>JAADKB010000006.1:1800000-2256128 GCA_009982845.1 Delphinella strobiligena | reverse complement strand
TCTGATGATAGGCGTAAATACGATCGTAGAATTGTGGAGTGTACTTTGGGCGGTACTCTATATATTTTGCCCAATTAACAGGAAAAGAGAAACCGTTCTGCTCGTCTGTCAAACCCATTTTTAGGTATACGAGGACAATGAGGAATTCTTGAGTGTTCTTCGTTCAGGCCGGAGTGACTGGTCGCCATCATATAGACTCGAGGTCCTCCTACCTTGACTATCGAGCACCACGTCATACATGAGCTTAAACAGATTTGACTTTACACAGTAGTACTCCAGACTTTCCCTCAGACGATGTGCAGGCAATGGGCCGAGTAGACAACCAATCCAACCGTATTGTTTCTTTCGCTTGGAGAAAATCGGCATATTTTATTGTATGCAGGCCTTTGGATCGGTCCTTGATAAGGCGAACAATCACGCCAGTGTAAAACGATGCGGCTTTGTGCATGCAAGCCAGATAGCCCGGATTCGCCTCGACCACCTTGAACACTGCAAGTATCTTGACGCGCACCTACCGCAAATTCGTGCCGCATCTTATCGGGTCTTCTTGGCAGAATTAGCGGACCTTTTGTGTCGAATCCATCACCGTATGAGGGTGTGTTGTGAATAAAGCACGTTTTTTTGGAACGACTTTCTTGATTTTCGAATCCTTGGCGCGTTCTTTCGCGTATCCCGATGCAATGAGAGTCTTAATGAAGATAAAGGATTCAGGTCGACAGCACTCAAAGCCAACTGCTGAAAAACACTCGTCTCTGCGCGTACACCACGTGAGCAATCACTAAAAAGGTCTCGGAAATGCCACCATTGCAGTACCACTCGATTGCTCCAACTCTGACACATACATGGGCATGCGTCTGTTCAACAACACACCCTATGACGCTCAACGCTGCGCAACGCACTGCATCAACACATCCATTTGAAATTCTCACCACGGCTTCTGGCAAACCTGCCAGTTCTTCACGACATTTCTGTTATTCAAGAATGAAGAGATCGTCGGGCAATACTGCGCCATGTATACGAAGGAGTGGGATAGATCATATGCCACCAACACAGGATACTGGGCTGGCAACGATCATTATACCATTGGGTATTCGTTCTCGTATGCTAATGCTACTAATTCCGGAACGTCGCGTTATGCATGTAACACGCGTAGACAGCTATCTGTCTAGATACGTAAAGAAAGTTGCTCATTGTAGATATAGTTATTTAGGCTTTGCCTTATGAGATAATGAGCTAGGAAATATGAAGTTTTTCGATACACACAGAGACTGTCCACTGCATTCAGATTCAGCTTCTGATCTCCACCACTTAAGAATTGCAGAGCTCTCCCTTCTCATGAATGCGCTATCATGTCCGATGGTAGCGGCCTGACTATCGTAAACTGTCTGGGTCAATCGCTGCCAGGTGTAAAACGTTGCAAGAGTGATGAGACATCGGTGTTCCTCCATGAGCTACATAGTCACCGGCGCTCTTCCAGACCAAGCTTGGTGGGAAATATGGCTCTCTCGAATGAGGCAACTGGTCCTACCAAAGTGATTCTCTGCAAGAGGCACCAGATTTGATCATTTTGTTACATAATTATGCACTATATACGGGACTGGACAACAAGTTGACTTAGCTGCTGCTGGATGTTATGGCCACAAAGAATGTCAATACTATCTTCAACGGCTATCATCGCCGAGACTTTAGTGCAGCGTCTAAGAGACGCACTTGATTTTATCACCCGTATTCAGGGGGTTTTCTGACCTTTTCTAATTCCCAAGACTGCAACAGTGGAGGGGTTGGTACACAGGGCTGTCTTTCGAATTGAGAGTCAAATATTAGAAAAGTCTTTTGACTACGTCGATGGCTTCATCACAACCATTGATTCGTGCCAGGTGCAATGGTCTAGAATTTTTGGGCCGAAGAAGCAATCAGCAGGTCTGATAACTCCTTAAACGTCACTGGTATTACTCTGTACATTGCTACATGTAATTGAAGCAGCAGCAACACAAGGTCACTGAGCGAAGCACGAGAATCTTCGTAAGGTGGACTCAAGATTTGTACCTGAGTAACAGTTCTATCATGATTGCCACTGCTCCTTCGTGGGAGAGAAGGTTGTTTCTCTCAGGCAGTAAGCCGAATGCATTGTAGTTGCAGCTATTCACCAGGCCTTGATATTGTGTTTATATACAAGAAGCTGAGATAAACATTACATAACCCTCCTGATTATCCAGTCATCGAACCATGACAGCCTCCCACAAGCTGCGATGATAGCCATCATACTATGGTACCCCCAGTCAATTCATCACATTACCGTCCGAACGTCGCATTCGTCATCACATTCTGAAGCTCGTCGAGAACTCCTGTAGGTAAGCAGAGCTGGCGTTGCGGAACGCATCGGCCAACAGGTTATTAGATAGCGCCTGTAGTTGTAACAATTGTGGGTTGCTGGTATTGTATTGTGGCCAGTCGAGCAAAGACCCTGCCTCAGTGTTGGGATCAAGGTGGTTGATAAAAGACACATAGAAGGTCAGATAAGTCGAGGCGGTGAATGCAGAGGTTAGGCCAAAATTCGATTCCAAGATGTCACTACCGTGAAAAGTACCTAGGATCGGCGTTCCATACAGATGGCTGTCGAGATAACTCCAGGCAGGAACGACGCTAGATATCACGTTTAGGTAGTTCCTACGTGCCATGTTAAACACTAGGTCTCCCATGATAGCAGCGAGGCGCTTGAATTCTGGACGGATCTCGAACAAGCCAGTCCTGAAAGGTGAACCCGCGGACGGTTCATCAGTGTACGTTGCCACAAGGCCTGCAACGAGTGATTCTGATGACTCCGGGAACCATAGATTGAGGTAAGAGATAAGAGTAGCCTCAGTAGTGATGTTACTTTGAGGCAGCGCGAACAGCGTTCCTTCGTCCTCTTGGTCTCCAACAATCACAGGGACTTTAGCATAGTCGCCAGCACTGAGGGCTACTTCAGGTGATACCGGGAAAAAGTTGTCTGAAGGATCCGGTCGTGGCAAGTAGGCTATATTAAGGCTACTGTAGCTGAAAAGGGCCGGGACAGAGTTGACCGCGTTGAGGAAAGTATCAAAGTCGGAGTTTCGTAGACATTCGAGGGTGTCATTATTGCCAACACTGGAGCACCCAGCATTCCCAACCACAGTATCGTAGATATCTTGGGCCTTTTGGTGCGTAACCTCTAGCGTTGGTTGAGTCGAGCCCGAATTCATTATAGCTCCTCTAAATAGTGCCTGGCCGTTGTAAGTATTATCGCCGCTGTTAATGATAATGTGATCAAAACAAGAGAAAGCCCCTGCTGACTCTCCCCAAAGAGTGACCTTTGCTGGATCTCCACCGAATGCTTCAATGTTATCGGCAATCCATTCGAGAGCGAGCCTTTGATCCCGAAGGCCAAGGTTAGTACTTTTATCAGCTTGAAGTTCCTTCCCAGCTAGGAACCCAAATCCTCCAACACGGTAATTGACAGCAACGTAGATGATAGGGCTATCAAGATTGATTGATGTACTGAGTATAGATTCTCCAGTGTAGAGCTGTGTCGAGCCGCTTTCAAACCCACCTCCAAAAAACCAGACGACGACAGGTAGTTTGGAAAAGGTCGTGGTAGAAGAGGCTGAAGGGCGTACAACGTTGAGCGTAAGGCAGTCTTCACCTTCAACACTGATATCCTGGACAAGAGGCGAGTCTAACAATTCTCCGATAATGTCGGAGGGGAGATCTGAAGTGTCGACTTGGGAATAGAATTGGGGGCATGCAGTCGGGGTACCAGTAGCAGTCAAAGTAGAGTATCCTGACGTGACGCTCTGGGGTGGTCTCAATCGAAGGCTTCCAATAGGTGGTTGAGCATAAGGTATGCCTTTGAACGAATCGATAGTGCCTGTGGTGCTACCAACAATAGTACCATTGGTCACAGTAACTGACGGAGCCACCAAAGCTCTATTCTCATTGACAGGTGCAGCAATGGCACCGGAGATGACGCGGGAAATGGCGTATAAGAAAGCTACTGTCTTAAGCATAGTAGCGATGATTGAACATCTATGCCATGAGGTGGGATAAGAACGATATTTAAGTAGTCTTCCAGTTCTGTAGGGTTATGTTCAGCGTCTCTTCGACCTCGGCACAGTCTTCCCTGAGATGGTGATCTACATGGTTGATGTAGACACAATCACCACTTCAGATGCTTCGTTGACAAAGCGTAGTGAACTACCATTCTGCCAACGGCCCACTCATACCATAACCGAAACATTTGCGCTCTTCATGTATGTGCGTGGTACGAAGAACGAGGCTGAGCACAGATCCGACCCGAACCCCACACAAATATTCAGCCGCTAATTTCGTATTCCGTACTACTCCGGTATTCATGTTAGGCGATGTATGAAGCGTGTGCGTACGTTGCGATCAGGTTTTGCAGTCAATAATGTCAACTTCCCCAAACTGTCTGCATGAGACAACATGTCGTCCATGAATCGAAACAATTCGCAACCTAGGCGCGCCCAAATTCTCGGCCTGCACTCTGGTCAGCGTATCGGAATCGTTGCAGTTCCGCTCCGAAAGTAATTAACCCTATGGCCCTATGATCGGAAATGGCGTGACAGACATCGTTTATATCAGCTATCATAGTTGAACTCGACAAGCCCAGCGATAGCGCGGTAACGCACTTGGAAATGCTTCGGCTCCCATGACCCACGATCATAGACACCCTGATAGAGCCTGATAGAACGAACATGAGTCATGCAAGGTCTGCGTTTGGCGATCATAGCAAGCGATCATGGAGATAATCATAGCCACTCAAGCTGCTTGGTTGTCATATTTTGCGACCTGAATGGAGATGTGCAGTGCTACACGAAGTTGGAAAGACTTGTGTTAGTGCGTGCGAGGAAGTGCTCACCTGGACTTTACCTCATTACCAATCTATTGCCCCTCATTGTGGGCGAGCGATGCATCCTTGGACGTGGTTATCTCTATTGGGTCGTCAAAGTCCTCCACTCATGTAACACTGAGCCTTTGGAATCGTCGGAAAGACCATATTTTGTTAGACGTCTGACTTAGTCGCCGCTAATTTTAAAAGTTTGCAACAGTAATGGGACATCGGTATGTCCGCACAAGTTCAATAGTCGCTGGCACTTTTACGAACCAAGCTCCAGACTGATCACTTTGTTACATCGGCATGCACTTTATGCAGGCCCGGCTCAAAGTTGACTTGGCTGCTGCCAGATTTGGTTTACATAGAGATGTTGATACTACCTTCAATAGATATGGGATCGCCGAGATTTTGGTGAAATGTCTCACAGACGCACATGATTTTGCCACTGCTATACGGACGGTTGACTTGTTCTAGTTGCCAAGAATGCAACTCAATGCTCAGGGCAGTCTTCCAAGTTAAAGATCAGAGGCTGAAAAAAACCAACACTGACTATGTGCATGGCTACATCAATGCCACCGGTTCGTGTCAGGTGCAAATGGCGTCGAATATTTTGCCCCTGAAGCGATTAGTAGGTCTGATAACTCTTTCAACATTCCCAGTATCGCTCTTCACACTGCTACACGTCAGTGAAGAAACAGCGAAACAAGTCTTGGAGTCAGAGCAATGACTTACTTTCACCGGACAGCTCACGACTATTGCGCTCCATAGTATTGATGATCTGCAGTTGTCGTATGTATACCAGGTCCAGCGCTGTGCCATAAGGGGTATGGTAGCGTAAGATTGAGTTCGTGTCGGCTGTAAACTCTTGAGAGTGCTGGTTTCGAGTGACGTTGATGATATTTGGATCACGAATCTTAGATAGAATGGCTCTAACGCATCCAAGTCGAACTCCGTACGCTGCATGGTGAAGAAGAGTTCCACCATCATGATCAGCATTGACTATCGATAATGGCGAAAAATGCTTTTCAAAAACAGCAGCCATGTCCTGGTCGCGTGTGATTGAAGAGCCTGTCCATTCTCTCCTTTCGTCAGCAGCCATCATCCATGCAAAGGCGTTCAAGCCTCCACACTTTGTGGCGGGGTCTACTACTGCCAGGTATAGTATATCCATACCCTTGATTGGTCCGGACCGCACTACGCTCGCAAGAGGAGATGCGCGAAAATCTACGCTAGGTGTGCTCAGCTTAGTTCCATACCTGAGAAGAAGTTCTATCATGGTTGTTGCTGCTTCTTCATGCACCAAAGGGTCGTTTCTCTCGGGCAGGAAGCCGAAGGCATTGTAGTTATCACTATTCAATAGGTCTGGGTCTGCACCACATTCCAGCAGGGCCTCAACAGCGAGGACATCGCCTTTTTCAATAGCCAGGTAAAGCGCAGTGTGGTTACCACGGTTGCGCGTATAGACTTGGTCTTTGTCTTTGATACATCTGCTGCTTGTGAAGGCATTGATGTCGCCACCCATGTCTTTCAACATGATGATGATTTTTCTCATCATCTGCTTAATTGTCATCTGGTCACCTAGAACATGTCTCCTCCAATAATGAATAGCTTGGTAGGTATGTGCTGTGAGGTTTTATTGGAGTCGATGCATGGGAGTGTAGCCTTCCTCGTCCATGATATGCTGCTCTAAACGCAGACCGGACTCTTCGACGGCCTTGACGATATCACGATATGATTCTGCTACGGCGAGATCAAGTGAACTCAACCCAGTAGGAGCAGATGGTGGATTAGAATAGTCTGCTTCGGCATAAATTCCTGTGCATCGAGGAATCCGAACAGTCTGATCGTAGCGATAAGGATCTGACCCTTGCAGAGTAATGGGTCGGCACCGAGCTCTAGTAGGGTTTTCGCTGCAGTTGTATTTCCAGCTGTGACGGCCCAGTGGAGGGGCGATCCACGAGGCCAGCAATAAGGATAATTACAGTCTGCTACCGGTTCATATGTTTGATAATTGGGGTCGAACCCGAATTGATGAACAGGCTGGCCACCTCGGCAACATCTGTGTCCGGAAACATGAAAAGCCAGTGCATCGGCGCTATGCGTGCTGATCCCAATCCGAAATCTGTACTCTTGCCTGAAGCGCATAAGATCCTGACAGCTTTGGTATCGCCAGCCAAACAAGCCATGAAAAGCAGTAATTGCCAATCATACAGTGAGCGAGCGCTTGACTCAGAGCCGTCAGTCCGTGAAAGGCTCTTCGTATTCTCATCCCAAAAAGGCTGCTTCAACTGTGCCTTGAAAGACGCATAAGCACTTATTTCCGACATTGAGCACGTATACTGCTGATAACCGCCTTCTCGTCTGAATTTGGCAGTGCATCTCAGTGCAAGTCCTTGATCTACCTCGCATAGATTGGCGTATGCTATCCGACAACCAGCTGAAGCTCCAATACAAAGATGGTCCAGCAATCTCGTATCGCGACAGTCAGGCGGGAGAGCAAGGCCGCAATACTGGAAGATTCTCCCCACGATTGCTTGTGCATGAGGGTATCCTAGTCGGGCTGATTTTAGAAGAGACCTGAGAAAGAGATCACTCATCCGTACATCCTGACACATGGAGCCTAATGAGCTATCGAGCAAGAATATGGCAAAACAAGTTTCAGCCGCAAGAGTATCATATTTGTCAAATGAAGCTCCTAACCCTTCCAAGAAGTATGTGGAAATGTCAGGTAGAAAGGCACGGGATAGAGTTCCGCGTCTTTCTGAATTTTGCGAGGTATCAGAGGACTTGGATCGCTCGTGATCTGGCGCATGTTTGTACTATTGTTTCCACATAGAACAAATTTTCGAGTCATCAATCAGTAGTTCGGCGACTCTCTCCGGCCTCTCTTGTGGGTCATATTTGAGCAGCTCGGATAAAGTCCCAATGATGGTTTCAAACAGCTCGGGGAGCATTCTTGAGCTTTGTGTTTCGAAATCGCTGCGCCAAGCTGACTGAACATGTGTAGTTGACAGCGGAGTGTTAAGACACGGACCCGGGACAGGGTCCACCAACCAACCAGAACCGCCTGGGCAGACTGAGCAGCCAAGCCTGATCAGTCTAAGCAAATCCGACTAAGCATAATCAGACTGAGCAACTCAATTAAGCATAATTAGATTAAGTATATTAATTATTATTAATTATTTATAATATTTTTTAAATATATAGCTATCTAGTCTTTACTAGTCTCTTAGATAATTTATAGTCAATTTATATTAATAATCTTATATTTATTTAAATAACACCTGCTTTTATAAATAAGCCCCTGCTTTGCTAATAAACTGCGTATTAACCTGCCTGCTCTATTAAAATATAATACTTTAATTACTTATAAGAAGTACTGACTTGTTTATAAGCAGTAGCAAATCTAACAATGATTCCTTTATTGCTAGCTCTATACTCTTTATCACTGGACTATCAGACTAACTTAATAATATCTCTCTTAGCCTTAGAACTATAAATTCTAGTAAGAGAGGAAGATCTGTTACCCTAGCTGTAACTATATCTAGCAGAGCTAATGGCTTTAAGGTGTCAGCCTCTAAGCTATTTAATAATAATTAAAAGAAAGTATAATTGTTTATTAGTTAAGTGTTGTTAAATATTAAGTTTTATTTAATTAACTTCACAATTAAAGATAAAGCAGTACTGTATATAGCAACTTTCCTAAGAGATGGAGCCTTTAATTGGTTCAAACTATATCTTACTGATTATATAGAAAACCCAGATCCTACAGATAGGAAGACCAAAATTAGACAACTGTTTACCAATTTTTAAGCTTTTGCTATAAAGCTTAAGTCAGTTTATAATACCTAGGATAAAGAGCAAACTACTAAACGTAATATGTAACGCCTTTATTAAACCACTTCTGTTATAAAGTACGCTTTTGAATTCTAGCAATTTACATCTAGAATAGAATAAAACAATTCTGCCTTAGCTGCTAAGTTCTATTATAGCTTAAAGAAAAGCGTTAAAGATAAAATCTATAGGACTAACAGACTTATAACCCTTATAGCACTTATAGAGTTAGCTATAAGAATTGAAATTAGAATATATAAGCGTTAATTAGAGAAGGGTCAGCAGAAGACAACCTTCTATCTAAATATCTTAAAGAGGCGTAACCCTCTATTAGAAAGAGCTACGTACCCTGTTAAAATAGAACTAGATGCTATTTAAGGAAGGAAGCAACTAGGACTTACTAAAAACTAGTAAGAGGAAAGGATAAAAAAGAACCTTTGCCTTTACTATAATAAACCTGGACACTAAGCTAGAGAATATAAAGCAAAATAATAACAATTTAGCTTAATGTAAGGCTTGCATTAGATAGCTATAATAGGACCACCTGTCATCCTAGAACTAGAGGATTCAAAGAAAATCAAGGAGCTCAACTATCTAAATCATAATACGCTATATTACTATAGTTGTACAGACCCTATATGCAAATATTATTAAATAATGTATTATAAAGTTAAGTAAGATTAATAGAATTAGATAAAGAAACACGCTATTATATTATAAATAGCCTGTTATAATAACCCCTGCCAAATCCACTTTAGCAGTAAGCAAAATATAAACTAGTTTCTAAAGAAACCTTATAATAAAATAGAGCTATTAAAAAACATTAATAGCTTTTATTTATAAACTATAATAAAGAGCTCTAAGCGTAAATAAGCGCTAAATAGGTTTAATATTTATTATGTGCTAATTAGGCTTTGATATATATAATATATCTACTTCTTAATATAAGTATAAAGGGACAACAAGCTTAAGTTATAATTAACTCTGGAGCTACTAGGAACTATATTTCTAGAAGATTTATAGTAAAATAGCACCTTATTACAAAATTAAAAACTAAGCTATATTATCTGACCTTAGTAAACAGATCTCCTATATAATAGGACAATAGCTAGATTCGACATAAAGTTTGTATAAGATAACTAGAAGTTGGGAAATACATTGAAAAACTTACTTTAAATAGTATCAATATTAACTATAACCTAATTCTAGGCATATTATAGCTTATTAAGCATAACCTAAACGTTAATTAGATATAATGTACCCTAACATTCCTATAATGCAGATATATAAAAGGAGCATAAGCTCTAAAAATGCTTTTTAAGAAATAAGTATAGGTATAACTAGAAGGTAGAGCTATAGCTGCAACTATAAGTAACTATCTACTAGAATATAAACAATTTAGGAGGATCTTCTAAAAGGAAGAACCCAAACAGGCTTTACTAAAATATAAAGCCTAGGATTACAAGATACCTTTAAAACTAGGAAAGAAACTAACCTATAGGCTAATCTATTCTCTATTAGAAAAAGAGCTTAAAGCATTGCAAAAGTACTTTACTGAAAACTAGAAAAAAGGATTTATTAGGCTTTCAATATTGCCTGCTGGATATCCTATTCTATTTATTCTAAAGAAAGACAGAAGTCTCTACCTTTATATAGATTATTAATAGTTGAATTCAATCATTATTAAGAATTGCTATACCCTATTACTAATTTTAGAGCTATATAACAGGATTTAAGGAGCTAAATGGTTCACTATGCTTAACCTTTAAGGAGCGTACAACCTAGTATAAATAAAGGAAGGTAAAGAATGGAAAACTGCGTTTTATATATAGTATAAATACTTTAAGTATATAGTTATGCTTTTTAGCCTAATTAATGCTTTTATTACCTTCTAGTCATTAATAAATAATGTATTCCGAAAGTATTTAAACTAATTTACTATAGCATATCTAAATAATATTCTAATTTATTTTGAAACTTATAAAGAATATATATAATATATATAGAAAGTTCTAATAAAGCTATAAGAAGCTTCCTTATTAATCAAAATTGAGAAATACGAGTTTTATAAGCATTTTGTCAAGTTTTTAAAATATATTATTTTAAATAAGGGAATCTAAATAAATAAATCAAAAGTAAAAGCAGTTTTTAAATAGCTATAGCCTATTTTAATTAAAGAGATACAGTCTTTTTTTAGCTTTACTAACTTCTATTAATAATTTATAAAAGGCTATTCTAAAATTATAGTATCTTTAACAGCTATAATGCAAAAAGGAGAAACCTTTATATAGAGCCTAGTAGCTGAATCTGCTTTTTAGGAACTTAAAAAAAAGTTTACTATAGCTCCAATTTTAGCAATTTTCAGAAGCAGATTATATTAGAAATTAATATTTCTAACTATGGTATTAATATATATATAAATTAACTTAATAAGAATAGCAAACTGAGATTAATTATATTCTACTTTTAAAAAATAATACCTGCTGAATTAAATTACAAAATTCATAATAAGGAACTATTAGCTATAGTTACTACGTTTTAGAACTAGTAAGTATACTTAGAAGGATCTAAATACCCTATAGAAATATATATAGATTATAAAAATCTGCTATATTTTATTATTATAAAGCAATTAAATAGATAATAAATACGCTAATTAGAACTATTGTTTATTTATAACTTTAAGATTTTGTATTAGAAAGGCAATAATAATACTAAAGCAGATATGCTTAGCTAGAGATCTGACTATATAAAAGATGTGAAACTATAAGTAAATACTATTTTATAATTAGAAGGTGATTCTTTAATTTATAATCACTTAGTAACTCTAATAGCAACCCTAACTATCTAAAATGATATTTAAGAAACCTATATACTATTAGCCTATAATAGCAACAGTATAATCTAGATATAGAAAGAACACTCTAAAAGGCATTTATAATTTAGTAAATAAGAATCAGGTTTAATCTTATATTAAGGATTAATATATATACTAAATCCATTCTAAGAATCAATTTTCTAAAAACATTATAATAAGCTAATTTAAGGATATTAAGGGACTAATAAAACACTTAAGCGTATATTATAAACCTACTACTTTCTTAGAATAAGGAAATCAATAGAGCACTAAGTGAATAACTATAATATATGCTAATATATAAAAGCTGCGCAATACGCATTTTATAAATTGTTATAATTATTAAAACTACTAAATAGAGCCTAGCAATCTATTGCTTTAGACTTTATTATGAAACTACTAATTTTAAAAGACCCTTTAACTAGCAGCCCTTTTAATAATATATTAGTTATTATTAATAAACTTATAAAATACGCTTATTTTACTCTATATTAAGAAGCCTTAATAGCTAAACAATTGGCTTATATCTTTTTACGCATAGTACTATCTAATTACAGTATGCTTAAAGAAATCATATCTAATAGAGACAAGCTGTTTAAATCTTATTTTTAAAAATCATTTATAAACTAACTTAGTACAAAGTATAAAATGTTAATAGCTTATTACTCTTAAATAGACAGCTAAACTAAGAAAATCAACCAGACTTTTAAACAATACTTGCATTATTATATTGACTATTATTAAGATAACTAGGTAAAGCTATTACTGCTAGCGCAGTTTGCCTATAATAGTAGCAAATTAGCTATTAGTTATTCACCCTTCTTTACCAACTTTAGCAAAAACCTAATAGCTACTTAAAAACTAAGAAATATTGTAAAAATATCTTAGAAATTAATAATAAATATTAAATAATTAATTAAATTGTATTATAAATTAATATTTAATTTATAGTTTATTAATACCTGCTTAATAATATATTATAATAAGAAAAGGTCTAAGGGACTAGCCTTTTAGGAAAGGGACTTAGTTTACCTATTATAAAGAAATCTTAAGATAAAGAGACTTAGTATAAAATTAGATTATATAAAACTTAGCTTATTTAAAATCTTAAAAGTTATAAGCAAAACTATATATAAGCTAAAGCTCCTAGCTTTAATGCAAATCCATTCTATATTTTATATTTTATTATTAGAACTAATATCTGAAAACGCTATATTAGTTATTTTAAAATTGGATTCTAAAAGCTAGAATAACAAATATAAAATGAACAATATTCTAAACATTAAATTACTTAATAGTTAGCTACACTATCTTATTAGATAAATAGGATACAAAGAATCAGAAAATATCTAGAAATTAGAAAACAATCTTAACCTAATATTATTAGCATAGTTTTACTAAAAGATAAAGTAGAAAGCTAAGCCTTATCTAAATAGCTATTAAAAATATTCTAAGCAGCTAATAATAATTTAAAAACACTATAAAAAGGGAAAGAATGCTTAGGCACCTTAATCCCTTTAATACTAGATATAGCTAAAAGAGACTTAAGCGCCTTATAGGCTTTAATATTATCTAGTTTTTTAGCTAAAGCATTATTAATACATTGCTTAGTAATGCAAAGCTGCTTATATAAACAAATCTTCTTTATTTAACGCTTAGCAAGCTGCTATAGAAAATAAACCTCTTTCTCTTTAATAGAATCAAGCTTCTATTATAATTTATTCTAATTCTTTTTTAATTAATATTATTATAAAGCAGATATAATTATATTATAATAAGAATATCCTTTATAAATATATTTTAAACACTTTCTAAATTACAGACTTATAATACATTTTAAGCGCAGTTTGCTTTTAGCAACTTTAGTATTATAATAGTAAAAATAAGGAGCTATTTCTAAACTGTTCTGTTCAACATTAATAAATAACTTAAGACAACGTTCAATTGAAATTTTGGAATAATAAGTAGTAATTAAAGAAATGGTATTAGACAAAGATAATATAATTATCTTTTAGTTAAAGAATTGCGTAATGTATTATTTAAAATTAGGCGTCTAGGACAGATTAAGCCTAAATAGGGGATAATGTTAAGATACAGACCTGAGACAGGGTCCACTAACCAACCAGAACCGCCTAGGCAAACTGAGCAGCTAAGCCTGATCAGTCTAAGCAAATCCGGCTAAGCATAATCAGACTAAGCAACTCAACTGAGCATAATCAGACTGAGTATACTGATCACTACTGATTATCTACAACACTCTTTAAGTATATAGCTACCTAGTCCTTACCAGTCTCTTAGATAGTTCGTAGTCAACTCATGTTAACAATCTCATACCTACCTAAACAACACCTCCTGCTCTTATGAACAAGCCCCTGCTTCGCCAACAAACCGCGTATCAACCTGCCTGCCCTGTTGAGACGTAACACGGAGGTTGGCCTTTGAGGCAGAACGTGCTCCAGATGACAAGGCCATAAGAATAGTTGTCGGCTAAGCAAAACTCGTATGCTGTAAGCTCTGTTTTCAGCGGTATCTCGGGCGCGCACCATTGCCTGCTGAGTCCTAAGATTTTGATCTTGTCTCCTTCACTACGATGAGTGTCAGACACGGCTAGTCCAAAATCAGCAAGCTTTGCAGTAAATGGAATTTCTCCCGACGTCTTCTCGTAGTTCTTGAACACCAGGACATTACCTGGTTTCAAATCACCATGCACGACTCCAGAATCATGTAGGGCATCTAACCCGCAACCCATGTCAAGACAAAGACTCTGTTTCAAATCCTCTCCGAGTTTGACCTCTTTGAGCAGGAATATATCCAAGCTGTTGATGGCCAGTTCCATTACAAGTAGGGGTGTAGACTCGAGGGAGTACTCATTTGACCATCCAATCAAATTTACGATGTTACGATGCCTTCGGAGGCCGGGATCCATCAAAGCAACAACCTCCAAATACATATCGCGGATGAACTTTTTACTCTCTGCTGATTGTAAATCGAACCGGCGGCCCGTACCGATAGGAAGACACGTTCTTTTGACCGCAACAGGATGAAATTCATCAATCACGTTTCCTTCTTCTAGCATATTGTTTTTGTACACAGTGAATTGGCCACCTTTACCCAATATGTTTGGCTCGATGAGGTGGTCGATTAGGTCAAATGGTCCGGGGACACGAAGGCGCCACAAAGACAGTGAGGAAGTCTTCAGGGCCCACGACATTGTCTGTTCCTCTCTTGCTTACGTCCTCGACGCTTAAAGGGAGAAGTTTCTTGCCCGGGTTGATATCCATTCTGAAAAGCTCCTCCGCGGTACCTTCATCAGTAGCAACGCCGTTGAGCACTCCCTCAGGCTTGGAGTCTGAGAAGATGGAGGAGACCTCGAGGATAGACGCCATCTTGTAAGGTGTGCGGTCGCCTGGACCAGCAACTTCTGCTATTCGTCAGTGGCACGTACATGACAGTGAGACAAAAGTGCACTCGAACCTTGCAAATCTACGCAATTTATCAAGATATTGCTCGGAGCAAAACCTCGTAGCTGGTGCGTGGCTGAACGAGAGTGATGTAAGCCACTGGAACTTGGCGTTATCTCCAGCTGCAGCTCTTGCCGCCCAACATGTTGTTCATCTAAGCTGACGCTTGTGATGTTACCATCGCTGCCTGTCTATCCAACTTTTCTTATTGACGACAGAAGTTGACTTCAAAGCATGGTTGGTGTCGAGCTTGGAGTTTCTCTTGCGATCCCCGGTCTCATAGATTTGGTGATCAAATACAGCGAACTACTTCGCAGGAAGGTGCACTTGTTCATGAACGCAGAGGAGGATAGCAAGCTACACGTGCTGGTCATTGAGTTAACAACGGGTCAGATCAACGAGCTACTCGGGTTCTTCAATAACATCGTTGAGAAGCTCCCAGATGATCTCAGGAGTCAGCTCGCGAATGCGGCTCGTGTGTTGGTTCATATTTTGGAAGAAGCCATCTCAGCCTTTCCAAAAGAAACTAACCTTGAGAACATGAGCAAAGCTTCGAGGTTGAAGTATGCTGTTTATGATGAGAGGAAAATCAAGAGTGCTGTCTCGGAGCTTGAAACTTGGAGTAAGCGTTTACGACTCGAGCAATGGTTTTTATTCAGCTTCTTGCTTTCAAGCAGACCCCTATGGGCCAAATGGATGACAAAGAAAGTCGTGTAGACTTGATCAAAGTTGAAGCAGCAGCATCAAAACGCCTTGCTGCTCGGCTTGCCGAAGCTTGTTATAAGGCTCAACAAGGTCCCTCGATAGTTGATCCCCCATTCAAAATGACGAAGCTCGATCACACGGAGCTCCAGAGATGGTATTTCGATGGTACTGAGGAGATTCTTGATATCCGGTCGTACGCAAATATGGATGAGCATTCGAAAGAAACGGCAAAGCGCACCGTGCAGAGCATAGCGAAGCTCTTCCGGGAAGTGGACGCTGACTTGATGGGATTGTTACATTGCCGCGGCTTCTCCGACGACCCTTTCGGACGAGCATATTCATTGCACTTTTCTCTACCCACTGGAAGAGTTGTCCTCGCTCCCTTCCATCTCTCCTCACTGATCCAATCAATTCGGAAGGGACTCAGCACTCCCTGAGTGATCGCTTTCGGCTCGCTCAGACAGTAGCCAAAGCAGTCCTTTTTGTCCACTCTTCGGGATTCGTGCATAAGAACATTCGACCCGAGAACATTATCATCTTGGTTCCAGAAACTTCTGGTGCCAACTTGGAGGTGATAAAGAAAGTGCACTATCCTTTCACAATCGGACGTGCATATCTCGCTGGATACGATGGCATTCGAAAGAACGATGCCAGCAGTGCCCGAATGGAGGAACAGGATCCGGTCAGAAGATTGTATTTACCCCCTGAGAGGCTTTGTGCAAACGGACAAGTGGTGAAATTTTCGTGGAAGCATGATATTTACAGCTTGGGCGTAGTATTGATGGAGATAGTGTTTTGGACGGACTTCACGACCAAAAGAGATCTCCAAGACCAGAACCTCCAGAGGACAGAGAACATACCTTCAAAACTCAGAAGAAAATATCTCCCGAAAGTTTCTTGGCTACTTGGCGACAAGTATCATGATGCTGTAAGGGCATGTCTGAATATGCTCAAAGGCGAATCTGCTGGGGAAACCATCAAAGACGAGGACGGCCTTACCCTAGGTGTCTCATACATCTCACAAATACTGGACCGACTAGAAACTATCAACTTGTGAGACCTGTCGCTCGAGATGTCGAGAAGTAGAAGGTACCTTATTCTGTTATCGTGCCAACTTCATATGAGCAAGCCAAACTGACCATGCCCAGCTCTCGAACGGACGAATTTCCCTGAACAATCGCTGAAGTCTTGTAGCTTCCGTTTCTGTCTTATTCATGTCGTTCATTCTTATCACCTCGAGGCGGCAAGGGAGCAACAAGCCTCGTCCCGGATCGTTACGTAGACAGCTTAATGGTATCTGAACAGCTACAGAGTTCAACAGCCAAAGAGAGTTCTCTTGATGCTCATAAGGTCAAGCTTTTGTCCCTTCCGTTCCTCTGCATTGATAAAGATTGCAGTCAGTCGGGGTGATCCCAAGAGGTAATATGACCATCATCATCATCATCACTTGTTGAGTACTGCGGCAGCTCTTTGACCACTCCGGAGTGCAGTGCTTCGGACTAAGTTGTTGTCAAGATAATGCAGAAACGTCTTCAATCCTTACATGCTTAATTTTCAAACCGCCGAGTCCGTCTTTTTGCAGCTATGATTATGCGGCCACACTCAAATTCGGCTTAGAACTCGTCTTCAGTCAGCGCCATCAAGGATGTTCATACTCAGCACAGAGGACTCAAAGCGGTTCAGCAAGGTAAGAGTACCCAGATTGGAGGATGTATACAGGTGTCGTGACTGCGGTGGCCGATCACGATCGAACAAGCCAGACTGACACATAAAAGGGAGCTGAATTGGTGCATCAGTGTTGCAGAGCAGGATGATATCTTGCAGTACTAATTTTCAAAATGTTTTCTCCTGCCTACCGTCCGTGATATTCCTTTGCTGGCGGCATCGACGATGAACATTTGTCGTGTTTTGGCAACCTCCTGCGACAGGCAATGCGGGGTCGCAGATCTGTTCAATGGCCTTCACGAGAGCTCGGCCCAGCTCGATAGCGCTTGACCACAACTCTCGATACCGTCTACATGCTTTGTAGTTGTTACCAAAGAGGCAGAGCTGGTAGGATTGCAGTTTTCATCCATGTCGGCCTACCGCAGCATGAGCGTTGCGTCATATTCAGCCCCTCCATCGTCATACCCAATCCATCGGCGTTACTGAACATTTTGTTGCATCTCTTCCAACTATCGAGCCATGTGACTGTCCTGACTTATTTTGAACATTTGTCGCTCGCAGTGTGGTTTCCGAGGACATAAGTCAAAATGGCTTCCAATGATCATGACATCTCGGCAGCTGTCCAACAACAGTTTCTCAATGTAGGCAACATGATAAGTAAGTTGAGTCAACAAGATGAATATGGCAGACCATTGCACTAACACCACAAAAGATGTCCAAGAAGAAGGCGAGCATCGTGGTGGCTCATCGTCCGTTTCGAAACTCATGGCCACTGTTGTGCCATTGCTCATCATCTCTATTCCAATGGTGCTCACTTTCTTCTACCTTCGGCAAAAGCAACATCGCGTTTATGCCCCACGAACTTTTCTCGACGTGCTCAAGGATGAGTACGTGGCATATGAAACCCTTGCCCAGCGTTTGATTATTGACATTTTTGTAGAGAGAAGACACCCAAGCCAGCATTCGGCATGTTCAATTGGATTTCTGCTTTTCGAAAATTATCCGACGAGTTTGCTCTGAACCACCAGTCTCTTGATAATTACCTCTTTATTCGATACCTACGGATGCTGAGTCTGATAAGCCTTGTCGGAACGGTCATCACCTGGGTCATCTTGCTCTGGGTCAATGCCAAAGGAGGAGGCGGCGAGGATGGACTTGACAAGTTCACCTTCAGCAATGTTTCCGATCCTAATCAGTATTATTGGCATACTGTATGCGCCTGGATCTTTCTAAGTAAGTCAATATCTAATATCTTTTGCGCAGCGTGGGTCGTTCTAATGACGATACTCTGCTAGTATTTGTCATGTATATCATCACGAGGGAGACCATTTACTACATCAACCTACGCCAGGCATACCTTACCACACCGCGAAACGTTGCTCGCATCTCCAACCGAGTAGTACTCTTCACTGGTATTCCGGAAGATTATCGCCACCCGAATTGGATTAAAGCTGATTTCCAAGGAGTGAAGCGAGTGTGGAATGCCACAGATTGCACGGAGCTCGAGAAACTCGTCAACACCATGAATGAGACTGCCATGAATCTAGAGGACGCAGAGATTAAGTTGTCCGCTATAGCAACCAAGAAGTACCTGAAAGGAGAAAAGCATTTCGCCGATGACCTAGAGCGCCAGGGTACTGTTACCGAGCAGTGGATTAGACCCAAAGAAAGACCTTACAAGCGCACCATTCCTCTGCTCAGCCGGAAGATAGATGCCATAGAATATTATCGTGGCCAGTTATCGACATTGATTCCTCAAGTTCAGCACTTGCAAAAACAGCATGTTGACCGCAATGTGAAACTGCTTCCCGCACTCTTTGTGGAGTTCGAGTCTCAGCGCGCAGCACAGGCAGCATATTCAACCCCATTCTGGAAGCAGCCAAGCAACATTGAACCGACTTGCATTGGCATCGCCACGCCGAATGAGATCAACTGGGAGAATTTGGCTCTGAGCAAAGCAGAGCGTTGGGCTAGAACACTTGTCGCGAACACAATCATTATCCTATTGATCGTCTTCTGGTCCATCCCAGTCGGTCTCATTGGTACTCTTGCGGATCTTGACAATCTCGCAAGCGTTCCTCCTCTCAGTTTCCTTGGCGGATTGCCTCAGTCGGTCAAAAGTCTTATTAGTGGTCTCCTCCCAGCTCTGCTCATATCCGCACTTCTGGTGCTTGTACCGATCATCTGTCGGAGTGAGTTTCTCCAGGAATTGTTTCGGAAAGTACATACTAACATGCATCTAGTTGCTGCTAGAAAAGCAGGATCTGTGACCTTGTCGCAAGTAGAGTTGAGAACACAAGGATGGTACTTTGGTTTCCAGGTCGTCCAAGTTTTCCTCATCACAACATTCAGTTCTGGGGCATCCACCGTCGCTAGTAAGTAGTACCATAACAAAAGCAAGCCTTCGACTAACTCGTCATTCAGAGCAAATCTGGGACGATCCCACCCAAGCTCCCACTCTGCTCGCAGAGAATCTCCCCAACGCCTCCACCTTCTACTTATCCCTCTTCGTCCTCCAAGGCATAGCCGTAACCACCTCTACAATTTTCCAAATAGTACCGTTCCTGACCTTCAACGTCTTGGCGCCATACCTAGACACAACCCCACGCAAGAAGTTCGAACGATGGATCACCCTCTCAAGCCTCAGCTGGGGCGACACATATCCCAAATTCACTCTCTTCGCCATAATCGGTATGTCTCCACCCATCTATCGGTGTATCGTCTGTCTAACTGACCACCTCAAAAGCCATAGGGTAGGGTTTTAAACCCTATTCCTGCGTAGCGCCACTAGTCCTAGGTTTCGCAACACCAGCCCTCTACCTCCTCTACCTCGCCTTCCGCTACAACATCTTCTACGTTTTGACAATGGCAGTGGACACCAAAGGCGACGCCTACGCCCTCGCAATGCAACACTTAGTAACAGGAATCTACCTATGCGAGCTCTGCCTACTCGGCCTCATGGCCGCCCGTGGAGCCAAAGGTCCGGCTAATCTGATGCTCCTGCTCTTCGTTTTCACGATCATCTACCAAATCTACCTTAACGCCGTGTTGGTTCCTCCGAGAACTACCATCTCAGACGCCCTAATGGCCGAAGAGGAAACCGCGCTATCCGAAGCGCGCGAAGCCTCCACCTCCCCGCTCTCCTCGCCGACCGTCACGCCCAAGAACCCCCTCCCCAGCAGCACCTCCCCCCTCAACACCCTCCTCACGCACGTCCAGTCCGGCGGGCTGTTCAGCCCCCACCTCTTCCACGGCTCCCACTCCGCCTACCCAACTCTACACACCACTCTCTCCTCCGCTTTTCCTGGGAAACCAGTCCCGAAGATCAGCGACGAGGTGCTACAGCACGCGTACTTTCATCCTGCTATCACTGCAGAGGTGCCTAGACTCTGGATTGTGAGGGATGAGCTTGGGATTTCTGCGCAGGAGATAGGGGATTGTAAGAGGGCGGTTGGGGGGGTTGCTGGGGTTGAGGTTACGGATCGCGGAGCCAGATTTAATGAAAAAGGTGGGATTGAGTGGGTTGGTTCTGTGAGGGATGCGCCTATTTTTAGGGAGAGGGTTGAGTTTTAGCGAATGAATATACGAGATTTGTGGGAGATGGTGTTGAGTCTATTGAGGTTTACCGTTTTGTGAGCGTTTGAGATGCATATATCGTTCAAGGGAATGGGGGAAGTGGGAGGTGAAAAGTGGGAGGTGAAAAAGTGCTTTTGAATGTGTGTCGTGGTATGAGTTGTGAGTAAGTGTACCTATAGTCATGTTTCTCTAGCTCTTTTGTCGTTCATAAATGTGAGGGCTTAACTTCATGACTTGGTTCATAAGATCTTTGGCCTCTATTCTACTTTACCGTGAGTCTGAATCAAGTCAATTGAAAAGGCATGGCGGCCAATGAGACAATGCATTTTCAAGTCACTGCTGGAGGCGGAAATATGAACAATCGAGATGATTCATTACATTCACTCTCGTATACGCATATGGACACGTATATCGTCAACGCTCTCACGAATGCACATTCCCTGATCCAGCTGACCCACGCATCACTCGAGCGAGACAAGAAACGACTCAACAACGCTTCTCTACCTACTCAGGCACCAAAGCCGCAACAGAGCGCCAGAAATCACATCTATACCCCCTCCCAGCCTCCCAAGTATAAGCATTGACAAGACTAAAATCATTCCTGAGACCAGGCCCCTCATACTCAATGGAATCAACACCAGTCACGACCTCAGTAGAGAACTCAACACCTCCAGTCTCATTGAGGTTGATTTGAAAGGGAGCGTAATTTGTAAAGGGCGGCCAGGCAGTGATGGGGTTTGGAGCGGTGGAGTCGTTTGAGGAAGCGCCGTTGGCGAGGGCGGCGGAGATGGAGGGGTTGGATGTTGTGATGAAATTGCCCCAGATGGCTGGGGGTGTTAGTTAGGTTTGTGCGCTTGGCAAGGAAAACTCACTCATAAACGCCAACTCGAAGTCGGGACCTTGGTTGGGAGTTGCGGGGCCAAAGTATCCCTCCACGTCGGCGCCGTGTTGAGCGACGGGGATGGAGTACTGGTACTTGTACGAGCTGCGACCTTTGTCTGAATATGCCTCGGCCATCCAATAGCTGGGGCAGACAAAGGTGGTCTCGGCGTAGATATTATCTGCCCGTTGTTGCTGGCCTGAAGCAACCGAACTTTCATTTAGCGCGCTTGCTCTAGTATATCCGAGAGTCGCATAATCGACGGCATCTGAGCTGACGGAAACATTGGTACTGGGGTAGTACAAGAGGATCTTGGCAATGTCATCGTTGGTGAAGAGTGGGAATGTCAAGCGGAGCCAAGCAAGAAGATCTGACTCTGTAGTGATATCCTGAGGAGTGAAAAGTGGGCCCTCATTGGCGTTGTTCTGTAAGAAAATTAGCTCCGAATATGGCACAGAATAAGAAGGTGCAGTGCTTACGCCGACAAGAAGGTTACGACCGTTGACGCGCTTCTGGAGCAGCTGCTGACTCGGTACGTCTTGAACAAAAACACCATCAGTCACGGGGAGGAAACCCCATGTACCGTAAGTACCAGACGCAGAAACATTGAAGCTGGCGTTTTGAAGAACGGCAGTGTCTTGGAAGGTCAAGCACTCGAAAATGGTCGACTGGTTGCCGCCGTATGCGACATTCGGAAGACAGCCAGCGTGAGCAGCAAAGGCATAGTATGATTGGGACGGTACCCAATCCTTGTAGCCGTACTGCATGGGCAGATACGGAGAGGCAGCAATGGAATTGGTGAACAACGAGTCGCCAATGGATCCTCCGTAAGCCATGTTTTGAAGCATGACTGATCCACCTCCAGCGCTCTCACCCGAGATGGTCACGGCAGATGCATTACCACCGAAGAGACTGATATAGGCCTGCACCCACTGTAGAGCGAAGTGCTGATCGAGAGCGCCTGCGTTTGCGACTCCGTTCCTGAAGACTTCGTCGCTGGACAGGAAGCCAAATGCGCCCAATCTGTATTGGATGGCCACTCCCACGAAACTGTTGTTGTTCGCATTGATAATCCTTGTCAGGTCTGGCTGACCGTTTCCAGACCCGTAACCTCCACCATGTATCCAGACCAGCACTGGGAGGTTGCTTGCATCTGCTGGGGCATATACGTTGAGGAAGAGGCAATCTTCACTGGCTTGACCGCCTGGCGACGCGACAGCTGGTTCGACTGAGTGGTAGCTTTGGGGGCATTGGGAGGCGAAGGAATCCGCTTGAATTACGTCGCTCCGGTTCGATTGAGGTGGTTGAGGGGCTTGCCATCGTAGAGATCCGAGAGGCGCAGCTGCGAAGCGGATTCTATGAGCATGAGGCTTCAGTATGGCTTATGGCTTTCCGTGAGGTGAGCACAAAGATGGAAGCTCACCCTTTCCATGTGGTCAAGCCAGTGGACTGGCTCGAAACGCCCTCGTACACCTCATAACCGAGATCGACATGGAGAGTCGAATTGGTTGTGGCCTGTATCTTCTCCTTGAGCTGGTCAAATGGTCTTGATGGGAGGACGGAGCAGTCAACGATGGCGGCTGCCGCGACCTGAAGTAGAAAGAGAGCACCTGTATGGAGCATGATGTGCTTGCTTACTGAGAAAGGTGAGGAGAGGTGAGGATTCCCTTTCCCTTTTAAAACCTACATGACCGGCTATATATACCAAAAGTCCATGGGGAAAGCAAAGATACTCTTACTCCCTCATATTCGGGAAAATGACTCCTTCCTGCCGGCTCAGCCTCTGCCTAGAAATGCATCATTGCTGCATGCAGCTTCCTGTGCTTCCGACATGGAGGCATTGTGCACGCAGGATCGCAACTCCGGTTATGACGTACAAATTGCTGTGGAGGCCGAGGTGGATAGCACACATAGACAAGTCTGACAACGCATAATGTCACTGACAAGACCCATAATGCCGTTTTGGTGCAGAGGTTATTTGGCCAGTCGCAGACTACACACAAAGGTGCAGAAAGACAATGTCACGAGGATGGCTAGTGACTACCTTAAGGTACCTTACCCTTTATGCAGCTCGGAGAAATGTGAAAAAAGCCATGGGGCAAGTTACAGCGAGTGCGGGGTAGAATGCGGAGATACCGCTTACGTGAGAAAGCATATTTGTCCGCAATGATCTTCGATGGATCACAGGGGGAAAAAGCTTGAGGTGATGGCAGTAGTGCGAATTGGGGGAAGCCTCCAGATCGCTCAGGTGGCCGCGGCATGAGATCAGGCTAAAATCGTGATAGATTGGAGATCGTTACTCACGGATTGACAAGCAGTCGTTTCAGCTAGATGATAAAGTCGGGAGTATGATATGTAATTGTTCATACCTTCTATCATTCTTTGAGCATTTCACAGCTCTCGCAGTTCCCTAGAGTGATTCACTTGCATGACTGGATCTGTCCCACTGTTTCCTTAAAACGCCAGACGCCACGCTTAAATCATAATCTCAAAGCATGGAATGGAAGCTCCGACTTCGTCAAGACCATTTTTCATCGGACTTTACCCATGACGGTCTCACCCCCTCCCATACCAGCCATCCTTTCTTCCCTTTCGCCAAAGTCGGCATTCGCACTCATCTCGGCGGCACGATTCTTGATGGCATTGACCATGCCACGCTCGAAATCGTCTCTCGTTCTCAACACGGTCTCCACCCAACCAATCTGCAAGTCCCAATTCTGTTGCTTGAAAGATTGATATGCCTCGGTGATCATGCTATAGTCATTCCCAGGTCCCTTCTCCGCCGACAGTAGCGAAACCATGGACATCACGGCGCGGTATTTATCCTTGATGGTAGGGTAAGAAGCCTCGTACCGACTGAAGAAATCAAAGGCGGTGAGCAAATCGTCCTTAATTTTGTCGGTGAAAGGCTCGTTGCGGCGGAACTTGACGCCCTTGTTTCGCACAGCAGACAGATAGCGGACCAGCAGTTCATCGGCCAGCTCTTCGACAAAAACTTCTCGCAAGGAAGGATGCAAGACGTGGGTGTAATCAGACAAATAATCTTCAAATGTGGCAATAATCTGCGCCATGCCGTTCTTGCTATACCACGACGGGGTGAAGAAGTCGGCCAACACAGGGCGGAAGTCGACAAAGATGAGGGCAACAAACAGCGAGATGCAGTGAGTGCCGAGATCGACGTAGTTGTTACTGAGCGACTCAATCTCCATTCCTGCTGTAATGGCATATGCGGGGGTGACAAGGGATTCGTATTCACGACGGAACATGGTAAGATAAGAGTATTGGCCGGCTTCTTCTTGATCGTCGATGTTGGCAATCTGGTCATTGGCAAGAGCGACGAGCCAGTCAAGCAAAGTTTGGATGGGAGTGTGGTCTTGGAGCTCTGTATTTGGATCCACATTTCGCGATGGTGGTTGTGGGTTTGTGAATTTCTGCGTCTCCGAGTCTGCCAGCGATTTCCACATATCTTGTCGAGCCTTGAGAGTCAAGATCATGGAGTCGACAACGCCTTCAACGACATCAGGACGCTCACTGGAGGCAGCGACGTTGAGCTGTTCCTTGAACATGCGCCACATGTCACCGAGAGTCTTTGTACGGAAATGGCCATCAGCGTCAGTGTCGATCTGGTTTTCTTTACGATCGAGGAAGGCTTGTTTGTCGGTGGCGGCGATTCGGTCCATCCACTGGTCGACGGCCTTTGTGATGAGATTTCTATACTCGCGGACCAAGTCGGACTGGCGGTCGTCAATGACATGAGGATGCAAGTCTGTGGCAGGAACACCCAACTTCTCCATTTTGGTGTAGTACTTGGCGACCCAATGCACAATGGCCAGCATGTGGGGAGGATTAAGGTCAGGGTCATCGACTCTTTGGATGAGAAAGTCGTGCATGAGGTTGTGGTAGATGTTGACGTATGTGTTGAAGATGTGCCATTTCTTGGGCATCAGGTTCTGCATACCGAGCTTGACGGTATTCAGGTCATTGAAATACCATCGTACGCTCTTCTCCAGCTTGTCGGAATCTTCAAGGAAGGCCTCGCCAGAGGTTTCGAATTGAGCCTTCGCTGTCAACCTGATGGCCTCGAGGAACTTCTCTTTGTATCCGCGCAGCTCTTTCTGACCCATCGAATTCATCTGCTTGAAGCGGGAGGCGAGATCCTTGAATTCTCTTTGAGCGTCTTGCAGGGCCTTGACTTGACGATCCTTCTTCTCTTCCTCTTCCACAATGAGAGCCAGACGGACAACCATGCCGTTATTGCCTGATTGTACCAGGGGAATCAAATTCATACATGCAGCTCCAACGTGCTCGTCAAACCAGTCGATGACATCGTCCAGTCTCGTGAACAGATCCTGCAGTGTGGCTCCACTCTCGAGATGCAAGTTGCTTATCAGTTCCATACTCGACTCCTCGTCGGTCTTTATTTGGTCCATGGCTTTGTCTCGGACGTCTCGTAGTTTTGTCAGACCATAATGAATGGCCAGCAGGTTGTTTTGATTGTCCATATCTTGGTCGTCTGCCCTCAACAGATCCTCCAAGTCGTCGAGATTACTGGCGAAGTTGTCGACACTGGTCATCATGTCCTCGACGGCGGTAAAGTTTGCGTGCATCCTGGCGACCTTGTCGACAAAGGGGAAGTCGCGAATCATGTTCTGAGCCTCGCGACACAGACGATCAATCTTCATCATCTCTTCTTTGATCACGTTGACGGTGCGTTGTCCTTCGGATATGGCGGACATGCCCGACTGGGTGATGTTGAGTTGTTCCTGAAGACCAATGCGAAGTTGACTGTCGACTGCCACCTTCTTTCTCGTGAATTCCGACCTGAGAGAGGGGATTCTGTCCAAATCATCGGGATGACGAAGGAGCTCTGCGAGTTTGGATGTGACATCGTCGCCGTCATTCATTCTGGTTTGCAATGGGGGGGGATGAGATCCGGCTTTGGCATGCGGTCGTGTCGGGTTGAGTAGAGGCGACTTCATCACGTCGACACGCCACCACTGTGTGTATTTCCTGGAACAATGATTCAAATTTCAATTGTGCAAAGCATCGGGAGTTCATGAGACGCGACAGTCCAGGCACGCCAGGCACCAATTAGCAGTACAAACCATGGAACATAAGGTATTGCGGAGAGTCGGGCACGGACCAATTGATGATACGCAGATGCCGGTGCTGAGCTGCCCTGACTTTCATTCGATTGAATGAATCCGACAGGTGTGGAAACCGACCTTCGATATCATTTCTCTGTCTCCAACAATTCTCATTCATCTAAGGACGCCATAGCACAGACACACCGTATGTTATTGAAGAGTACACCTCTCTCCAACCACAACCATGGCTGACCTCGCCCACAGACACCATCCAGCGCATATTTCAATTTCTTCCCTCCCTCCAAACAACGAATCAACCACCATCTCATAACCCAACCCCCCCTCACACCATTCAAGAAAATGGCCTATTTCCGCATAACCCTCCTCCGCTCCGCCATCGGACTCCCAAAGCAATCATCAGGCGTCCTCAAAGCGCTCGGACTCCGAACAAGAATGAAGACGGTCTACCACCCCGTCTCACCCCAAGTGGCCGGTCAGATCTTTGCCGTCAAGGAGTTGGTCGATGTGCAGGAGGTCGAGGAGAGGTTTACGGCTAGCGAGTTGCGTGAACTGAGGAGGCCGGATGCGGGGTTTTGGGTTGAGAAGAGCGTGGCTGATCTGAGGGAGGTTTGAACTGAGATATAAAGAGAGGGGAAGAAGAAGAGGAAAGAAAAGAGAGAGAAAGAGAGGAGACATTGTACTTTACATTGCATGGGAGGCGTCACACGGATCAAGAGGGGAATACCTTTTCATGAATCATCACATCGCGTTCGCATTCGCATTCATCATGTCATGTCATGAATCATATTCAATTACACACATCATGTCATGAAAATCCCACTTCCTATCCTACACTCTTAGCACCGCTATCCGCCTCGATCTCTGTTGTCCCCGCCTTCAAAGACGTAGCACCAGCCTGATTGTCCGCCGACCGACTGGCAGCAGCAGCGTTCAGCCTCTGGTCCAGCGCTCTCAGTGCCAACGCTCTTCTCCTCTCGGCTTCTTCTCTCCTACCACCACCGCCACCCCGTCCTCCTCTTCCGCCATTCATCAAGCTGGGCAATCCACCATCAGCTCTCGCTTGAGCCTGTTCATTCCCTGCATCAATGGCCTCGTCGGAGAAGGGTGTACACACTCTCGCCGCGATGAGAGTTTTGTACACAGAGTCACACAGGGGATCCAGCAGCACTTGTATGCGCTCCGGGAAGAAATGCGCAAAAGTAAAGGTATCGCTGGCATCACCCTTTATGACCGCTCCTTCTCCTGTGCTGCTTGTCGAAAGGCTGGGCGCGACACGATAAAAGCGCAGATAGATCCAGCTGGTCAGGAACCCGAACCATGAAAGGAAAAAGGCAGTGTCGGTGCCGAGAAGAGGTCCAGAGAGGGAATTGAGGAGAACAAAGACGGCAGGGAAATGCTTGACGCGCATGCGAAGTGCGCCTTTAAAGAGAGAGACGGTGTGTTCGGGCACGAGCTGCTTGAATGCGACGAGGAATCCTGCTTCGAGTGCCAGTGCCCCGTGGATGATTGTGATTCTAGCTTCGTGTTAACCGACTGGACATGGAGTCATCATGATTCATTCATGACATGAGGCGACATACGCTCTGACTTCGTTTCCGCTAACAGTATACCACATGCGATAGACAAGAAAAGAAAGAATATTGGGTATCATTGTGACAAAAAGGACAAACTTGGCAAACTCGCCGCCTCCCCATGCACGCTCAAGATATCGTCCTCCATAGAATATGGTCAGCGCCGATGCTGCATAGCTGAAGACATTCTGTTCTATCAGAGCCGATGTGAGCATCACGTATGGATAACGTAATGATTTGCCAGGAACAATGGTCAAGAAGGGTACACTGAGAGCACTCCATTTGACATCTGTTGATGATGCCCATTGTCGATAGCGAAGGGAGGCATTGAAGAGGGTGAGAGTAAACAAGGCGACCAAAAGGGAGCGTGTCAAAGGTGGGATATTGACACGAGGCATGCTCATGAACCACAAACCACCACACCCTAAACCACTACCTTGTGTGTAGGTAATGAGTAAGGTAGGTAAGTAATGATTGTCAGTCACAAGGCGGGTTGCCAAAAGTGTATTTTTCTATAGGGACATGTCACTGTGTCCGATTCCAGGAGATGGCGTGCGTGACGTGCCACTTTGTGCCCTGCAGATGTTTAGCCAAGACCTTGTTTTAGGCAACGGAAAGCAGCCCAGCATTTCCCCAGATCTACAAACAAGACACAAGACGGGCGTGACGGGAACCAATGGAAGCCTTTTAAAAAAAAAAGTGGCCGATTCGCCGAGACTTTGTTCAGGTGGAGCAGGTTCAAGCGGGCGGATCCACGAGACAAGTCGACGCGCAAATCATCAAATCATCGACATCCAATTCGATCCCCCATCGCAGACAAAGTCATTTCTCAGGCGCATTCTCTCATTTACCTTCGGCGTCTCATCATCATGGGAGACGGGGCCCTGGGCTCCGACCACATCAATTACCTCATTCTGAGATATCTCCAGGAAGCCGGACACGAGAAGGCAGCCAAGGCATTGCACCAGGATTGGCACAGGCCCGTCGAATACAACGACCCGGAGAAATTACCCTTTGCACAACACGTCAAACAATTCGAACTCGTCAATATCATCCAGGATGGCCTCTTTCACGACCAACTTCAGGCACAAGTCACCAAGCAGACGCCCCGCTTTAGCCTGATACAGCCACAGCCGGCTACGAGTACGCTTACGAGTAGACTGCCACAATCGCAATCCACCACACGTACATCCACGGCCGACGCGCGACAGAAGCAAAATTCACGATCACGACGACGCTCCAGCCAGAATGACCATGCCGACCATCCAGACCACCCAGACCGAGATGATTTCCCCATGCCCGCTCCAAAGCGCGTTCGGAAAAGTAATGGCGATGATGTCGCTGCTGGTGCTGCCCCACACGTCAATGGAGACGGAGAGGCCATGGATGTCGACTCCAAGACGCCAATGACGACAGCAGACGATGGCAGAAGTGACGAGGGAGTCCCTACAGATTCAGAGACTCACACTCACGGACACGACCTCTCTTCTCCCCCAATACCACTTCGGCCAGTCGAGACTGCTTCGGAGGGCACCCAGACGGACAAGAAGCTCAAGGCCAGGAAGAGCGAAACAGTCTATTGGTCTGTGGAAAAGGAAGATGCCAGTATATTGCACGCCATATGGAACCCCATACCGGAAATGGCGACGAGGTTGTTGGCTGTGGGTGATTCGCTATGTCGCTTCTACACATTACCCGACTCCACCGATGATGGAAGCACGAATGGACATGTCGCACATCTGAATGTAAGGCTTTTAATTGCTTGTCTCGGATAGTCAGTCGTCCTATACTTATCTCAAAGCAGGAAAAACATCACTTTGACGTCGAAGACATGCCTCGGGGCTCTCTTGCAACGGCTGCTTGTTGGCACCCCTCGGGTCGCTACGCCACTTGCAGCATCGAACTTCCTCGCCACATCAGTGGCACCCAGGAATCTTTCCGTTGCTTGTTTGACACTGAAGGTCAACGTGCCTATGGTGGAAAGCGACTGTACAGCGATCACGCCTATATCAACTTGTTGCAGCGACAAGGTCAAACTCTCACCACTGCCTTACGCTACAACAAATCCGGCACTCACCTGCTGACCATTTCCATGAGTATGAAGAGAGGCCTGATTGAGATTTGGCAGACGTGAGTCGAGTGCACATATCTTATCACAGTGACATTAACACACGAGTGCTAAGCTAACCACCCTCCGTAGCCCTTCGGAAGAGCCAATGGCTGTCAAGATCTTCAGCAAACCTATTCTTGATGCTGTATGGTCTTCAGAAGATCAGATTATCGTATCGGGTGAAGACTGCCTCGAGTGCTACAGAATAAACATACTGGACGCGGCAGATACTGTCATGACCAACGGTGACTCATTCGCATCAACAGGCGCCAGGAATCTCACCCTTCTATATTCTTACCAGACCAACAAGACTTGGGACAAGGTCCGCTACGATGCCCAAAATCGAGTCGTTGCTGCCATGTCCACCGTTAATGACGCCATCATACTTCTTGGCCAGTCTCCCGATAGCGACGCATGGTTACCCCTCAACGGCTTCCCAGGAGCTGATGAGTCATCTGTAAAACAGGTCTCGGCCGTCGCATTCGAGCACTCCTCACCAGAGCAGACCGGAGAAGGCGACATCTCCTCACCCCGCCGCATAGCAACAACTCATCACACTGGTGCCGTCAACATATACGCCATCACCCCTGACTCCTGCACCCCAGTGCATACCCTTCGTCTCGGTCCCCCCCACACTCACGAAGCCGCTCTGGCCCTCTCATGGTCTCCCAATGGAAACTACCTCGCCGCCGCAGGTGAGGAGAGCATCAAAGTCTGGAACCCTGCCGCCCCTCATTTCCCTGTCCTGACCTGGCGGGCAAGCCCCGAACATTGGTCACAACAAGGAACCGGACATATCGAGGATGATATCGAGGATGCTATCATGGATGGCGAAGACGTCCAGACCGTCGACGAGCCCTCGCTAGCCTGGGATGCAGAGGGCAAGAGTCTGCTCTTTGCCGTCGGGAGGCGAATGGCAGTCATCAGATTGCTCGCATAGCCTTCCTTGTCCGCATACATGAAGACTTCGACAATGCTATTGAGAGCGGCACGTAGATCATGTCCGATTACAAGTTCAAAGAAGGGAGAGGCAGGCCTTCTTTATGATACCCGTGCGCATTTTTCTTTCCCTTGGAGCAGCAAGCCAATGAATGCATGTACTGTACGAGTATTTTCTTAGCAAGCGAATGTAGACATGGACAATTGTACGGTTTTTGACACCATGCCTGATCCCTTTATTTTGTTTCACTTATCGAATGGAAGTACCGAGTACTGGGTACTGTATCATCACGCCCTCATATCCCAAAGGAAGGTGAACGCCTAAAGTCTACCTAAGAGTATGAGAGCATCAATCCCGACACTCCTATCGTCCAACATTGACTAATCACGCATATAACAATAGGCATGCACTTCCGAAAGAAACTATTATAAGCAAAGAAAAGTAAATCGACCCAAGAAGAATCCCCCCCTCGGAAGAAACAGAGAAAGAAGAAACAGAAACATAAAAAGAAGAAGAAGAAGAAACCGTGATAGAAGAAGATCAAGAATACGGCGGAAGTCGAGAAGTTGAGTTGCGACGATACATGTACAGCCACATGTACAGCCACTGAGACACAGGGCATACATGCATACATGCAGCAACGCATACATGCAGCAACATATACATGCAGTAACACATGACACCCGACCAAAGAAACACATACTGCCCGACCCGACCAAGGAAACATGTAGTATCCGACCAGAGGAAACAAAGCATTCAAGCAGTTATATAGGCTATAGAGATACCGTGAAGCAGTTTCAGTATACGAGGACCAGCTATTCGCATTCCACTGCAGAATCGGTAGATTACATACTAGATTATCCAGTCACTTATAATAATAAAGTAGTGAAGAATGTAGTAAGAAAAAAACAGTAAATCTTCATCTACATTGATAGTTTTAGAATCGTTCCCTGAAGAAGTATATAAGGAAAACAATAAGCAATTGTCAGACTTGCAAGACCTTTACTTGGAATGTTTATTATCAAATTATAAATCTATACCCTGGAAAGTGGGCAAACAGCGAGCAGAGAGCTCAGCTATCGCTACTTCTATTCCAGAGACCTTGCGCCGAATTAACTTTAGAAATCGCAATGTGGCTAATTAGGTAGGATGGCTGCTCTCTTCGTCTATACAAAGGGCGTCAAATTGGTTTTGTTAAAGAGAGAAAGACAAGGGAAAAAAGAGAGAGGAAAGAAAAAGATAAAAAAAAAAAAAAAAAGGAAGAGAAAGAAAAAAAAGAAGAAAAAAAAGAGAGAGAAAGAAAAAGAAGAAGAAGAAAAAGAGAGAGAAAAAGAGGAAAGTAAGAAAAAAAGGAAAGGAGAGAGAGAGAGGAAGAGAAAGAGAGAAAGAAAGAAAGAGAAAGAGGGTAATGCTAGAGCTATACAGAAAAATTATAGGAGGGGTCTGCTGTTGATTTTTGCCAGGAGGGAGTTGGTCTACCTTGGCCGCAGACAACGCGTTGGGCTGGATGCTGCGCTCGAGGGGGTCTTCTGTTTATAGGTGAGGTGGGCCTAGGGGGCCCGCGTCACTCTATGATTCCGTAACTGCAGTCCTACTGAGCATGTTGTCATTGGTATTTGGGATGGGATGGGATCGAGGGAAGGGGGAAGGGGTGTGGGCTATAAGGGTTTTGGGACAGCAGGATTAGATGCCGAGGGCATAGTGTGGGTTGGTCTGAGACGGGGGGATAGTGTGGGGTGACATTTGAGATGGGGGTATGTGGGGTTAAGGAGGTTGAGTATTTTGGTATCACGCGCCGGGGAGACACGGTGATTATATGGGGTTTTATGCGCAATGAAGTTAGTGCTAGGGTGAGGGGGCTGAGAGGTTTGTGTTGTTGCTTTTTGGAGCGGTAGAGATTACTCAGATTCTTCTCCATCAAGGGATCTCGGAGATTTTCTGTTTCTTTAAATTTCATCGTTATTAGGATAACCTGTATGCAGATCGATTTCGTAGATGTCTACATGAATCGTGACAATCTTCTTTGCTATCGTGGAAGCGGTTTCTCGTATATTGCTCTAACAGCCTCCAGGGCATTTTCATCCAGACAATATCTTCCTTCTCAGACGACGTCGTACTGTCGTTGAACCGTGATGAAGTCCCGGCTATCTGCTGTCTCTGTCGTGTGCGGGGAGCTTCCCTTGGTGGTGATGTTCTCGGAATACTCGGATGCTCTTCTCGACAGCGGGGTATCTGTCATCGGCAGCGCCATGCCTCTGACGGTATCGCTCTCTTCCAATGCTGCAATGTAATCGGCATCCAGCCCGTGAAACTGCTTGCCGTATATACCATTGTTTATCTTCTGTCGCCCCGAGGTTCCGGTATCATGAGTTACACTTGCTTTCCGCCCAATTCCCAACACAAGTAATGATGTTGCGGAAAGCATGTGCTTAAAGAACGGGAGGCATGCGCAGATGATGGCTATCGAGTTCTCAACGAATGACCAGATGAGAACCTCTGTATAGTCATAGGTCGCGTCAATCTCTCGACGATAGCCAATCGTGAATCGGAGACGGATCATGCTGGTGATACAAGCCCTAGAAGAAACCATGTTAGCTAGCACCAGGTGCATAGGGATGCGAGTGGAAAACTGACAATGCACCAATACTGAAGAGAAGAAGCAACATTGCTTTATGTCGCCAATCCATTTTGAGTTTACTCACTTCTGCTATTGGCAGCAGGAGGATGACGACGTCCTCGAATATACCGAGGGCAGCGCCGGCTTCTAGTGAAGCACCAATAGACAGGCAACTCGATTCAGGCGTGAACGGGTCCCAGTCGGCGCGAACAGGCAGGCACTGAAACGTCAACAACAAGAGGAAGACGAATCCCTGAAGGAGCAATGCCACCATCATGGTCCAGCTTGCGATCCTGAGATAGCTTTGAGGGAATACGCGAATGTAGAACAACAATATCGATGTCTTGATAAGGGTTTGGATGACAACGTATAAAAGTGAACCGACCCAGAAGAGCTTTGCACGTCAATTACTGAAGCAGAGACAGACGATGAGAGACTTACCAGGTAAGCCTCGCCGACGTGAAGTAATTGTTCGTCCGATAGATTCCATGAGTGATGACCGAATCCTTTGTCCACGCCTGCTTCCAAGTCAGCTCTTCTCATCCCCTGACAAAAGGTACTGACCGCCTCTCCTTACATATGAACGATATCACGCTCCATGCTCCCATTAACAACTATCATCCACAGCATTAATCGTCCTGTTGTTGGCTACAGATTGTGAATCATCTCACCAGATTGACGATCATCACACGATCGTCCCACCACAATCTTTTTGCGATTCTCCAACGAAAGAGGCACCTCAGCAGCACCACAAGCCCCACAAGTGCCATCATTATAATTATCACGTTTATGATGGTCCTCTGGCGTGACTGGACTGGCGTGTTGGGGCATAATGTGTGATCTGCGAAATAGGCCACTGAGTCTTGTCAATACGACTCATAATTTGGCATTGTGGCCACAACACCATACCTCCTAGCCCAGTCCTATTGCAGTTGAAGGCACAGTTCAGAAATGTCTTTTGTGCTGTATTATTAGGGCAGAAACAGGTTGGAATCGCAGTGGCCTCGCATGCTGCCGACTCAAGCGTAAAGCTCATACATTCGTGCTGTGCTGTCGTTAGCGACTTTCGGCCCAATCATTCGATCTAAGAAGGAAGAATAGAACTCACCGCACAACTCGGCAAGCTGGCAAATAATGCTGTGTAGTTAGACATCGCCTATTAGACACGGTCTATAGAGCAGACGTGAAGGAACATCTATACAAGGCGAACAGTTCAGTTATGTATCGCATAGCGCCACTTTGCGACAATGGGGTATGTGCTAGTGCATATACTGTCAAGAAGAGACATAATAATGGGATCAGACCCGAGTTGTCGGTACTAGTAGTAGTGAAATGGGCTCTCGATCAGCCTCAAGCGTCACGCCGTTGAAAAGGTTTCAAAAATGCTATAGTAAACTGAAACTGGCGATAAAGTTAAAACCACAATCGATCCTGCGCACGTAAGATTGTATAGATCAAGGGAGCGATAGAGCCCTAGATCGTGATGAAAGTGCAGTCCTGAGATGCTAGTCCAGATGGATTTATCATTTTCCCCGTCACTGGTTGATGAAGCCGTTTTGATTTATGAGCCGACAAGACCTGCCTGGCTTGAACAAGCCGTCCTTCCGGGGACTCTCTCGGAGCATGAAAACAGTATTCGTCAAGGATTACCTTTGACATTCATTCTGTGGGCGTTATTTTAAGCCGCCAAAAGTATCGCCAAATAGTGAAGAATGACGGCGGGCAGGGTTCGGCGATGTGGATTTGGTCTTGCATGCTGAGGCGCAGTCGACGTGGGTTGCATTGCGCACGCGACTCAAGGTGTTTCTTCAGGCATCAGAAGAAAGACACAGGGCACAGGGCATGTTCTCGCGCGACATCAGGCTCGGATGGAACGTTGGAAATCTCGAATGGTTCAGCCCGGCCTCCAGCAATCTCGCGGATCAGCCGCCTCGGTGGCCTGGAGAAAACGGAAACATCTGCTTCGGATCGAACTTCCGGCTTATCAAGTTGTCATCCCGTCAGCTTCAAGTTCACCTTACACAGTCCACGGACCATCAGATAGATGCACACGTCAGAATGCAGTAAAGATGTTCACATGAAACGATAAGCGTCTTGTCTTTCTTTTTCAACATGGCCGACCTGCAGCAAGGTGCGAGTGGAGGCCAATTTGGCTCCACAAATTGTTGTCGCCAACGGCTAAGCTTGAGCCTTGAGCTCAACGTCACGATCCCTGAAATGCACGATGCATTACATCGTTTCTCCCGTTGACGACCTCCCGTCTGCAAGAACCAATTTGTTCTTGTTATCTGCCATTAGTCTCCTGAGACAGAACCATCATGGACTCTTCAGGCTCGAAGCCATACGCTATCCTGAAAACGAGTCCCGTTGCCGACCATAAGGCAATCATTGGCGGCAAAGGCCAAAAATATCGCTTTACAATTCTTGGAAATGGCTTGATACGCTATGAGTACGCCCATGATGGTGTGTTTGAAGATCGTGCATCAACTTTCGCCATCAACCGTCATCTTCCTGTACCAAAGTTTCGCGTCAATGAGCGAGAAGACTCTCTAGAGATCATCACCGACAGGTTTATTCTACAATACAACAAGCAGGAGTTTTCGATCAATGGGTTGAATGTGTTGGTTAAGGGTAATGTGACTGATTGGCATTCTAAATGGTGGTATAGCGACCACAGCGAGGACGGCTGGCAACTGGGCGGCACTGCGAGAACACTTGACAATGCGAATGGACGCATTCCTCTCGGACCGAGTTTCATTGCTCGGAACGGCTTTGCAAACATTGATGACTCAAATTCTATGCTCTTCACAGAGGATGGCTGGGTTGGCGGTAGAAAATCAAGCGCTGAAGGGCTACGTACCGATGGCTACCTATTCGCATATGGTTTAGACTACAAGGCTGCCGTCAAATCCTTTTACGCCGTATCAGGCAGCCAACCGCTCCTGCCTCGCTGGGCATTGGGTAATTGGTGGAGTCGTTATTACGATTACACTACCAAGACTTATCTCGCACTCATGGATAAGTTTGCCGTGGAGGAGAAGGTGCCATTAAGTGTCGGCGTCGTCGATATGGGTATGAGAAAATGATCCGCTTAATCAAGTTCTCTACTAACGTGCTGCAGGGTGGCACTGGGTTGACGACAAGAGAGTGCATGAGACAGGCTTCTCTGGATGGACTGGCTACAGCTGGAATACTGACATGTTCCCCAACCCAAAGGAGTTTCTCGACGAAATGCACAAGCGTGATCTCCGAGTGACCTTGAACGATCATCCAGCCGATGGTATCGCCCCATATGAGGACTGCTATAACGAGATATGTTCAAAGCTGGATTTGAAGGAAAGCGCCGAGAAGAAAGATCCCATTCCTTTCGAGGCTGCCGACAAGAAATTCCTCGATGCGTATTTTGAAATTGCACTCCGCAAGCTTGAAGATGATGGTGTCGACTTTTGGTGGGTTGATTGGCAGCAGGGCGAGATTTCAGCCGCCAGAGGAGTGGATCCACTCTGGGTGCTCAACCACTTCCATTTCATGCGCAATGCCCGTAATGGCAGAGCTCTGACTTTCTCACGCTATGCAGGCCCTGGCAGCCATCGCTACCCAGTCGGCTTCTCCGGAGACACGGTGGTGACATGGGAGTCGCTCGACTTTCAGCCCGAGTTCACGGCCACTTCATCCAATATCGGCTACGGCTGGTGGAGTCACGACATTGGCGGACACATGAACGGCTACAAAGACGATGAGCTCGAGACACGTTGGGTTCAACTAGGAGTCTTTTCTCCCGTACTTCGCCTGCATTCCAACAACAACCCCTGGAACAGCAAGGAGCCATGGAGGTACAACGCCGAAGCGAACCTGATTCAAAAGGATGCACTTCGCCTACGCCACCGTCTCATTCCGTACTTGTACTCGATGAATGTCCGCTCCGCCAGAGACAACGAGCCTCTCATCCAGCCGGTATACTGGGAGTATCCAAAGATTGGAGAAGCGTACAGTGCAAAGAACACGTTCTTCTTCGGTTCGGAGCTGTTTGTTGCACCTGTGACCTCCCCTCGTAGCACCAGCACCAAGAGAGCCAAGACGCGTGCATGGCTACCACCAGGCCGACACGTCGACCTCTTCTCGGGCGCTGTCTATGACGGAGACAGAGAAGTGCACCTGTACCGCACTCTAGACGAGTACGCAGTATTCGGTCGCGAAGGGTCAATCATACCTCTAGACGGCTCCTCGCATCCCTCCAACGGCGGCAAGAACCCACCTAGCCTCGAAATCATCGTCATCGTCGGAGCCGACAACACCTTCTCACTCCACGAAGACGACGGCTCCGGCAGCGACGTGACTGCAGTCGATTTCAAAACCACAACAATCACCTACAACCAATCCCAAGGCGTCCTGACAATTTCCTCCCAGAGCACAGAACCCCGCTCCCTGACAATCAAGTTCCTGGCCTTGGACCCCAAAACCACAATAAAAACCCTCATCGACGCCACCCCCGCCGTCACCAAAACCACAAAAGACACCTCAGGCACACTTATCAGCCTGACCAACCCCCTCCCCCCAACCTCAACCCTCGAGATTCTCCTAGGCACAAACCCCCAACTCGCACCCACCAACGCCTCAGCCCACGTCTTCAAGATACTGGACGAGGCGCAAATGGACTACAATACCAAGAGCGCGGTTTGGGGTGCTCTGAGCGCGGAGGTGGCGTTTAGTAATCGGGTCAGTCGGTTGCAGGCGCTGGGGTTGGAGGAGGATTTGAGGGGTGCGGTTTTGGAGGTTGTGTGTGCGGATTTTAGGGGTGGTGGGCCGCTTGAGATTTTGGGGGGTGAATAGGGTGCTCGGGGAGATGAATATTCTGAGGGAGATGAAAAAGAGAACAAAAGTAGCCCGATTTGGAGATGCTTTAGAAGGGTATACACAAGTTCTCTATCATGCGTAGTTCAATTCAAGCCTCACCTCGTGCCGGCCTTCTCATCCTCAATCTGCCTCTTCAAATCATCGAGAACAGCCTCCCGCTTCCTCAGATGAGCCTCAAGTCCATCGACCTGCTCTCTGACCATTGCGATCTCGTCAGCCATGCCCTTCAAGCTCTGACCGACTTTGGCGGTGCCCTCGCCCGTCTCCAGATCTCTCAGCTGGCGTCTCTTCCAGTCGAGCAGTTGCTCCAATTCCCGCTTCACGAGGGCGGGCTTGCTGTCGTCCCGTCTGCCGCCCCGGTCTCGACGTCGTTGTGCGGCTTCTTCCACCTTGGCCATTTTCTCTTCTAGCTCTTTGAGTTGGCGCTTCAGTCGGACCTCTTCCCATTCTCCGTCGGTGCGTGTGCTGGAGAAGTCTGTGCCTTTGGGGGCTGCGCGATCGCCTACGCCCAGACGACTGAGGTAGGCGTCTCCGAATTTTGCCTTTTTGCCCGTGAGTGTGTTGTCGTCGCGTTTGGAGCCGGTGCCCCATCGCTGGGCTGCTGTTTGCTGCTTGTCGACCTGATACTCGATTTTGCCCTGTTCAAAGGTTGCGCGTAGGGAGGGTGGGACTGAGCGTGGGATGCGGAAACCTTCGTGGCGGTTGTTCAGGATGTGCAAGAAGGCGAGACAGGCGTCTTTGCCAATTGCGGCGTCGGAACGGGGATTCACAAGGTTCCAAGCGCTGCGTACATCCGTGTCGGGTACATCGAGCGAGTCGTAGAGGGGAGAGAGGGAGTCGAAAGTTATGCTGCCATCGCGACCGGAGTAGTTTGCTGTGTAGATTTCCTCGTATTTATTGCGGTCCGAAGGTGACATGTACCAGTCGAAGCCGTCTTTGAGACCGGGCGTGTCGTCGTCCAGGTCTTCGACTTGCTCGAATTGGGGCTGACGGCCGGACAGGGCATTACCGGCCTGGATCAGATGGGCCTTTGATTCAGGGACAAGCCAGTCGGGTAGTGTTTGGGGAACGTCAAGGTACTCCTGTAAGAGAAAAGAAACAGAAGATTAGTTTTAAATAGCATCAATAGCTCAATACAAGAACAAACTCACTCCATTGACCAAATCGAAAATCAAGCGCATGGCTACGCAAAACTCCTCAAAGTCCAGTCTTCCATCATTGTCGACATCGGCCAGATCCCATACGCGCTCGAGTTGATCATCTCGTAGTTGACTGTTCTTCAGCACCGATGCCGCCTGATTGCCATCGAGATGTGTGCCGCCGCCTCCCAGAGAGCTGAAGATTTCCCAATACCGATCAATCTCCCATTGTTCGATCCGTTTGCTTCCAGACATGATCGTGCGTCGATGGCTTGGGCGGTCAGGCAGACAGGCAGACAGGCAGACAGGCAGGGGTTTGGGAGGATAGCTGGTGTGTTCCGATCTGCCGTGATTGGTGTGATGTCTGTAATAAAAGGGCAAAGGGCAACAAGCTGACTGTTAACCGAACAGATGTATTCACAATGTTTGCTTGTCACGTCTTGTCGAGAAGGAATAACACCACCTTGACAACTCCCGCTCGTCGGCTTCGCATTGGAACTGGAGTTGGGGAGAGATGACGCAGATGAGGCTCTGCGGCGCTTCCCGGCCCGACATTAATCCTCCGTCCTTGACAAAAGGCCACCCTGTCTATGCCATCACAACTCATGCTAACCTTGACGTGCTCTATAAATCGACACAGTCGTATCCATCATCACTCCAGTAGTCATGAGGATATGCATAAAGTTCAAGTGGTATTTTGCCACTGCATATGAAATTCAGAGCGCCCAGCCTCGCCCATATCAATGCTTGTGCGTCTTGAAACCAAGGGTATCTTTGGAGAAACAAACGCCATCCGCCATGCTTGACCCCCAAACGCCTTGCCCTGACGATAATTGCACCGATGAATGAATCATTCCCATCTGATCCTACTGATCCATCTTACCTAGCTGATCTTACTGACCCATGTCGACAAAGGGAGCAAATGTCCTTTTCTCAAACCTGTCGGCGTCTTCCAGACCATCCATGTCCATGTCGTCGTCTTCATCTCGACCGTGACCGCGCTTGCCAGCGTGCATCATCCGATCGATTCCCTGATTCGAGGCGAGCTGGACGCGCACCATCCTCCGAGCGCTTATGATATCCCAGTAACTCTGCAGCGACCTCTTGATGTTATCGTCAAAGTTGACGCAGAATCGTTGGCTTTGGCACACCTGCATAGCGCGAATGTAGTCGACGTCAGGATGCATAGACATCAAATACGCGGCAACCACAGCCGCAGACCGCTCGTTTCCACTCTCGCAAAAGACCAAGATCTTGCCCATTCCAGGCACACCGGCCTGCCCTTTGCCATGCAGCTCTTGAATATGCGCCATGTGGTCGTTGATGCTGTCTTCAGCAGTGCCGAATGCACTGACGAGATCTCTCTCCGAGCCCAGATCCACCGTTTTGTATTGTATGCCCAACTCATCCGCAACACGTAATGCGGCGTTCATGATTTTGCTTTCGAAACTGTGACGCTGCCGAACACCAAGCACCATGGTGATGGCTTCTCTGCGGAGAAAGTCACCATCTTTGGCGGCATTCAAGGGTCCAAGGTAGAGGAAAGGCAGAATTGCTTGGGCTTCGCGGCGTCGCTCGTAACTCCAGTCCAACAGGCTGGATGTGGTCATGCCGGCATAGCTGATGGAGCCAAGAATGGGATGATCTGACGGTTCTCTTAGGTTGAATTGAGGCACCACCGAGGCATTGATTGACGGAGGTGGTACGACGATTCGTGGGGGCGTTGGTACGCGATATGAGTACTCTTCCACTCTGAGATGACCGACAGGGCTGTCCATTGTTGGTGAGTCCATCGCGAAAAAATAAGGTGGAGAAGGTGTAGAGAAAAGAGAAAACGAGGAAATCACTAGACACAAGGCAATAACAACACGTCTGTCAAAAGTGAATTGTTAATGTGATTTTGTGCATATTCAGCCCGAGTGCTCTCGACCACTTCACCACCAAGTTGAGTGAGAGTTGGCTGAACTTCCCCACATCTTGACGACGTCTCTGAACCCTCGGTCAACGGTTAACGGCAGCCTGCCCTGTGCGCGGGGCACTACTGTGCTTGGCATTGCTGTTTCCAAACTCTCAAATATCCTGTTCCTTTCCTCGTCTTCACCTCACCTTCATCATCAGTACTGAATTGTCTCGTTCAAATCAAATGTCATACAATGAGGAGCCTAGCTTGTGACCAAGAAGGTCAGACATGTGAGCCTTGTGCAAGGCTTGTCTTTTCTCGCTTACCTCATATGCAGTATTGCTTACCCCGCAAACACGAGCGCGTGAGATCTTCAGGCACCCGAGAACTCGTATAGAATGTGGCAGCAATTAAAATATACCCAATGGAAGTTATGGCAGCAAGAACCTTGATGCTTCCGTCCTGACGCTTCATGCTTGCCAAGGAGATTTGCTGCAATGCATGCACAGCCACGTTTAAGGTACACTGCTGCTGTGTGGAATCGCGAGCACTTTCCCGGTTTCAAAGTGCCCCGCTCTGCAACCAGATCACGAGAGTCTAATGCATATTGATCATCACAGAGTAAGGTAGGTAACACATCATACAATATTCTTATCCGCTCCTTCTCTGTATGTTGATGTCTTTCTTTCTTGTCCTCTCCTGGTCTCTCTCAGTGTCTCCTCGGCACCATGTTAGCCATGTTTACGAAACGTTCTTCATCAACCACCCTCTACACATCAGTCATGTTTGCGAAACACCTTCTACTCGCATCTTTCCTGATCAACGCTGTCTTTTCTCAGTGTCCTGACTACTCCGACTATTCTCAAGCTCATCATGCCCCCTTCTCCTCGGGCCAGTACAATCTCTCATACCAGCGCCCCACCCCTGCCTGCCGCACTTTCAATTCTTCCGCAGTAGAAAGTGCTATCAACAGCACCATCGCCAAAATTGCCGACCCCGACCTTGCTCGCCTCTTTTTGAACACCTATCCCAACACTCTCGACACGGCCATCAAGTGGAAGGGTTATGCTGCTAACAACTCGGATGAAGAGCTGACCTTTGTCATCACTGGAGATATTGACGTGCGATAGCTCCATCCTCTCCGAGAAAAGTGACGTTAACAATATCGCAGGCCATGTGGCTGCGAGACTCTGCCAACCAGATGCAATCCTACCTGCCGCTTCTCACCGCTTCTTCATCCCCTAACTCACTGGCTTCTCTGTACAGAGGTGTCATTAATCTGCAAGCACGATATCTACTGACATCTCCATACTGCAATGCCTTCCAGCCGCCCGTCGAGGCCGGCCTACCTCTAGCAGCAACCAACACTGGCGAAACAGTTTATCCTGCTGTGGATAATAATTCCGTCTTTGAATGCAAGTTTGAACTGGACTCATTGGCTGCCTTTCTCGAGGTCTCTTCGGACTACTATCAAGCCACCCAAGATGACACATTCTTTGGCAAATACAGCTGGGTAGATGCTGTTCAACAGGTCATGGCCGTCGCTCAAGCTATGATGACCCCAACCTACTCATCCAATGGCAGTGTCAACGCCTCCCCATACACTTTCCAAAATCTCAATACAAGGGCTTCTGAGACGCTCGAAAACAATGGACTCGGAAATCCAATCAATAATGGCACTGGATTGATTCGATCTTCATTTCGGCCCTCGGATGACGCCTGCATATACCAAGGCTTCATCCCTGCCAATATGATGTTTTCCACCTTTCTCGCCTCGGCATCACAAATAGTGCTCAAACTTGGAAGCAATGCGGACCTGGCCAACAGCATGAGTAGCCTTTCTTCCAGTCTTCGTACTGCTATCAGCGATTATGGCATCGTCGCGAGCAGAGAACATGGCCAGATATATGCCTACGAAGTTGATGGGTACTCTTCGCAGAACATCATGGACGATGCAAACATTCCCTCATTGCTTGCCGCTCCATTCTTCGGCTATCTGGACGTGAATGATACAATTTATCAGAACACGAGGTCCTCTGTTCTGTCAAGCAACAGCAACCCTTACTTTATTCGTGGACCGGTCATCAATGCCATTGGTGGCCCGCATGATGGACCGGGTTATGCCTGGCCAATGGCAAGCATTGTAAGAATACTAACCAGTAGCGATGATGTCGAGATTACTCAGCAGCTTAAGGAGATTGTGAGCTCCACCGACGGTCTCGGGCTCATTCATGAGTCCATCAACACCTTCAACCAGTCTGATTGGACCAGACAATGGTAAGCTCTCTGGTTTGTATAAAGTCATCAGCACAGGTCTAATGAGCGAACAGGTTTTCTTGGGCAAATGGCCTGTTTGGGCAGATGATCCTAAGTTTAAACCAGACCCGGCCAAACATCCTCGCCCAGTCCTTTCAGTGAAAATTCTCATGTATACCCATCCAGATACTCTAAGCATCCGAGCATACCGTACCTCAATTCACTCTTTTGTTCATATCAAGAAGTGGTGACATTCGGTCTGATCTTGTAACGCAGATTAGCTTTCTAGTCTTACCCCTGGCAATAGGCCACAAGACATCTAGCAGAAAATTCCACCTGAATGCCAGCCGATGTCTGTCAGAAGATTTATCTGCAATCTGATACCGCAGCGCTCTAGCAGCTCTCCTTTCCATCTCCCACTTCCTTCTTTTATTTTCGTTCAAGCGCGATGATCATTCATCATCTTAGTATTTACTCTCGCCTTTGCCACGCCATCACATACCTGACTGAAAAGACTTTTCTGTATAAGCAGAGAAAGTACAATTAAGGACAGCATCTGCATAAATTAAGGTAGGATAACTCGAAGATCAAGCGCATGTTGGTGACGTGTGTAGCCAGCACAAACAAGATGTAATGTAGTGTCGTGAATACTGCTCTATTTAAGTAGATTTTGCTTATTTACCTGAAGTGAACCTTGCTTATCTACCTAAGTGACAAGATAGTGTCTACTTATTACTCTTACTTAGTTACAAGAGCTTAGGATATAGCTGTTAAAATCGGGTAGTAGTCTATATTTGCTTATTGTGCAAGCGTAGTTATAGCGTATAAAGTTCAATATAGCACATGTTTAGTATAGCGCAGAGAGTTTGATTAGCATAGAGTTTCCTTAGTATGTATACTCGTAGGCACACATACTCTCCTACAGGTTTCATAAACGTACACTTAGACTTGTGAGGACAGTGAGTTATACTCGCGTCTCGAGGAAAGGGAACTGCTAATGCTAATGCCAATGCTAATATCATAGCATATCAGAAGGCTAGAAAGATCAAGCTCACGCACACACAGTTCTCGAAACTCCAACCCCTACAAATTGTTGTGAAAGAAGGTAAGGTTACTGATAGGATTGCAAATGAGGTACAGTACTATGACAATGAGAAGGCACGGAAGGATAAATACCACTGCACCGCTGCACCACTGCGACGATGGCGATATTGTGAATGAAAATGATTGAAAATGATTGAAAATGATTGAAAGCTCAAGTGTGTTCTGTGTTCTGATGAGAAGAGGCTCCGAGTCAGAGGCAAGACGCGGCGGGGCAGACTTATCTCCGAATCGAGTCGAGCCGCTGAGGAGGGAGATTTCTGGCGCGGTTTGTCGGTTGGACATGTTCTCCAGAGATACTTACTTGTACTGTACGTACAGTACTCATGACAATACCCGACAGCTTGCCCATCTTGGTCCTGACGAGCTTATACGAGTACACTTGTCAGGATTGATGTTCGGGCTGCGTACCTTACTTGACCATGGATCATCAGTGGAGAGCTTGATGAAACAGTATCAAGATGCAGATAGAGCGACAACTATATCCGCAGGCAGGGCTGTGTATGGCTTTTCGTTTGACATACGAGCTGGACTACTTCGCACACGCGTCTATAGCACGAGCAGTTATCGCCACGGGCGCGACAGGGAAACAAGGCGGAGCACTCATAGCGGCTCTCCTCGCCGAAACCACACAACCATTTCAGATGCACGCCGTGACACGCGACGCGCAATCGCGAATGCTCGGGCTCTAGCTTCCGGACTAAATGTCCATGTCGTCCAAGGCAGGTTCGATGAGCAGGTAGCTATCTTCGCGCGGTTGATCAACCATGGGGTCTTTTTTCCGTCACGATGTCGCTCGGGTGCGGAGACAGAAGAACGACAAGGTAAGACTGACGAAAGCCGCGTTGAATGCGAGGGTCGAACATGTTGTCTTCAGATCGACAGAAAGGGGTGGGCAGGTCGAGAGTGATTCCAATCCGACCAACATCCCGCATTTTGTGTCCAAGTACAATGTGGAGCAAGATATCATGATTCGGTCCAAGGAGATGGCTTCGACTTGGACGTTTCCACGCCCTGTGGCTTTGGTGGAGAATTTGAGCAATGATTTCCTTGACAAGGCGCTTTTTTGCCATGTGGTGACTGAATGGTATGGATGGCAAGCTGCAATTGATCAGCACAAAGGACATTGAGAAAGTCGCGGCTCAGGCTTTCCTGGACGCAGGCGATGACGAATACAAGAACCGTGCCATCTCTTTCGCTGGCGATGAAATCTCGCCAAATCAGGCAGCGACGATCCTCCAGAAAACGACGGGCCAGACTATCCCGTCGACATATAATTTTGTCGGGACCGGACTTGGATGGATGCTGAAGAAGCAGTTGGGGCTGATGTTTGACTGGGTATTATTCCGACAGCCATCTTCCGCGGACTCGAGAACGACTAGCTAACGATGACAGTAACTCAATTGCGAGACGCTGGCTTCAAAGCGGACGTTGATGCCATCAGGGAAAAGTACCCTCATATGCAAGATTTCCGGATCTGGTTGGCTGAAGAAAGCGCATGGCGGAAGAACAAATAACGACATCGCAAAGTATGTATTGGCAGGTGACTGTGAATCAAACCACTGATCCATCTCTTCTCAACAGCCAAATGAGCCAGCAAAGGTTCAGTCGATAGGCTCGGATTCGAAACAACATAGTAAACGCAGGCGGTCCTTCTCGCAAGGATTTTAGGGGCCGATCTTTCGAAGCGTTGAGTTGATTGTATTCTCCATGACTCGGGACGTGTATGAGTTTTGCCTTGGTGCTTTGGAAACTATCAAACAGATTAATGAACGCCTTGAATTCTGAGCGTCTTGATGCGAGGTGTTTCTTCTTCGTCGTTTGTAGGAACTGCAATCAATACTCAAGCCTTTCAGAGTAGCCTCTTCATCGTCTTGCAGGACGCAATATCCAAGTATATCGAAAGTCTCTTCAATCTTTTTATCCGCATCATCGCTGATTCGATGTCAAGCAGGATGCCGCTTTTTTCTGATGGTCTGGACATGGTATGAGGAGGCGAAGAGCATGATTGGACAGCGACTCGATAGCCACTATTCAGGGAAGGATTCAGAATACGAGGTTTGACGCATATTATGCACCACGGACACTGACTCGTGAATGTCATTGATGAAAACCTGACGATTCTGTGGCTGACTGATTGTGAATTGAAATAATACCTCAGTTGACATGCACTGATTCAGTAATACTAATAAGGTAGGTGGATAGGTACACCCAATTAACATACCTTCGATGTAGGTAATCATTCGGCCAATACCAGCTCGAGGTGGGCACGATTCTCGAACCTAGCGTACGTCTCGCCAAGCTCCCATCGGTGGTTCGACCACTGTATAATCCATGGCAAAACTATAATAACAGTAGCCGTGTGAGGACGGCACGTTGACTACCGAGTTGAGTACTCGTAGCGTCCGGTCAATACCGGAGCAGGTTTCGTATTCCGTATTAATCTTTGCTCAGTGATGTGCAGCACTATATGGATGATGAGATGGATGTATAAAGAGTTGTTAAAAAATTGGTATTGTGATTATGTAAAAGTTGTAGATGAGGCATTTCGGTATTCGTGATTGAATGACCAGCGTATGCACGGATGGACGAGCAGGGTACACACTTTATTAAGGTTTGAAGGTTTACAGGGTCCACCTTCAGCGGCATTAACTCGGAGTCTGATACTGTATGCGTCTTCCTCTGGGGAAGCAAGCTTAATGCGTATTTCTTGACGCATTCAGAAGTCTCCAGAGTTGCAGGAGAGTGTCCTAGACACAACGAAGATGCAAATTTTTGAGTTCCTTGAGCAATAGGACCTAGAGCGCCGACTGATTTAGTGGTACTTGCTGTCGTGGGGCGGAGCTGTGGAAGAGGAGATTGTGAGAAGGCTAGGCCGAGTTCGACTTGAATAGCAGGGGCGTGCTTTTCATGTTGTAAGGTCTGGTCCGAGCTTACATGCAATTTGGGGCATGCGGGCCGATCTTTCCATGCATGCTTTTTGGGTTGATGCACTTCTCTCATCAGTGTAGACCTGTTCACTCACGCATCTTGCATGGCAGCCATGATTGCCATGGAATTGTCGCCATGGAGGACCCTGCCTCTGCTGATCTCTCCTGTGCCTTTCACGTGGTTCCAATCACCCCTAGGCCGTGTACGCTCATTCCAAAAATGGCGTCCAGCTACTTGCCGACGATATTACATGCCAGAAAAACGGAATTGAGATTGAGTAGCCCGCCGTGCCTTCATGCGCAGCACTACTACCACCCAACACAAATATTGACAGGCTCCAATTGCGCCTTGGCTTCGGCTGATCGGCAAGGTTTCCAAGACCAGTGTTTCCGAGACGTGCTTTGCCATTTGGCCGGTATGCCTGATCCTGGGATGGAGATGATAGGAAGAACCGAGACTAATCGGAACATCGGAGAAGCACATGGGAGTCGTTCTGCTGGTACAAGACTTTCGCAGCAATGTCATATTTTGCCACTGGAATAACAGCTAGGGTGATCTCTTGCAAAATGATTGACTATGCATTGTTGACCTTGCTAGACACCAAACATAGACCATAGTCGACCTCTGCTGGTACCATTGTTCAGTATGTCCATGGCAATATAGTGATTCCATTCTAAACACCCTCATAGATGATGGCAGGCCTGCACGTACCCGACTCTTCGTCTGGTGTCCGTATATGGTTTGTTCTTTCTTCAACGGTTGTGATTGACACGCTTTTGTTAATGCCTTTCAGAGCGGATGAATCAGATTCGGACGGTCCGGCAAGCATCTCCTCACTGTCGGTCTCGTACAGCCAGTTTCCATGGTGGTGGTTACCGCTAGCCTCGGCAGTGATCGTGACGGTGGTATGTGTCTTGTTCGCATTGGCAGTAGGATTAAGATCGGTAAGCGCATGGCTCCCATGGTCGGCCTTGCTGGCTCCTGTCCTTCTATGCGTGGACCATTTTTGCTCGCTTCCGTCGGCCGAGCTCGATTGCAGACCTACTAAGAAGAGGAACTGCTGGAATATGGGACGCAGAGTTGCGAAGTTTGCGGCTGTAATTCCAATACCCACTTCCACGGTAGTCCACATTGCAACGTCGGTTGTGTTGTAAAGGAACTCGCCCTTGTAATGCTCTAAGGTTCCAATGTAAGGGATACGGATGATGGTTGCGGTACTTCCCCTATGTGGACCAATATAAGTATGTGCCATGATCATCAGGAGCTGGCTTTTGTACTTACATTGCAGCAAGACCTAGAATCAGGGTAACTACGACCTTGGTGTGTTTCTTCATCTGTAGATTTTTGACGATGAAGATGGGAAGAATGGCAAAGGCCCAATCGGCAACCGCATTCAAAGCAGATACCAAATAGGTCATCTCAACCATGGCCAGCGGACTCAGGCACTTTCCTTTATGGTTTGGGTTGAGATCCCACCAAAATGATACGGGGTTGCACTGAAAAAGCACAATCAGGCAGTAAAAGACTCCAATGCACGCACTGCAGAGCATGATCGCCCGGATAATGAGGATGTGTATCTTCTCAACCGTGATGCGCAAAAGGAAAAAGCCGACAGCGACCTTTAAGAACGATGTGCTGAGAGAGTAGAAGAACTCGCAGAGAAACCAGAACTGTACAGCATCAGAATTATGTTGGTATCACTGGTTTTCGGAACATCTCACCATGAGTGCAATCTGTGCATTCTCGTCTGTAATAGCTGAGCGATGCTGGCCTGTACCATGAAGGAGACCTCCAAGCTGGCAGGACAAGTACGCAGTGAACAGAAGCACTACGCTACACATGGCCCAATCGTCTGCACCGAATGATTTTATCATAATAGATCTATCGACTACGTTAGCAGCATCATGAACGTGGATTCGAAATACGTACCTCACGTAGACGCGAAGACTAGTCGATACCCATGTTGTAACGAAGAACACAATGTTGACAGCCAAGACTTGATGGCTTCTGTTCTGGGATTCAACCATGTTGATGGATAGTATGAGATTATGACTATAGTCAAGTGTATCACAGATACAGATCACGACGCCTTGTAATCTGGACAATGACACTCGTGTTTGATTTTAGCCTCGCATTAGTGAATTTTTACAATAAAATATTGTGCAGGCGTATGAGAACAGGAGAAGTCGTGGTGGATGGATTCGAATGCGAATTCTGCAGGGTACTGCACCTTCTTAATCGAACTTGACGCTACTTGCCGGTGTATACCCCGTATATCGTGAGTGAAACATTTCCACGTGTCTCTGTCGAACCTTCTCATGCAGCTTGGGCTTCGGCTCTTGCTAGCGGGGCCACGGACCTTCCCGGCGACCTTGAACCCTGGAGCGAGGTGTCTACCAAGTGTCTACTCAAAATATCATCGCTTGAGCGCCGTCGAGACTAGAGGAGAGGGATCTACCGCGAAGGACGGGGCAGGAACTCATCGTGATGCCCAACCTTCGCGCCAACAGAAACGTCCTTCTCGAAGTGCATTAGTGGAGCAAATCCATATAGCGGAGAAGCTTAGCAAACTCTAATATGTCCCAAGTAGGCAGTAACCCCTGGAGCGCAAGGGGTCGCTTATTTCCGGCTCGTTATCATTTTGTTACTATTGGGAGCTCTCGTCATCTAGCTAACTCTGGTCCTTTATAGCCACTATGGCGACATTCCAGGGTACTGGTTCGGTATCTCTAGCAGGAGTTAGAAGCAGGTGATACAGTACACTCATAGTGGGTATCGGACATGTAGCCGGGCGTGAGCTCAAGCCTTTACTTGATAATTTTGAGGTACAAAGCCGTCGGTAAGCCAGAGCTGCAAGCGCTCCTTTTTGTCGAACTCAAAATGACCACTCATACTCTCAACATTCTCGACATTGAAGCAGATTAGGTATTGAGTATCAGAAGATGAGTAAATCTTTCACGACAAGCGTGGCACGTGGCTCCCATAGACCCGGCTTATTACGATCTGCCACAAAAACTCTCCCAATTCACTAAATTGGGGTTGGTCGCAGTCCGCGGAATACAGCCGGCCATGGGGAAGCTCCACCAGGGTCAATAAGGTTTGGAGTCAAAGTTGCAGTTATTGTATCAGGCCGTTCAAGGATGCGGTCTGGGCCCCAGAGAGCGAAAGCGCCCGAGGACCTTTCAACACCGCGGGATCAATACCAATTCACTGGTACTCGTACTAGTACCTGCAATGGAACGTAGGCTCTTCCTTCGATTTCGTAGTACTCGTACTGTAGTTTTTCGATCTCTTCAACCTTTACAAATATACTTGACTCATAACTGATCTGTGCGGGATCCTCTGCCAATCAGCGTCCCGCGAGATGTCATGTCACATCTGAAACTGGACAGAACTCGCCCGATTAGGTATAGCTGTCGAATATACAGTGCCTGACTTGTGCGATGTCAGGGCCGGCTCGAAGCAGCTTAGATTGATGATGAGGGACGGTCTCATGCTGAAACTGGAAAGCTGCATGGGGCCCACATGGTAAGGCGTCAGATCTCCCCACACCACCATGAACGTCAGTATCATCAGCTCAGGTCCAGCAACCTGCCAGGATAGCTGTTACAGAGAAAGAGCCGAAAGAATCTGATCCGGTAAAGTGGGTCATGATCTGATATCCGGGCTCTAATCAGACCTGGAAAAGCTTGGAGAAAAGCTGCTGCTTCACTCAGACTTTGTCAACTCCGATAGAACTATTCCATCAGCCTCTGTCCTGAGAGAGCCTTCCCTCAGTTTCGATCGTCTTGGCAAATGCCTATGTGGAAGTCCAAGCGACTGTTAATGGCCTGCGCGCTAATGCAGACATTATCATCTATGGTCGAGCTCCTGAGGCTCCTCCAGTCACCGGTATTGGCACGGTAGGAAAGAGACGGAGTATGATAAGCTGGCTGCATCCTTGGTTGCTGAGCACCTCGCATCACATGAAAATATCAGTTGTCATCTGGAATAGCTAAAGTTTGAAACATGAAACTGCGCAATGCACAAACGGATATCGTTAGAGATCAGGTCAAGATCGTGCGATCAACGGACATTATTACCACACGCGATTTTTCTCCGCTTTCTTTGTCATGGCAGCCTTGTGTATCGTAACTGCTGTGGCAGCGTCACATAATAGCTAAGAGCAATAGTACCAAGTAACGATGTCAAAAAATTAATCTCAAACAGCTTTCAAACAATATAAGAAAGCAGAGCCATCAATATGACCTTCGATGACGATCAAGGGCTCGCCAATCTTTCCGCTGGTTGCATGCACCTTGGGAATAATTAGCACTCGAGCCACAAAGGAGATACTCCGAAAAGTCATGTATTCTTTAGTGAACAAATTGAAGTGATTGGCGCTACACTGCAAAGTGTAGGACACCGAGCCGGGCCGCGCGTGTTCCAATCCTCGAGTTTCACATTCACGCGAAACATCTACCCTCGCTTCGGCTTTGTCACCTGAACCCAGTCTTCCCAAGCGATGGAGCAAAAGACCACAAGAGGGCCCCGTCGAGAAGACATCGCTATCGCTTCTGAGGGCGGGAAAATTCAGGGCGGCAGCAATTGAGCTCTCCAGAATCGACATCATACTCTGCCACTATAGAGCCTGCCACTGCTCGGCCATCCAGGCGAAGTGCTTCATCACGCTCATGACCAGGAGTTTCGAGCTGAGGCAAGCATCGTATGCAGTCGACACGACGTGCTGACCATTGAGAGCAGCCGATAATTTCCAGGAAGACGGACAAACACTGCCAAGAAGCAGGGCCCCCGAACGTGGATCGAGTACTCATCGATGAGTATCCTAACCATTATCAGCGCGACAAGATTGCCAAAACTCCATCCTTCCAATCATCTACCGTCAGCGAACGTTCAACCGGGAAAGAGATATGATTATGTGTACGGACCACCCAGCAGTACGGACGTCCGCCCGAGCTCTATATCGACCATGGCGTGGATACCGCCTTTCCAAGGCTTGCTGGCATGGAAGAATGGATTCTCAATACCGTAAATGTCGTGGTCAAGATTTCTTAACGCATGGTATGAGGCCGTCGTTCCACCGCCGTCGTGAACAAGCACACGTGGGGCTTTCCCTGACCTCCGCCTGCTAATTCTCTACATATTTGCTTCGCCATTGGTGGCAAACGGGGAACATTTGTTGGCTTAATAAAGGTCTTGCAGCTTTGCAGCAGCGACGCATCTGAACATACCCCAATGCCTCCGCTAGCGTTCGCCAGTCTCCGCTAGTCACTCCGCCATTCACTTCCAACACATGTTCAAAGACGTGATATGGTTCATCAGATACCCGCCTCCTGGGTTTGGATGAGTAGAAAATTCTCAGCGTGATTTCAAAGCAGAATCCTCGCCGATCAGAGCCATGACTCCCAATATATGCCGGGATGGGCGCGAGATGTTTTTTGCACCATCCATGTTGACCAAAGGCATCGCCTCCCGCTTACACAACGACGGGGCTAAATCGTACGCAGTCTCCTACCTCGAGCGGCCTTGACGATTCAAAGGCCTCCGAGAAGAACAAGGAGGGCGCCGACGTCGAAATCGCACATGACGAGCAGAACGGATCACCTGCGTCTCCACGCAACATCCATGGCTTCAGAAGGATTCTCGCAGTCGTTGCTGTGGTCTCCAGTATCCTGCTTTATGCTATGGTCAATACTATCGTACGGCCTCAACGATGTTCCTTGAGCAACGCACTCCCTCGATACTAACGAATCCAGGTTGTGACTGTTCAACCTTCAATCGTTGAAGGCCTCAGTGATCAGGACCTTCTGCCGTCGGTGTCTATTGGCTATATGTATGGAATCCTTGTCTCCGCGCTCCCTTCCGGCAAGCATTTCGTCTCTCCGACACCAAGTCACTCTACATGATCTGCGGCGTCATCTTCTGCATCGGGTCTGCACTATGTGGTGCCGCGCTCAACACGGCTTGCATGATCGTTGGTCGGATCGTCGCGGGCATCGGCGGTAATGGCATGTACGTCGGAGTATTGACGTTGCTTTCTGTGACTACCACGGACAAAGACCAATAACCTTGTCATCCTCACGGCCTTCGCGCCGGTTTACGTCTTCATCATACCTACTTTCCACCCTCGTCCTGGAATGACTGTTCTCGAGGAATTCAAGCTCTATGACAACCTAAGTGCTCTTCTCTCCGTGGCTGGACTGTTCTGCGGCGCCATAGCAGTCAACCTTGGAGGCACCGTGTACGCTTGAAAGTCCAGTCCAATCATCGCACATTTTGTTGTCTGCGGCGTCCTTCTTATCACCTTCGGTGTACAGCAAACCTACAAGTTTGTGATCGGCTTTGAGGGTCGTATCTTGCCAGTCCAGTTGATCACGCAGAAAGTGCCCTTACTCCTTTTCATCTTGATGGCCTCAAATGACGCGCCAGCGTGATTGGAATGGTAAGTCACATAATTAATCGACCCCTTCCTCTCTCATATCCCGCCCCTGTATGAGCAAGACAAGCTCGACGAGACTGTTGCTAGCCTTGGCTCCACAAATTATATCGGCTGGTCATCCTCGGCGGTACGAAGACCTCCAGGGGCGCGTGAGCAATGATGCTGCCGGTGCTCCTCGATTGTCATCCTTCAGTCCTATGAAGAAAGTTCGCCTTGGCGATATCGTGCTCGGTCGTTCAGGCGACAAAGAATCAGACTTCAATTGTGGTCTTTTCGCAATAGATCAGAAGACGTGGGAGTGGTTCGGGGCTTGGCTGCAGCACAGTCAGATGTATCATTACTGTCGAGCAAAGATTGATTGGATCTTCGTAAGATCCTGGGTGCTTTCTCCATTGCTACACTGCTTCCTCCTTCGTCACACCGTAGGGCGAGGAAGGTCCGCAGGCTAGAACGGCACTATAATCTCCGTACCTTACTCCGTACCGGTGTGCACAAGCCTGCGCTCCTCACCCCCTGATATAAAGGTCTGTATAAGATGATGGCTCGCTTTGAGAGTCCTCGCCCGCTCTCCTCTTGTCATTCGAGCAGGCCAAGACCAGGCTAACTTGCACGTCGCCTACAAGAAACATTAAAACCATATCAATCTACAAGATCCCTGCTTATCAACTTTTTATTTATCCGTGATGGTAGCCTACTCCGTGCCTCAGTAATCAAAGCAAGTCTTTGAGGGAGGCATTGTGCGTACCCGATTGATTGCCCAATGCAGAGGACTTTGCTGCGAAGATCAAGTACACTGGATCTGATGTCCCATCTGTCCCTGTCAACTGGCGTTATGCGGAGAGTATCTCTGCCTTGGAAGGCCTGGAGGCTCTAATGGTCCTTGCGCTACTGAAGAAAAGTACGGCGTGGATGTTCAGGAAGTTACCATCAATACGTGAGTACGCCGCCAAATCTGTAACAAACCTTTGCTCATAGAGATCGTTGATCATGCAAGACTGTTTTCTATGTCGACATTACTGTGGACTTTAGACCACAAAAAAGATAACATTTCTGGCATGAGTGCATTTGCTGATGCTGCAGAGGCAGCGAAGCTCCTTACGTATTTCCCAAGCTGGGATCATGGTAGACTCCAAGGCAGTCCCCATCGCATAGCTGCCACAAACATCTATAAGACAAAAGGCGATCGCTTCTTCCATATACACGGAAGCATGAACTCAGACCCTATCTTGGAAAGTCTTGGTCTGCCGAGATATTCAGATGCTCCATCTATAAAAGCCGCCTGTGCTCCGTTCAAGGAAACGATTGCACAAATTGATTCTGAAGATATGCAACGTCTGGAATCCGAAAAGTTCAAGCTTGCTGGACCACCGAGGAGTACAAGAACAGTGAGCATGGCAAGGTGAACGCAAATGCAGGTCTCTTTGACACAAGAGAGCACCACTTTGAGTCTCAAAAGCCAGGATGGTGGCCAGAGCAGAAGTCAAAGATGCTCTCTGGTCTAAGAAGTGGAACCCTGTCTTCTGCCACTTCCACAATATACTTCACCATGCCTAAGCACCTAGCCATGGTTTACAAGTACAGCAAGGATGTCCTCTTCAAGGACGAATTTTTTGAGGACAGAGAGTGCAAAAATCTCGGTACTGAGATTCGCGCTGTCAAGCCTGTCCTCAGCTTTACGAACGGCGAGGTGGATCTGAGGTACAACATTGGTACTAGGACCAATGGCGTTGACCAAGCTCGTTGGCCTTCCAATCTGACGACCGAGGTTGTGAAATAGTCGGCTCGGTAGTTCTTATCGATCGCGCTTACGTCACGACCTGCTTGATGGAAGCCAAACCACTGACCAACCATCACCAAGCGAGTCGGACTACTTTGATCTTTTCCTCGGCTCTTGAGGGCCTTCAACTGGGACGTTGGACCACCGGCCTGCTCCGTACCAAATCTATGGGTCAAGTGAAAAAGGAGATGTATGGCGCACAAGTACGACCTTGGTCTGAAGTACATAACTTGGGGTAGCTTTGCACTTTGACCTGGTTGCGGGAGTGTGGGGATCTTGTTTATCACTCCACCTCCTCGATTGCCCTATGAGTACGTGCCGCTAAATGATCGTTTCTCGGAAAGTAGGAAAGGAGGCAAAGTTCCACTCGTCGTGTACTGTACGAGGCACTGATGTCGCTTAGGCGTTGCTCGAATGGAAGCTAACGACTTTACAGCACCGTAGCCGTGTGACGCAACGAGCTGCTGCAGTAATGGGCGAGGTAGACAACCACCATTGCTCGGATGTGAAGGATAAGGCTTGCCGAGGTTTCAGTCAAACAGTAAGGGTCGTAGCCGGTACTGTGTGGATGTGCAAAGACCAGGACGAGGTCGAGTATCGGCGGGCTCCGACGAAGTGACGTGCGCAGATCCGATAGAGAAAAGCTCGAATCTTTTGCGGTCAACCTTTTACGAACATCGGACTGTCAGAGACAATGGACGTGACACCCACTCAGCCAGTGCAATGAGTTGAATCGTACATGATAACGGACGACGCCTGAGGAGGCCTGAAAAGCACGTCGGCCCGCCACTTACGCGAGCTAGCTGCACAGGATTCCGGAACAGCCTGAGCAAGAGGTGTACAGTACAACAAGAAAGTCAAACACGGCTTGCTGAGTGTAGAGTACAACCTCTTCAGATCGTACTGATTCAACACAATGATACCGCTGTGTTCAGGATCAGGAAAAGCTACCTGCGTACTTGCTTAGACAAATCAAGCTTGTACTTGTGTGAACCACAACGTACCGTGGAGAAGAGACGGTAAGGATCTTCTGGGCGGTTGTCTCATGGACGTTGGTTGAATAAGATACAGAAATTAATCTGACAACAGCCAACAATACTGTAGGAATGCTTTTCATACGGCACCAGTCAAGCCACTGAAGCCACTCAAGCGACTTTAAACTATTCAGCAATAGTCGTATGATTTGTGTCTCCAACCACTGTACGGGGACGTCAAAATTACTGCTCTGCCAATCAGCTCAGCGATCACTATCAAACAGGAGGAGCAGCCCACATTTCGTCATGCCACGGGGCCATCGCAGCTCCGACGCTGAGCGTTACAACGAAGAACCCCCGCACCTTGAGGGCCATTTTGCACAGTAACTCCCCGCGGAGAGTTGATTAGGAGTGCGAGACTCAAATCCTAGATATGTAGTAAAGATGAAGGTAAGGTACAAAGTATTCTTATCACAGTCTCGAGCACTTAACAGGCAAACGATACCTACTTTCGGTAGGTCAAATATTGCACAGCTCTGAATGTGCTCGCTGTGGGTCGGAAAAGCCCTAAATCAGACCCTTCTCATTAGAGGCCCCGCGCACAAAACAAATTTGGAAGTCCTTATCCGGAAGGAAACGGCACATCGCACCCATATGGCTTCGGATCGCTGCCTCGGCGCAATCAAACTTTTCTTATGACGCTCTTTGCGCGCCATTATCTACACTTCATCCTTTTTCGTACTACTCGTGTTTTCGCGTATAAGTGTTATGGTATAGCACCAGAACGTTTTTGTTCTTTCAACGAAGCAGCTTCCAGCTTCTAAAACCTAGCACTACGGGTACTTGTTCCAATATCGCCTTTCATCATTGCATCTGGCATCATGGGAGCCTTTACATCTACGAAGAGTTCCGGCAGTGAAGAAGGGTTTGACGATAAGAATGCTCATAAATTGCAATACGGAGCTTCGATTGATCAGGAACGTCAGAATAGCAGTGCAGCGATGGCCAAGGACGAGACTCTAGCTGTCCTGGACATTCCTCAGGAGGAAGATCCTCATCATCCGCGCCACTGGCCAACCTGGAAACGATGGGGTCTCACTGTCATCTATTGCTCGTTACAGTCGTTTGTCACGATTACTTCGACGAGTTATATTTCCGCCGAGTATGACATTGGACTCAAGTTTCCCGCAAGCACGCAGGTCATCACCCTCGGACAGTCCATGTTTATCCTGGGTACTGCTATCGGACCTATCTTTCTCGGTCCTCTGGCCGATGTAGGTCGAAATCATGGAGTATTGAAGCGAGGGGAGTGGTAGCTGACTCCAAACAGATCGGAGGCAGAAAATGGGTGTATGTCGTGTCCATCCTTCTCTATGCCATTCTTAACATTGGAACCGCTCTGGCTATCAATCTTCCTATGTTGATCATCTTCTCTTTCTTGATTGGTTTTGCCGGATCTACCGCACTTTCAAATGTTGCAGGCACCATCTCAGACTTGTTCGGAGACCGTGATATAGCCGGACAAGCCATGGCACTGTTCGTGTGCTCTGCCAACATTGGCCCCTCTATTGGAAGCCCCATCGGTGCCTGGATCACCGATAACTCCAACCTGAGCTGGCGATGGATCTACTACATCAAGTAAGATTCGCGCAATGTACACTCAAATCAAAGCTCACCAATGGCAGTATCATTATCGGAGGAGTGTACGCTTTCGGCATGTGTTTCCTCCCAGAAACCCTACCACGCCTGGTCATTGCAAAGGCCGTCAAGAAGGGTGAGGCCAACGAGAGGGAAGCCCAAGTTGCAGAAGCGAAGGTCAATGTCGTTAACGAACTGAAATTTGTGACCACTATGACATTCCGCATCATGGCTACGGAGCCGATCGTGGTCCTTCTCGGACTCTACAACGGTTTCGCTTACGGACTGCTCTTCCTGTACCTTGATGGTGTCTACGATGTCTTCGCAATCAACAATGGTCTCTCGATCGTCAGCGCCGACCTGACATATCTCAACTTCGTTGTTGGTGTTATCTGCATGTTCTGCTTCATTCCAGTGCAGACTTGGTTCTTCCGCAGGGATAGGGAGAGAAACGGTGGGGTTGTCCGTCCCGAGGCCCGCTTCATCACTTCACTGGTCTTTGTCTGGGGCTTCCCAATCTCACTTTTATGGTTTGCTTTCACCTCGGATGGAACGGTGAGCTACTGGAGTCCTATAGTAGCTGGTGGCTTCCTCGGATTTTGCGATCCTCTTCTATGGCTCAGCATGTTGAACTACATCACTGGTAAGTCTCTCGCAATGTTCAAAGGCAGAGCAACGAGGATACTGACTCTGTGCAAGACTCGTATCCCAACGTCGCGGCGTCGGCAATTGCGGCCTTCCTTATCCCATCCTTCTTTATCGCCACTGCGCTCTGTCACGCTGGTGTAGCCATGTTCGACAACATGTCTACGAAATGGGCGTTTGCCACTCTCGGATTCATCTCCTTTGGCATTGTCGCGCTCATCTACGTTGTTTACTTCTTTGGTGCTGCGATCCGTAAACGTAGCACCCTTGCAAGATCATTGTAAGAGATGTCGACGGAAAATTGAATGGAGGTTTGATGATTTTTTGACATCTATTGGTCAAACATTTATTCTCGTTATCTACTAAAGTTAGCTAGTCGCGATCATTTGCAAAAATCTACATGTAAGCGATCTAAGCGCTGTCACAAGCACAGGACTAAGCAGTCCGCCACTTCTCGAATCTCGATTGTACTCTGTCGTGCTCTTTCTAGGTTGCACATTCTGCAGCCAAGGCGACGCGGTCACCACCAAACCAGAGACAGGATTCTGGAAAGGTCAAGCAGGCTTGTGTGCAACACATACCGCGCTAGACAAGGCCTCAACACGGGCTCTTTTGGAAGACACCCTGGCTTCATTGCCAGTGCAAGGGCTATCGCCGTTTCGCATTGAAAGCGTGGTTAATTCCTCATGAAATGGATGGACAAATGAAAACGATACTGTAGATCGAGGTGCTTACAGGGTGCTTGACATGTAGGTCTAGAGGGTGGTGAGAAGTACTTGGTTAGTGATACTTTAGCAATGCATGCTTTGATCACAGTGGCAGTTCAAAATCGCCGATCTTGTGTTCTGGTGTCTAAATGTGGTATCAAGATGTTCCATCTCAATTCCCCACGATTTGACGCGCCACAAACGCGATGTGACGCGTGATCGTCATAGATATCCGATACGGTACCTTAATCAACCATGACCCGTAACTTTGAGCTGCGAATCGAAGAAAGAGTAGAATAGTAGCCTACGTCGATTGGACCGACTTTTCTCAGCCCCATCTTTTCACGATAACAAGTCGGACCCGAAAGTCTTCCTTTGCTATACTACAAAATTCGTGCGACAATCGACAATGGCACCTCGAAAAACAGAAACAGCATCGTCGGCCACGCCGGCCACAGCGACGACCAATTTAACAAATACAACACCTCCAACCTCACCCGACCTAGAAAAGAGTAAAGATGGCGTGTCCAACACAATGGAGGCAGAGGAGAGTAGAATGGCCACTGCACGCGCCAAAATTGAAGCAAAGCGGGAAGCAGAAATGGAAGCGGAGCGCGAAAAGGACATTGAAGGAGGTGAAGAAGTCGTAGGCACAAAGTTCAAGGCTTTGGAGTATCTTCTCAGTCAGAGCAAGCTGTACAGCACAATCATGCTGCAACAGATGCAGAAGCAAGAGGACGCCGAAGAGGCGAAGGATGAGAGGGGCAAGAAGAGGGCGGGCAAGAGGGAGGAGAGAGCTGAGAAGGCGGCAGAGGCCAGTCAGAGGAGAGCGACTCGTGCTGCTGTCAAGACCGAGTCGACGGCTGAAAATGTCACAGAAGAAAAGAAGAGAGGGCGTGTGAGACCGGCCAAGGGAGGCAAAGGAAGTGATAAAATCTCAGACTTTTTCAAAAAGGAGGACCTGCAAGAGAAGGCTGGTACCGCTTCGGTGAATGAAGCATTGAAAGAGGAGGCCAAGTCTGATATACAGCCTGGCGATATCGGTGTTCAGAATCTGCGCTCTGCCAAACAGCCTGCTCTGCTTACTGGTGGCTTGATGCGCACATATCAGCTGGAAGGCTTGGAGTGGCTCACATCTTTGTACGAGAATGGGCTGAATGGCATCCTGGCAGATGAAATGGGTCTGGGAAAGACAATCCAAACAATCGCTTTTCTGGCTTTCCTCCGCGAAAAGGGCATTTATGGCCCCTTTTTGATCGCTGCTCCGCTCAGTACAACCAGCAATTGGGTCGCCGAATTCAAGAAATTCACCCCTGATATTCCTGTTGTTTTGTACCACGGCTCAAAGGCAGAGCGTGAGGAGATCAGACGCAAGAAATTGAAGAGCCCTGGAGACAAAGATTTCCCTGTCATCTGCACTTCCTACGAGATCTGCATGAACGATCGCAAGTTTCTTGCAAACTACGGCTGGAAGTTCATCATCATAGATGAAGGTCATCGCATCAAGAATTTGAATTGTCGTCTCATCCGTGAGCTGCAGTCGTACCAATCCGCCAATCGTCTTCTCATCACCGGCACTCCACTGCAAAACAATCTTACCGAATTGTGGTCACTCTTGCATTTCCTCATGCCCACCATTTTCGATAAGCTCGAGTCTTTCGAGTCTTGGTTTGACTTTTCTGCTTTGAATGAACGCAACGGGTACCAACAGATCCTGTCAGAAGAGCGGAAGAAGAGTCTCGTCACCTCCCTGCATGCCATTCTCAAACCATTCCTACTCCGCCGAGTGAAGGCAGATGTCGAGACAAGCTTACCCAAGAAGAGAGAATACATCCTATATGCTCCTTTGACGACGACGCAGCAAGAGCTCTACCAAGAAATCTTAGAGGGAAACAGTCGCGCCTATCTCGAGAACAAAGCAGTCGAGTCTTTGAGCGGCGCGAACACACCCAGAAGCACACGCAGCGCAGGAGGCCTGAAACGAAGAGCTCTCGAGGGCTCTGCAACCCCTATCAAAAGCGCAAAGACAAGCCGAGCATCCACCCCAGCAACAAACGAAAGCACACGTTCACGTCGCGCGAAGAAGGGTCAAAACTATGAAGAACTGAACGACAGAGACTTTTTCAAACAGCTAGGCTCCTCACCAGCGCCCCAAGCCACACCTGAACCAGATAGCGAAGAGCTAGAAGAACAAGAACGCGCCAACACTCTCGCCCTAGCCAAACGTCAAATCTCGACCAAGAAACTGCAAAACCCAATCATCCAGCTCCGCCTCTGCTGCAACAGCCCCCACAATTTCTACTACCCCTTCACAGCCGAAGACGAATCCGACGTCGACACCACCCTCATCACGGAATCGGGAAAAATGCTGCTCCTAGACCGCCTGCTCCCAAGCCTCCTAGAAAAAGGCCACAAAGTCCTGATCTTCTCGCAATTCAAAACCCAACTCGACCTCCTGGAGACCTATCTCCGCACTCTGCGCTCCTACCCCTGCTGCCGCATCGACGGCGGCGTCCCGCAAACAGAACGTCAAGAACAGATCCTCGCCTTCAACGAACCAAAGTCAGAGACCAACGTCTTTCTGCTCTCGACTCGAGCAGGTGGCCAGGGCATCAATCTCGCTGCCGCTGATACGGTCATCCTGTTCGATAGCGATTGGAACCCACAGCAGGATCTGCAGGCTATGGATCGAGCCCACAGGATCGGTCAGACCAGACCGGTCATCGTCTATCGCTTCGCCACAAGAGGAACCGTCGAGTCCATGCTGCTCGAGAAAGCCGACTCGAAGCGGCGGCTGGAGAAACTCGTCATCCAAAAAGGACGGTTCAGGAAAGAAGGTGGCGGCGGAACCTCCGGTGCCGGTGGCGTGTCTGGCGCCGACTTCAAGGAGTTGCAGCGCTTGTTGGCTAGAGATGATGGCGAGAGATATGATGTCGAGGGTGGAGAGGGCGGGGAGATATTGAGTCAAGACGACCTGGACAGATTGACGGATAGGAGCGACGAGGCGTTTGAGAGAGCGGAGAAGGGTTTGGATACTGGAGCTGTGTTTAAGGCTGTTGAGACCAAGAAGGATGGCGAGGGCTTTCTTGAGGCTATGACTAAGGCTTGAGTGGCCGGAGGGCTTGCCTTTCTGCTTTGTCTTGCTGATGTACTTGTACTTGTGCTTTTGACTCGACGGACTTGGGATAGCATTGGCGTTGGGGTCGGCACGTTGTCTTTTTTTTTTTTTTTTTTTTTTTTTTGATTACAAGAGGGCTCAATCATACATAGTTATATTCTTGCGGTACATATCTTCATCGTCTAAGATTGAGGAGTCTTTGGCAGAAGCTATACATACTGCCTGCAATCCATGTCCAATATCGAGCATAACGTTTTTCATTATTTCGAAAGATGGAGATAGAGGAGACTCTTGCCGAGTGCAAAACTGCAGACCAGCTAGATGCCCAGAGCCTTAAATGCTGTTCGACCAGAGCCATGTAATGTATATATATTGACAAGCTCTCTTTTACTGCATATACAAACAGAGAATCCACTTCTGGAAGTACCTGCTCGACGTCTTGTAGTCGCGGTTAATCTACAAAAATGCGATTTACTCATCGGACCCCTGCGACCATCAACTATCCGGCATTCAAGCCACCGCACTGCCTCTTGTACTTTATTTCTTCCTGACGAAGATCATTCCAGTTTGCGTATAAGCGTTCCTTAGGATTGGCGGTGAAGTCTTGGCTATCCAGCTCAGCCTCACCTATGAGTACAACAAGTAAAAGACACAGACTCCGAATAAGTACATCTTCACTGTTCCCACCTCGAAGTCTATCATATTCGCAGACGCGTCGTTGATAATGGAGAAACCTACCACTTTCGTAAGCCAAAAGAATCATCAAATCGTACAAACGCTGGGACCAATAAACATGACAGCATGATACGACAGAAAAAGAATCTACTCAAGTCCTCAAGATAGACTACCCACTAGATAAATACTCCTACGCCGCAATCGGCCGAGGTACCCAACACATCATCCTGAAAACCGGCCGAGAAACAACAATGCGCCAAATCATCGATTTAGATCAACACCCGGGCATGATTCCGAACAGCGGCGAGGCGACCAAAGCGGCTTGTAGAAGATTACTGCACGATTTCGACAACGAGAACGCCATGTGGGCGTTCTTGAGGTGGAGGGGGACTTGGACGCGTACTTTGTTGACGGTGCTGACGCTTCCGCTGGTGGTGGTGAGAACGGTGTGGATTTTTGGGTTTGGTGCTGTTGATTTATGGCGGGCTGGGAGACGGGATGAGAGGGAGCGAGGGAGAGTTGGGGGGGTGAAGGAGGGGGTTTAGTTGTTTGTAGTGGTGTTTGCTTTGGGATCGGGTTGGTGTCATGGTTATGGTTCTGCTGTAGATGCAGATGGTGTATTTGATCTCCGCTCTACTGCTTTTTGACTTGGAATGTTGCTGGCTTGATCAGATGTCTTTTGTTTCGTGTTTATTCTTGCTTTTTCTCTTAGTTGTCGTTCTCAGGGCTTTTTGTCCCACCACCTGTAGACCTACTCCAGATATAGAGACGTGTGTACTTGGCTCCTCTTAACCAAGAGTGGGTCAATAAGAAAATACACTACGAGTATATGCACGCAACCTTTTTATGGATCGAGTGAGCAAACCTGCAGTAATTCATCTGTCGGCGACTCATTCAGGTCCGTCGTATCGGACACGAGGCGGGTATTGTTGAGCAGTTTGCATGCTTGGTGGTGGTAGTCCAGAGGATTGAGAGGCTTGGGGTGTTTCAGGTTTAAATCCATCTCCGACGAGCCCCGGACACCACTGGCCAAGCGGGCCAAGCAAGACGCATCCAGCAGAAAAGGGCTACGAGCAGCACCCGGAAGTCTTTCAATCGGAGACATTCACGACATTAATTGATTGACACTATCATCTACACGCCGACTCGACGAGTCGGTCTATCCAACTCCCGTCGATTTTAGTCGAGGGAAAGGGTTTCGCCTAGCCATCCCTAGCGACGTTGTCGCTATAGTTGTCCCAACCTTATCTCCGCTAAGAGTAAGCAATGTAACGTCAGCCTAGAAAAGAACTAGGACTACTAGACAGGGCAGCAGAAGGATCTAACTTATTCACTTACTTAGCTTAAAAAATATTGCTCCTTTTATTAAAAATATTAAATAACTTTTTAAAAAAGTAATAAACGTTTAAAATAGCAAATTTAAAAAATAGTTTAAATTATTTTATAATTAGAATGCGTTATTCTATTAAGAGAATATTATACTGCTTATAAAACTTGAACTTTTATATATAGAGATTAAAAAACTCAAAAAGAAGCTTAAAGTAATAAATACTAAGTTTAAAATAATTAATATTAATTTAAAAGCTTTTAATATTAAAGTTAAAACTATAAGAGCTAATATTAAGATTTTTAATATAAAAATTAGAACTATTAGCATTAATATTAATAATAAGAGGACTGTTCTTTTAAGCTTTAAATAATTGAGCTTATTAACTTTAGCTGACTTTAATATAGTAGCTTTATTACTAACTTCTTATGCTTTTATAGTATTAAAGTCTATTAATCTATTATTGTTAGCTATATAGATTTATCTATATAATAAAACGCTATTAATTTTATTTACTTCTTTAGAGAATCTATACTAATTTCTAAATATTATAATCGATTTTAACTACTTATTAATTAAGCAATGTAAATTACTTAAAAATAGTATAATAATTAAAAAGAGAGTTTAAAACGCTATTACAGCTTATTTATCTATAAATATAATTACTATTAAAGAAATTCAAACTAAATTAAGAGTTATAAAAGTTATTATTTAAAATGAAAAAAACGTAGTTTAATTACGCTTAAATAATAAATAAATTTATTAAGTATTTAAAATAGCCTAAATTTACAAAAAGGACTTTTTTTTTTATTAAAATTAATAATATATATAAAATAGTAATTTTAGTGCTTAATATTTATAAAATCTAATTAGAGTTTATAATTACGTTTAGCGCTGTAAATAAGTTTATAAGCGCTATTAAAGCGTTTTAGCTCTTTAAGAAAGAGAAATTTATAAAGTTAATAATAGTCTATTTAACTATAATAGAAAATACTTAGAAAGTTCTTAATAAAAAAAAAATTAAAAAAAATTAAAAACAATATAGCTTTTATTAGCAAATACTATAAACTCTAATACTTTTAAAAATACTATAATGATAATAAATATAATTACTATTAAATCAAATACAATTAACTATTTAAATATAGTAAATACGCTAAAAACTATAAGATTAATGTATATAAAGCTATTATATTAAAATATATTATTATAAACGCTAAATGCTTAGCGTATTATAATAAAATTAATAAAATCTAAAGCGGAAGTTAATTTACTAATTAGTCTATTTAGAGCGGAAATAGAAAATAATAGATTATTACTAATTAACATATTAAAAAGGAAGTTATTATAAGCAACGTTTAATAAGAGATACTAGCTTTCTATTAGCAAATATCAATTAGTAATTCTTTATTTAACTCAGTTTTTTTTTTAATAATTACTCTATTAATTAGTTTACAGCTATTATAATTACTAAACTAAATATAGCTAATATTGATAGTAAACTCTATATTTTTTAATATCAGTATTAGACTATTATAACTCTATTTATTTAATAAAAAGATCTAGCGCATTACGCGTTTAAATTACTACTTTATATTTATAAAGACGTTTTATTTATTTAATTTTCTACGTTATTATTAAATATAACTGTAAGAGTTATTACTATTTTAATAAGACACATTTTCATTACGTTAATTTATATTTTAAATTGTAATTAATACGCTTCTTTTAAATAGAATTTAAAGAAGACTATTACTACTAAACTAGCTATTTTAAACAACATTTTTTATAAAGCTAAAATAAAATATAGAGAAAACCTTTTTATTATAGTAAATAGCAATTTCAATTGCTATAACTCTATATAAAGCGGAATTAATATATTATAATCTTAATATATAAAAGAAAGCGAACTAATGCTTTAATAAATATATTAATATAATATTTTCTTTACTTTTTTAAATAGTATAATTACTTTTCTTTAAAAAGTTAGTTTAAAACTATTATTAATTTTATACTAGTTTTTAATTTACTTAAAAACTAAATTATAAAATACAATATTTATTAAAAACAATATAGCTCTAATTATAAAGCTATATTACTATAGCTTAAATAAGCTAAAATAGCTGCTTTATTAAAAACTAAATTATATTTAATAAGCAATTTCAGAGTTAATAAAGAGGAATATATTAATATTAAATAATAAGGTTGTTTTAAAAGCTCTTTAATAATCAAAAAATAGTAGCGCTATATTTAAAAATAATAAAATAATTTTTATATATTTATATATAATTAAAGGAAAATTAATAAAATAAACTCTCTTTTATAAATAAGTAACTACATTATTAAACTCTTAATAAAAAAGAAAATCTTAAAAGTCATTTTTAATTTAAAGCTATAGTTTAAAAACTATTTAGCTAAAATGAAAGCTAGAAAATAAAAAAGCGCTAGCTAATTAAAACGCTTTATTTATATTAGCTTATAATTAGTATATTAACTTTATTAAGCTATAATAGCTTTTTGAATAGACTATATAATAATAATATAGTACTTTCAATTCCTTAATAAAACAATTAATAACTGCATTATTAAGATTTTTAACTTTATATAATAAATAAGAGCTTAAATTAAAGCGTTTAATATTAAAGCTTTAGTTTTTTTTTCTATACGTTTAGTTCTAATTAAAAATTAGTAAATTCTAAATAGGACTTTATATATTATTAGAGACTAATCTATTAAAAGTATGGTTTAAAAAGATAATTGAAAAACTTAGAATAAAGTTGTTTACTTTCCTTTTTTATAATATAGAAATATAATTAAATAAAATAAGAATTAATATTAAAACTATTTTAGTATAAATAGCTTTATTATAGAGTATAACAATAATTAATTATAGAATTGATTTATATAGTTTTAATAAAGTATATAATAACTACTTTAAAATAAAAAAACAATATTCAAACATTTTTATTAATAGCTTTATTATTAATAAACAAATAAAGATTAAAGTAAGTATATATTTTAGAAAGCTAATACTACTATCTACTTTCTTTTAGCAAAGAGAATATTAACAGTATAATAATAAAGCTGCTTATAATTAAAAAAGTTATAATTCTAGCTAGAATTCTATTAAAAATACTTTATAATTATAAAAAGCTAACTTTTAAAATATTTATATAATTTAATAGCTAAACAGCTATTTGTATAATAAACTATTAAAAAAGCTAAAATAAAGTTATTGTAATATAGAATATTCTTTATATAGTTAATTACTACGTAGTTTTTAATTAATTAAGCAAGTTATAAGCGCTTTTACTATAAAGTAAAAAAATAAATAAAGCGGCTCTAAATAATATAAAGTAAGTTTAGAATACTTTTTAAAATAAGATTCTAGCTAAAGAATAATAGCAATTATAAAATATTAGCAAAAGCTTTTATATAGTAAATAATACTATTTTTAAAAGATATATTATAGCGCTTTATAATAAGCTAAATAAAAAAAGGCTTTTATTTTATTATAGCTTTATATAAAATATATTTACTTAAATTGCTTTTTAACAGTTATTAAAGTTACAGACTCTAGTCTATATAATTATAATTAGAAAAAAGAAACAGTTTAATATTATATATTGCTCTATTCTAAATACACAATTTAAAAATAGAAATTAATAAAAATATTAAATCCTAAATTTAGCAATATATTTAGAATAATTAGGAAACGAAATCTCTATATAGCAATAGAGTAACTTTATAAAAATAGACTTATAGTCTAATAGAAAGCAAATATAGACACTGTTTAAGCTATTGTTAAATATACTATAAATATTAGCAAATTAGACTTTATAAAGGAGTAGAGGAGACTTAAAAAAATACTGAATAAGAAAGCTAGATAGATAAAATAGAGAATAGCAAAGGCAAGTTAGAGAATAAATCAGAGGATAAGGGGAGAACGGACCCTAGGGGAGTATAAGAAGAAAGAAAAAAATAATATATATATATATACTGACTATAGTAACTGTTATAGACTATCTAGACAGAACAGATACATAGACATCCCAACAGTTTGAGCTGCAGAATGAGACGCAGACTCCACAAATATGTGTATAGTTAGCAAACAAGTAGATAGTAGTTGCTCATGCTTCCTGTGGTAAGCGCATAGCGTATGAAAAAAATCAATTAATCAATCAATCAATCGCATCCAGCACGCCATAGTCCAGGGACAATCCTGGAGGAAACACATCACACTTCGAAGACGAAACAATCCATCAGAGTAAAGATAGTATTGGTGACTTACACGGGCGATGTTGTCTGAGGAACAACCCTGGAGCAGCCTGTTGTTGGTTTGTCTGTCAGACATGCTGGTCATGGTAAATATGATAACGTCATGCATTCTGCACGCGCATATGTCTATGGAGAGAAGCTGCGGTATAACAGATTCAAGATCCCTCCCCGATGACCAAATCCTTTTAATATCACAATTTTTGCCTTGAACTTGGATCTTGGATGCCAATTCAACGGCAACGTTCAGAAAGTCAATCATGTGCGATTTTTATAATTTCTATAAGCTTCCGATATCGATGTACTCAGATTTGACGAGTTTCTTGAACGAACTTCTGCGCTGTGGCATAGAGCTACAGTCTGCCGCGTTTTTGAACCGCGGGATGTTCTCTGCTCTCCTCACGACATGGCTTGGTCTTCCTGGCCATCTCGAGGAGTCTCGCCATCTTACCCCGTTCCGATGAAGGAATTGCAGACATCACACCACTGTGGCATGCTACTACGGAGATCGATTTTCTGTCTATGAACCGGGAGACTGGAAGAGTAGTGTCACAGCGCCAAGTAGACGCACTTCGAATACGATCATCGCCGACTCCTGCATCATGCCCAAAGGCTAGCTCGAGTGGACCAACGAGTTTTCGACAAACAGGACATGCTCATCAAGCAGCGTCTCTGCATGCCACTCGGCGCGAGCTCGATATCTGATCGGGTGTGCAGTGGGTATTTGGGGTGGGGCAAGATGTGTTAACTATTAGGTGTGGACCTCCAACTTTCATCAAGCACAACCGAGCATACACCTTTACTCTTCATTCATTTCACCATTGTCATTTATTCGTTCAACGTCGGCTGTACCCTCTACCGGTATCAAACCTGGATGTGTTGTTCGTCGGCCACGCCATCTTTCCTACTCAATCACACCATCACTGCTGGGTACGATGTAGATCTTACAATCGGTGTGCACCGATCCAAGACATGGCTAGCATTCACTAGAACCGGAGCAGTATCACACTCTGGCACCCCACGGAAAGATCACGGAGGCGTGCGAACAATCATCCAGTCAACTTCCAAAGTTCGTGAGAACCAATACTCGATGATGCATAACGTCAGCACGCTCGTCTCATTGTCATGTTACGGGATCTGGTTCAGTCTGGGAAAGTCGCCTACTCCGAGCCTATCTGAATTCCCGTCCAATGACCTCACGCCTGACTGGGTACACGGCTCTATGGTCATGCTAGCACTATCTCAATTAGGGCTTCGATCAGAAGCTAAGCTGCAGCCTAATGGAAGGGCGAATCCTTGTAGCGGTGCTAGACCTCAAGGCGCCAGCGCTATGAACTTTCCAGTCAGTCTCACGAGAGGTATGGGGCAGCTCATTTCTATTCTTGTCCTTTCAATCGAATGTTCTCCCGTTCCTCAAACTAGGCCATGTACCAGCTCCATTTGTTTGGCTCACAGGAATAGTATCAGCGGACATCATCAACATGATTGCATGAAGTGCTGAATCGCGACACTACCTATGCAATCCTGCAGGTTTCGAACTAATCTATCTCATCATTTATGAGCAATACCTCCCACCCAAGCCTTTGAGAAAGATCTTGATCTACTTTCCAAAGCCATATTACCTTCAGCCAGATTCAAAAACCATAATGGACCACTCAAATGCAACCCAGCGTGCCCTTGGCACTCCCGAAATATTGGAGATGATTCTTGTTGGTGTCGGATCTCAGACCTCCGTACGCGACTTGATGCGCGCACAGCTCGTTTCCAGATACTGGCACAGCCTGATAAAGGAGTCGCTTCAGCTCCAGCGCTGCCTTTTCTTGCGTCCTCAGTGGACACGGAAACCAAAAGCCTTCAGGCCTCAGGATCGCCCAAGGAACAACTTTTTGCTCAAGCGAGCCTTGCAAGGCAGATACCCGACCTTGACCGTCAACACGCAACGCACTCAACAGAAGAAGCGAAACGTTCGAGAAGTCAACGTTCAAGAAGTCAATGAGTTCGGAAAACACACCTCTGGCCCTTTGCCACTTCAGACGACGCCTAGCGAAGACTTGCCACGCTGGGCGTGGGACGTCTCACTATCGCTCCCAGCAAGCAGTCACGAACCAACCACCACCATGAATCCTTCGGTCGAATATACACAGGCTTCGTGGAGGCAGATGTATCTCACGCAGCCTCCATGCACAGCCCTGTATCTCACGCGAGGCTGTCAGCGCGATGTAACGCCCGTCCTTGAACGGAAAGACGGAATCACCTTGGGCGAGCTCATCGACACTGTGTCCGCCGGACAAGACAGCTGGAACGAAGGGTGGCTCGGCACCGACTCAGACTGGCATTTCGAAGGCGAGCTTTTCTACAGCACAGTCACCCCTTCCTAGTCGCATAGCGGGAGTGCCGAACAGCGCCCAAAAGGCTAGGGATCGAGTGCGTATCCATATCTGAACGCTATTAATTGGATGCCTCATCCATGTTTTTGCCCGAGCGTGTGTGCTTTTGTCTTTTCTAGACGGCTGTCGTTCTTCATACTGTATGCCCGACAAGGCTACCCGCATGATGCTTATCGAGGCGGTGTGGCATATCCGTGTGTCTGTGTCCATGTCATGTCCCATCCCGCCGCGAATATGTGACCAGCGGACGTTGGTCGAGCACAGTCTCGGCAAATGCTTTGATAGGCGCGAGAGACATTAAGGTTCAATAGACACAGCAACTGTTTGTACAACCAGTGTCGACGAATATTAGCTGCAGCATGCTGTGTAAGGCAACCGTGTGCTCTCGTTGGCCAAGGACTCTGCAAGGATCAAACGGCGTCTGAGCTGAAGGAGTTGAATCCCGCTATCCATTTCGAGAAAATGAGCTAGCTGTACGGGATTCTATGCTTCTATTTTCGTTTGCATCATGCACCTCACGTAGACAGTGCTGTAGTACAAATAGGAATAAGTGCGAAGCGTGGCGTTGCTAATGCATGTACTATAGTAGCCGTGCGAAAACAGGGCTTCCTTGATACATTCTTCGATGAATCTTCGGGCAACACTACGTCATCTATAAACATTACACACCAACATTTTGTCCATCGCAAACATTAATCATTATTGTTTATCATTTTATCTAGCGAGCGACAAGAAATACTTATTTCTGAGCCCGAGATTTCCAGACAAAATAGGAAGCGAGGAAAAGACCCAAAACATCCAGACCCAGACCCAAATACCATCCTGCTCTCAGACCCGAAAGTTTTCCATGCTTCTCCGCGACATATTTATTGGCCGTGCCAGCTATACCAAGGCCTAGACTGATGCTGTAGTTGACAACCGTACTGACCAAGCTTGCGGCCATGCCTTGATGTTCTTTGGGCATTGCATTGCTCAACAAGATGCTGCCAGAGGGAAAACTCCAGTTCATGCCGCCGGGCATCACAATGACACTCCAGAAAGTCAGGATCAGGTAGGGTTGGGTGGGTGGGGCGATCATGAGGAAAAGCATGCCGATTGTGAAGCAGAGCATCGCGAGAAGCATGATATGTGCGACGCGAATCTTCTTCATGAGGAAGCCAGTGGAAAGAGCGCAGATGGGGCCGAGTACGGCGACCGGGACTATCTGCGAAGCCGCGGAAATTGGTGTGGCGCCCCGGAAACTCATCACGAAGTCGAAGAAGTAGTAGAGCCATATTCCGTGGCTGCTCCAGCCGACTGCGATACATGCGAGAGCAAGAGCAGCTTCTTTTTTGAATCCTCTCATGGGCACGAGCGGGTGCTTTGCTTGATTCAATTCGAGGTAAACGAAAAAGCCCAAGAGGAGGATACCCATGACGAGAACCAAAGGTATGTATTGCTCACTCCAACCGACCAGCGGTGCTTGGTTGAGCGCAAAATTGACCAAGATTAAGCCCGTGACACCAGTCAATGCTCCTGCATAGTCAAAGGTCGTCGCGCTGGTGCGGGCCGCCGGGGTTGGGATGATAAAGAATGAGATGATACATATGAATGTGCTGACCATTGCCATTGCCCAGAAACACCATGGCCACCCTGCATGAGTTGGTCAGTTCGCATTGTCACAAGGTCTTTGTGTTACACTTACATCCGAACTGTGCCAGTAGCGCGGAAAATATGGCGCCGAAGACGAATCCAGTGGGACCACAAGCGCCGAACAAGGAGAAGACGACGGCCTTTTTCATACCGGGTGGAAAAGTGGTTCCGATCAATGCCATTGCATTCGGCACAGTTACAGCGGGACCCAAACCTTGGAAGCCACGCATGATACTGAGCATCAACGAGCCCTTGGCCTCTCCCGGTGCATAACTGAAGCCAGTGATGATTGACGCTATGGCATACCATATCCAGCCGATCATGAATATTTTCTTGTGGCCATATATGTCACCAAGTCGGCCGGCCGGAAGTATGAAAGTTCCGACTGCGAGACTGAAAGCTGCAGTGTACCAGCTGATTGCACCGGGCTCCGTGATACCGAAACTGCTACCGATGATGAACATGGGTGCGACAGTCTGAGCAAGTCCGCCAAGCGCCAGAAACTGAGCCAGACAAACATTGATGATGAAAGCGATCTCGTGCAGCTTTGACATTTGGACAGGCATTGGCTGGGGAGGCTGTGAGGGCTCTGCTGGCGCCGGCGGATCGGTGACTTGCATGGTCATCGGCGGTTTTGATAGGGTGGTATTGGAATGCGTCTCTCCAAGACTTTGACTCGTGCTTTTACGGTCAACATGGTGACCGGTATGATGCGGCAGGATGGTTGTACTGCTGGTGCTTTGCAGTTGTCGCCGGTAATATGCCTCAAAGTCCATGACATCTCTGCTACGTCTCGGTGTATTATATCCAGTACCAGGTGAATAGCCCCAGGCATAGACGCTCGCAGTTGCGGATGGTGGTTGGATGATCGACGCGGCATCATCGTGGTAATCTCGAGAGAGAAATGAGTATGGGCGTTGTTCCATTATTGTTTCAGCGTTTCTATAGCCGCGAGATAGATGTCAAAATTCACACGGGAGAACCTACAGTTTTGATTCACAGTTCGTATCCATTATTGGCACAGGGCGCGGCATCTCTACTGTCCGATATAGCCACGCTCTCACGCAGCCTGGTTCAGTCATCGTCAATTTCGGACAACTGAGGGATCGACGACGCCGAATAATTACGAGAGTGGAGTTCGCGAAGTGATAATGATCCTACTAGAAGCCTTGAGTCAAGACATGTCGTGCCGTGAGGATGAGAGGATGCAAACCGTGCATTGCGCGGCTTCGCAGCTCCTTGGTGGAGGCGCACCCCAAGCCCCGCATGCCGTCGGGAGCTTGTCACTGTCCAGGCCCATGAGCGCGATCACACGTAAGAAAGCCGACAACTAGTTATAATAAGCTGACTAGCCGGGTTGTTTCCGAAGGTTAGCCTTGCATTGGCTCGTGTTTGGAGAGGTGTGCTCCAGAACGATATGATTGGCTATTAGCTCAGCCCTGCATGTATGCATGGGCTGGCACGTTCCTACTTGGCAGTGAAAGCTTGTCAGAACGAAGAGATCTGCTGTACCGTCTCACAACACCTCATGCCACAACTATGGTCAATTACCTATCGGACACGCTACCGTCCGCAGTGGCCATCACGAGGGTATGTGTCACGAGCACGCATAGTTTCTGCAGGTTTTAGATATCCGATGCCGCGCATTCATCCTGGGATCTCAGCAATTCTACGAGCACAGTACTGCTACCTGATCTAGTAGGTGACAACTTTAGACTCGTCTTTTCCCTCTATAAGTCAGGAACTTGAAATATCTATTTTGGCATTTCAGGTGCTTTCAGAAAGACTTTGTAACACAAGGCTGTTCTTAGGCCGAAGCAGTACTGACTGAGCCTCCTCGGCCAAGGCGATCTGACTGCACATCCTCGGCCAAGGCGATCTAACTGGTAAGCTTGTCTGGTACGATTGACTTCTATTCAAGACGTACAATCAATAGAACGACGCCATGTAATGCAATGCAATGCACCTCTTTCTCCGATGCACGTCTATGTTTGTTCCGGTTCTCACCAAGAGCTGACCAAATGCTCACAAGAATCCAGGTAACCATCGACCCTTAGCCCAGAACGGAATGCAGCGCTTTGCAAAAATAAAACCTCGCTCCCAGAGCCTTACTTGGCCACCACAAACTGGGTTGGCCTAACGAATACATGCAGATGAGCCCCTTTAGTGCACCCCTCCTTGGTTTCCATGTCAAGGCTTCTCTGGCAAGCCCTAATCAACACTAAATCAAGAGAGTGGTGTTATGTCAGTATTCCTCAACTTGCCTGTTTGTTCAGGCTGAGGCCCCAGCATCCAACATGTTTAGCGTATCTTTAGATTGGTTCCCTCGGCTCTCCTCCGCCTAATTATGGTGTTACTTGTTTGTTGGCGACCTGATTGAGCATGGCAGACATTCTCATAAAACGAGCTATTTGCACTTTCGATTACAGACACAAATCATCCAAGATCTTGCATTCCTTCGCTAGACCATGCATTCTCTCTTTTGCACCGTTTTGGCCACCTTTTGGGTGGTGTTTGCTTTGCCATGCTACTCTTTGCCTAGACCTGACTCGACCTATTCAGGGCAAGGTGGAAGCAACTACAATAGTACTTCGGGCAGCACTGGCAAAACCGTCACCTACGACTGGAGTGTTGGCTGGACCACTGCTGCACCAGATGGATTCGAAAGGCCAGTGATAGGTATCAATGGCCAATGGCCTTGCCCAGAGCTTCATATTGATCTCGGGGACACCGTCATCATCAATGTCTACAACGGCCTCGGCAACCAATCCACCTCGATTCATTGGCATGGGATTCACCAGTATGGCACTTCCGAGATGGATGGCAGTATAGGTGCTTCACAATGTCCAATTGCCCCAGGACAGACCTTCACATACAAGTGGACGGCCAACCAAACTGGTAGTTACTGGTATCACTCGCACGACTCGGGACAATACCCAGATGGTCTTTGGGGTCCTCTCATTATTCACGACCCAAATCCACCATTTGAATATGACGAGGAGTTCGTTCTCACCTTGAGTAAGTGACATAACCATATTTGTATACTAGATGTATGACTGACGCTATACTACAGGTGATTGGTACCATGATCTAATGCCGACTTTGCTTGAACAGTACCAATCCCACGCGGGAGAGGCTCTGGACGGCACGCCCACACCAGACGGCGGCGCATTGATGAACTCTGGAAAGAACATTACGATCCCGGTCAAGCCTAATACAACTTACCTCATCCACGTCATATGCCCCGCAGCTTTTTCAGGAGTAGGGTTCATCTTCGAAGGTCATCCAATCACAACTGTTGAGATTGATGGCACATACACTCAAAAGGCCGATACCAATGGAGGCGGCAAGCTTGCTAGAGTTGCGCCGGGCCAGAGGCAATCGGTTCTGATTACCACCAAGAACACTACGAACATCAACTATGCCATCTTCGCTACTCTCGATGTGAACATGTTATTCCTCGACAAAGGCGTTAATCCTCCAGCAAGCTATAACACGAATGTGACAGGCTGGCTCGTCTACAATGAAGACGCTCCTCTTCCGCCAGCCCCAATCTACTATGAGCTCGGCAATTCCGATTTCTTCGAGGATCTTGACTACATACCATATGACAACACCACAGTATGGGGACCTGTTGACCGCCAGATTATCATGAACACCATAGCCACAAACATTAGTGGGATATCACGGTAAGCTAGTCTGCCAAGTAACGATATTTTCAGGATTTTAACATATGAGTAGCTTCGCTATCAATAACTCCACATACATCGGTGCAGATGTTCCATCGCTCTACACTGCACTGACTGTCGGGGATGATTATGCATCAAACCCCATTGTCTATGGCGACACGAATCCTTACATTTTCAAGTATGGAGAAGTTGTGGAGATTGTTCTCAACAACCAACACACCAATCTACACCCATGGCATCTTCACGGCCACTTCTTCCAGGTTTTGGAGAGGACGACTCCCAATACCGGTTCATGGCCTGGCTCCTACAGCAACTACTCCAACACTCCCGTCATTCGTGATACGATCATGCTGCAGCCAAATTCATACACGGTAGTCCGTTTCATAGCCGACAATCCAGGTGTCTGGCTTTGGCATTGCCAGTGCGTCGTCGTCATTTCATTATATCTCTCGTTCTCAGCTGACTTTAATCTAGCATCGAGTTCCACGTTCCATCTGGCTTATCGGCTACCTTTATCGAGGCTCCTGAGCAGCTTATTGGCGGCGCCGCCAAGATTCCTGACAATCACATTAACGTTTGCAAGGCCTATCCCATGCCTTATGAAGGAAATGCTGCAGGAAATTCTGTCAACCTGCTCAATGTGACTGGCGAGCCAGACACCGTCCCACAAGATCAATACGGGTATGTTGTCATCTTCGACGAGAATTTGCATTAACAACGCTAACATGGATTACAGGTCGACATACCCCCGGTCAATGGCTCTTCCAGCGGTAGCACAGTGAGCAAAAGAGGAGGACCGCGAAAGTTTATCTAAGCCGTCGGTGTACAACATTTTGACAGGCCTTTTGCTTTCTTTCATCATCTTTGTTTTCTCTTTGTTTTTCTTATTCTTCTGAAACAGGGTTTCCTCACCCCAATCGCATTTTTAAATTGCACATAAAACTTATAGGTGGGGGCTTGAGAGGTATTTTGGAGAGCACTCACAGTACACAACATTCGTCCTGCAGGATCTTCGATGGTCTATTTTGCGTCAACGCTGCTAATTTGATTGTTCGCACCAAGTCTTTCCTTTCTGGTCTTGTTTTCTCGGTCGAGTGTAGCGAATAAATCTTCTCATGTGGTGAATTTGTGCTGGCATGGGGACAAGGAATGCAGTCGGTACAAGCAACAACTCAATCTATAATTCTTGTCTCTCGGCGCTTACAAGCCTTGTGCCTGTCGAACCCCAATATTTCCAAGTCCCAAGAAAGAAGGCTTACATAAATGACGACAACAGCTCGTGGAGGCGTATAACGCTATCCCGAAAAGGCAGGAGACTCTTGACCTCATCAGCCACACTCGACGTCCTTTTCTACCAATACTCCCTTTTTTTTCTTTATAGCAAATTCGACACGCAAACAATGAAGTTGAATCACACTTCTTTCACGGCAGAGCGTGTCAATAGCACTACTTTTCTCATTATCGAAGATGATAGTTGGGGTGAGCGGCCAAGGATATATGCGCTGTTGCATCCGGGGCTTCATGTGCTTGTGTTGTCTGATACTGGGTGTGATTCGCCGAGAGAGAGGAATGGTATGTTTGATGAGTCTTTGCGTTATTTATTTTGGTGCTTTATGCTTTTTTTTTCTTTGGTTTCGATCACATCGTTTCAAGGTGTACTTGGGAGTTTGTCGATAGAAAGCCATATCTTTGCTCTGCTCTCGTCGGATTCATGTCAATCGCAGTCGCTATATTCTCTGTCCTGATAATTCTCCACTCGAAAAATACACATCTCATCCCATGATGTCCAGCAGTAAAAACACCCTTTTTAAATCAACAAAAACCCCACTCATCCCACACCATCCATCCACAATACCTAAACTCACTCCCAACAGTCAAAATACCCCACCTCCGCACCTTCCTAGAAACAATTCCAATCCCCTCGAACAACAACATACCCCTGAACCCGGGTCCGAAGCACAGGGATATGTGATTATTTGCTCACATTGCCATTACGACCATATAGGGGGGATAGAGCAATTTTGCCCTCCCTCGGCCTCATTCACGAGTCGGCCAGAAGAACAGGACTTGGGAAAAGAACAGGACTCGGGAAGGGAGCACCATCATCGCCTCAGCACACGGAAAGTGTTTCATCGAAACCGATTTACCGACGCATTCACTGTGCGAGGAGTTGGGGATTCGGACTCCGGAATATAGAGTCGATTATTGGGCACAACATCTTGAACAGCTTTCTTATCCAACCCCTACTCCATCTACTTCAATCCCCACGCATGCTATCCAACCCCCTACGCATGCTCTCCCTTCCGGCAACACAAACGAGAAACAACGAGATACAGGCATAACATTCCTGCAAACCCCAGGCCACACCCCCGACGCACTAACCTGGTACGACGCACACACCCGACACATATATATCGGTGACACAGCGTACCAGCTGGGTCTAGAGGGTATGCCGATCATATTCCCCAAGGAGGGAGATTGGTGCGATTTTATGAGATCGTTATTAAGGCTTATTGAGTTTGTTGATGGTGAGGACGCCTATACCACTTTCAGAGAGGGGGGTCAGGGTCAGGGTACGGGGGGTTTTGAGGAGGTGGAGGAGGATTGGGTGATAGTAGCACAACCACAACCAGTCAAACTCAGCGCAGCCCACACGACTACCTACCTCTGTGCCAGCAGCGGAGTTTCTGAGGCGAGTGCATTTGTTTTTTGAAGACGTGATTGAAGGACGGGTGGGGGTAAGGGAGGAATGGGTAAAGAGGGGGGAGGTTTATTGTCTTTGGAGTCAGGGGGGGAGGGAAGGAGAGGGGAGGGAAGGAGAGGGGAGGAAAGGAGAAGGAGGCGAGATTTGCTGTTCAAGCGCCGAAACGACTATACGAGAATATTAGGAGGGAGAGGGGACTATGGATAGACGAGGCTCAGAAGCTAGACTAGACATCAAAACAACGCAGATAAGAGGGAGTCTGGAGGAATAGCAAGAAGGGGAATGAGTTGTTGGGGAGGAAGAGGGAGGTGCTGAGTGTTATGGCCCTGTAGCCCTGTCTGCCAGATAGGTGAGCAGTAGGAGCTATTAGGACCCGGCCTGATGAATGAACAGATACCTTCTATACTCTTGTCAGTGAAGCTCTGCTTTTTAGCTCTGCTTTTTCGCTACGGAATAAGCTTATCATATAGAAGCGAATATCCGCGCGAACAAGCGGATAATCAATCAGGTTGCTTAAATGATATTGCCCTCAGTGCTCGTGTTTTTAGCTAAGTACTGTATATTCAACAAGACAAGACAAGACGATAACTTGACTGCATCCATATTCCTTTCCCCCTTCTTGTCTTGCTTCTTGTCTTTAATATGCTCATGCCATTTTATCCCTTCCTGACAGACAAATGGATATACTCTTATTATGCTGACTTTTAGTACTACACATGTCTCACTTGAACTTAGGCGAATGTGAGATAAGAACTTTCGATATCGAGATGGACTTGTTGTCATTGTCCTGTGGATAGGATCTGTAGAGAATCATACAAACAAGTGGATATTCAGTGCGTAAACACGCACATAATTAAGTTAGTTTCAAGGATATCGCCCTTAGTGCTCGCGTTTTTGAGTAGGTGGTGTATTCGACAGACAATGACTTGACTGCATCTATATTCCCTTCCTCCTCCTTGTCTTTAATATGCTTATTTATCCCAGCCTGATGAACAGATATCTCCTACTCTTGTCATCACTGACTTTCGGTACTGCACGCTTCACTTGAACTTTTGGGCGGAGGTAAGAAATCTTGGAAGCAATTTTAGTCTTATTGTTATCATCCTGTGATGGGATGCATGAGTCTAATGTCTATAATGTTTGATTCCATGCATTCGCTTTCCTGATCCCGTTGTTTGAGTCTTTGTTGTCTATTTTTTGACCTGTTGTGCTTTCTCATTTTTAAAAGCCCGGTGAGTGATGCAAGGTCTATAGAGGCGGACTTTTGGGCCACCCTCTTTCGAGCAGCTTTGACTGGGTGAATCCAGCCAGCGAAATTCAATATCGGCAAAAGCATAAGCTGCTTATTGACCTTTCATAGAGGGATCAAGGGCAATCCCAGTACGCTCCGCCATCGCCACTGTGAAACTCACTCTGCAGAGTATGATGAGTGACATTGCACTGCGCGAACGATTCATCGAATAGTCACTGCATGACCATGCTCAACAATCTCAAGCAGAAGATCCACCACGAGGACCACCACATCCTCCACCACCACCACGACCACGCTGGCCACCACCACCACGACCACTTCCACCTCTACCACCATTACCACCTCCACGCTTCTTGGCGATTCCACCATTGCGATCTGGACTCAGCACATCACGCTTCTCGCCATGTCGCGGAGCGTTATTCTGCGGTCTGTTTTGAGGACGAGGACGATCTCCGGTCAAGTCGTTGCCACTAGCGTAGTTGAATCCAGGAACACCCTTCAATCCCATCTTGCCAACGACCTTCTTGTCCATTGGTGGTGGCTCAGGACAAGCCATGCCTTGAATGGCCATTTCGTTGGCCAGCTGCACAAGACCAGTTTTGTCGAGACGGAGAGGCTTGAGTAGACCAGAACCAGCGAAGAAACCGATAAACGAAGAGTAGGCGCGTTGTTTGGTAACTTCGTCAATCTTGTACATGGCTTGTGTGACGGCAGGAGCGCATGCTGGGGCGGCACTATTGATCTCGACAGTGTGAGTGTGGGGTTGAATGGGCAAGTGACGGTTGTTTTGCATGAAGAAGGACTCGGCCTGAGTGAGGAGGATAACAGCACGTCCATCATTGCCAGCACGGGCTGTACGACCGACGCGGTGGACGTACTGCTCAGCGTTGGAAGGAAGACCGACCTGGATGACCAAGTCGACGTTGGGAAAGTCCATTCCGCGACCGATGACATCCGATGCGAACATGATTCCTGCAGCGGCTTCCTTGAATTCGGCTGTTGTCCTGGTACGGACGTTCTGATTGAGTCTGGAGTGAATCTCAAAGACCTTCAAGAGAGTCAAACCTTGAGAGAAGACTCTTGCGAAAAGAGCAACCATGTTTGCTGTCACTCCAAAGACAATGATCTTGGAAGCAGACTTGGCCTCGTAATTGATGAGAGCGGCGAGAGTGGTAAAGGTGTCGGCAACAGACGGCATGGTAACATGGTACTGAGGCACTCTCTCGTGAGTTGGAGCTTCATTCTTCTCAATGGTTGAGATGTTGCTGTAGCCTGTCTTCAAGACTACATTGACAACATCCTTAACCTTGGGTGGGACAGTAGCGGAGAAGCACATTCCTTGCCAACCAGTGCTCTTGGGTGGGATGAGTTGCAGGATGCGCTTGATGTCAGCAAGGAAGCCAGTTTCCAGCATCGTGTCAGCCTCATCCAAAACCAGTGTCCTGATGTTGGAAAGCTTTCGTGCTGTGGGTGCCTCGGAGAGGTAATCCTTGAGTCTTCCAGGGGTCGCTACAAGGATGGATGGTGCACCCTTCATGAACCTGGAAAGAGTAGATGCACGAGCCGTACCACCAACTGCGATATGACACTCAAGGATTTGCTTAAGCTGCGATGTTAGCGCGTCACATTCCTTTGCGATTTGCTGGGCGAGTTCTCTGGTAGGGGTAATGACCAAGATGGCGACCTGACCTCTTGGTGGTGGCGATGGATCCTGGAGCAAACAGTGTAATGCTGGCAACAAAAAGGCAAGAGTCTTGCCGGTACCAGTCTTTGCTTGAACAAGGCAGTCGCTACGCCAGTTTGGTAGTTCAGTAAGAACGCGGTGTTGTACAGGCGTCATGAACTCGTAGCCCATTACGTTGAGTGCTTGAAGAAGATTCGAGTCTAGCTTGCCAGTCATACTTGCGTATGGCGTGCCGTCGGTGACTGCTGACGTTGCCATTTTGTAATGCTGTAGTGAAGGACTGCAATTGTTTGATGATTTGTTCAGGCACAGAGTAATCCTTGGCGAATTGTTGTGGTAAAGAGGAACAAGAGGATCAAGATGTGGGTTACGTAAGACGCAACGCCTTATTTGTAGCAGCAAGATAGACAGTTTTGCGGTCGATGTGAACGGGAGTGATTGAGAATCTACCTATTCAAAAAATGAATGTGACAGTGTTTGCGGTCAAGTGAAGGAGTGCGCAAGATAATAAAGTGAACGGACTTGGAAAACATGCCGTTTCTGGAAAATCTACTAGCGCGTCAGGGGTCTAATGCTTGGCACGGGTAAGGCTAGATTTACCTTACCTTATCTTTTGGAACTCCCATTGATGATAACCTGAGGTAGGCACGGTAGGATATTCTAGCCATGTAATACTTCATACATAACAAGCAGGAATATCAATCTGTCTCTTAAAATGTGCATTGTTCCTGAACATGGTCAAAAAAAAGATAGACGGCATGAACAGGTAGGTATATCGAGAAAAGTAGCATGATTGTATAGGCCTAGGAAGAGCAAGCCCAAGGAGTCCTGTATTGGTATCTTTCGCGTAGGGCAAAAGGGACAAAGAAAAACAAAGACAAAGGCCTCATAACCAACTCCCTCCGTATCGCGAGGCTAAGATCAATGACATAGGTCATAATGATGATGTTCCGAGCCTATCCGTAATGCATGTCTTGTCCGCTATCTGACGTTTATCATCCCTTTAAGAATCCACTCTTGCCAACAATGGCTTTTCCGCCACGCCTGTTGGGTGACAACAGGCGCTCTTCTCCTCTGTCGTGGACAGCACTGGTATCAAAACCACGGCTGCCAGTAGAAACAAGGCTTCTTCCTCTCAGATCACCATCGCTGCCAAATCTGCGTTTTCGTTGTTCCTCCATAGCAGCAGTAGCACTGCTCCCACCAGCCAACGAAGACCTACGGGTGTCATGTTGTGGGTGAAGAATGTGGGAAGGATGCTCTTGATGGAATATTACCGGAGTCATGTCAGTCCAAGGTGCAACAGGACTAGAAAGTGAAGAAGCCGAAGAAGTGGTAGTCGAACCCCTCTAAGGATTAGGAGTGACACTCCTATCTCTTCTGCCCATGAAACTCTTTCTAACATTGGCCGCGCCCAAACCTCTGCTTGCAGGGGCGTCACGACTGGGCACGCTGGAAAGGTCACCAGCATATCCACCGCCAGCTTCAAAGCGTGTTCGGATAGTGACGCTTCCGGGACCGACAGTGACAGCCTTTTCGCTACCATTTGCGGACGAGTCATCTACGAAGAACGAGGCCTCGCCTAATTCGGCGCCGCCACCCATCAGGTGGTGCTCCCTCACCGAGATCCTGAATTGAGCATCTGCGGCGCAAGGGATGCGTTTCTCGATGCCGTCCTCCCAGCTCACGCTATCACCCTTGGTCTTGAGAGGCTTCGTGCGAATGACCTCTTTCAAACCCCTGGGGCTGTCGTGGGCAACGCGCACTTCAATCTTGGTGCCAGAAGGATATCCAGCTGCGGAAGCAATGCTAATGACGGCTGTGCCCGTATCAGGGGCCGTGCTTGGTCGACCGTCAGTGCCCCCAGGAGAATTAGCCGTAGCGCTACGAGCGACACCACGCGAGGATGGTGTCCCTGGTGTTTCAATCGATGTGGCAATGCCACCAGTAGTACGCGGGGGTGACTCTGGGATCATCGCGGTGGGATCGCTTGCAAAGGGAGCGGATCTGTCTTCATCGACAATCGCTGAGGCATCGGCCATGCTATCCCCATTAGAACCGTTCGTGTTCTTCCTGGTTCGGAAGCCGCGGCCAAGGAAACTTGCGCCCTTTTGGAGCCCACCGCCAACAGCACCTCCGACGAACACAGCACCCTTACCAACTCCCTTGACAGGAGCTCCGACAATCTTGCCTGGCATGGCGAAGGTGCCCGCCATGGTACTTGAACCCTGTCTTGAACGAGTGACGTAGTCTGGCTTGAAAAGCATGCTAAGCCTGACAGTACCACTCTTACCATCCAGACCGAGAGCAACCTCCTGCTTACGGAAGGGCTCCAGGACGTCCAAGTTGATGACAGCTTTTCCGAGAAGATCAGCCTTATCGCCAAAGTCCCAGTCGTACACGACAACCTCGAACTCTGCGGCAGTTCTTGACCTGACAGGCACCTCGAAGAATTCATTCCATGCAGGGTGCAACGTCTTCTTCTGTACCTTGGTCTTGAAGACTTCTTTGCCATGCATGATGAACTTGCAGTAAGGGTCAGAGTAGCCGTTACGATCAGCCGCAGGAAGATCGGCGGCATCGAGAACTTCGACGCGGAGATTGCCTTGGTTGTTGAAAGACTCGGAGGGATCGAGCTGCATCTTAATTGGCAGATACTTTCCGGATACAGTAACCTTGCTGTCACGGCCTTCCTTGTCCTTGAGAATGAGCTGAGTTTCCTGGTACAAGCACCTTCTCAGAACATCAAGAGTGTTACCAGTGAGCTTGGCCTTGACGTGCTTTTCGTCATCCTCGCCCCTGTTGTCCACCTCTTCTACGAGGCGGAGAGTGATCTTGGAAAGATCAAGTTCACGAATCATGGCGTCTCCGACTATCAGATTTTGTCAGCATAGTTCACGGGATGTTGCGTCATTACCAAACATACCTTCGTTGAAAGCATAGGTTTTAGACCTCGTCTTGGCCGAAGTGTACGAGGGGAACAGGTTGTCGTCAATCAGGACCTCCAAATGATAACCCGGTTGGGAAAATTCGCCGTCGATGAGCTTGAAGATAAATAATCCAGACTCGTATTCTTGGAGGTCATCGACAGTGAGCTTGATTTTGGGAACCTCCCTCTTGGCGGTAACACCGTCTTTGATGCTTTCCTGGTCGGCTTCATTCTTGGCAAGTGCACTCATCATTTCAGTGGTAGGAGTGGGAGGAGGCTTGAGTGGGTTGAGCGAGGATATTGTTCCAGCCGTATTGCTTCTAACATGTCCGAGAGAAGCACCATCAACGCTTGGACGTCCAACACTGCCACCAGTACTCGACTTGTCCTCCTCTTCATCAGCAGGATCGGCAACGTTGATGGTGGGGAAGAAGGAGACTGTGAAGTTGAGGATACCCTTAGGAGGAGCCTTTGGACCCATGCGGAGAGATTCGGCATGGACCCTCTTGGTGTCATGGGTGGCGTATAGACCAGACTCTTCTTGGTGGATGTAATCAGCGGTGGCAATTTCGATCACACCAAGTGATCTATCCTTGCCGAGAGATTCTTCGTCCATGACTTCAAGGACGAGCTTCTCACGAGTGGAGTGAACAGGCACATAGATGACTTCGTCCCAGTCAGGGTTGAGGTTGTTCTTGAAAGTGACAGTCCTACCTTTCTGGATACCAGAGAGCAGGACGCGAGCGTAGGGATCAGACTTGCCCATGGTTTCCAGGTTCTTGAGGTCCTTGGCAGACCGAAAGTGGAAACGCATGACACCGATGGGCATGACATATCCACCAGTGGTACCGGCAACGCCAGAGAGAGCAACTGGCTTCCACTGAGCCAACATCTTGACACGGCCAGTCTTGGTACCAGCGAGATTGTACCATTCCTGACCCTTTGCCATCAACTCGAGCATGTCATCGAGCTTGAGCTGGTAGGTACCGAGGATTGGGTCGGCGGCAATGTCACGATCATCCTTGATGACAAGACCAAGCTTGGCCTTTTTGCGGTCAGTAATGAGCATTTCCTTGGTAGCATCGGGCCAGATGGGGTTGTTTGTTCGCTTGAGCTTCTTGCTGATATGGACCTCCTTGCCATTGAGCAAGAGGACAGCGTAAGGGTTGAGCTGACCTATCATACTCTTACTACCATCCAACTCCTTGGCACACTCGACAGTGAACTTGAGGATACCGTTTGTGCTTTCCGGAGGTGGTTCAAGAGTGCCGTCGGGAAGAGTCTGACCTTGGAGGACAGGGAAGAAGCGGATATCAGCCTGGATGACACCACGAGGACGACCGTTGGCCATGACTTCCAGCTGCTGGTTCTCGTGGACATGCTCGGCCTCGAGTTGGTCCAGAGCAAAAGTTGCGGTACCGAGTTCCTTGTCCTTGCGATATTCGTTGTAGTCGTAAACCTGCAGAGTGAGGCTGTCCTTGAGACTAGAGATGACGACGTTGACCGTCTCGCTCCAGCGTGGGTTGGCATTCTCAAAGACGGTCTTAGTCTTGCCGAGGACATCTCGGGCGTTGATGGAAACAGTGGCGTATGGATCAGGAGTGCCAGAGAACTTGTCGGGGTTCTTGAGGCCTTGAGCACCGTGGAAAGTGACTTGCAAAACACCGATAGCCTGATCGACAGGGTTTCCAGCAAGCATCTTTGCAATCTCGATAGGAAAGACATTGGGGTCGTACATCATGGGACCGAGGTTGGTGTGGATCTGCTCCTGAATGAAAGACTCAAGACCGGGAATGAAGTTGATGTCGAAACCGAACGTGTCACCACCCAGAGGCTTGCAGACGTAATCAATCTTTGGACGCTCGAGGAAGCAGATCTCGACCTTCTCAATGTGTGGAAATGGAATCTGGAGCTTAACCTTGACACGCATGAGGCCGGAGAAAGCCATATCCTCGACAATGATGTCCATGCCCTTGCTGACCATGCCCTTACCGAGACGAATCTCAAGCACAACCTTGGGATTGACCTTGTTCTTGACCTGACGAGCGGTCAAGTCAGCCGTGTCGTTGGGAGTGAAGCTGAACTTCCAGTCCATCAATACAATATCGTCGTCGGCCTTTGGATACGTCTTGACGTGCTCCAAGCGTGGGGGCTTTGTTCCGAGGGTGAAAAACTTCATGCGCATACTGTCGAGGAAGGCAGGAGTCGAGGTAGAGAGGACCTGATCAACACTGTTGACGATGGTGGCGCACAGTACGGGGGCGTAGATGGGCCAGAACTTGACGAGGAAGCTGTTGATCCACTCGAGCGTCTCATGGTCCGTTTCCAGTCTCGCCTTTGCCAGCTCTCTGTTAAGATCATCGCGGAAGTTCCTGCGCACTCTACGGATCGAGGTGCGATAGTAGGTGCCGCAGCATGCCATGATGATGAAGCACCATGCCAGACCTCCTCCAAGCATCGTGGTAACATAGGAAGCCAGAGTAGCAAAGACAATGACTGCAGCGTTGTGGTACCATTGACCAAAGGCGTTGTCTGGAAGTTTGCTCTCGAGCGAGTCTTGATGATCAATGTACGTCTCCTCTTCCTTGTCACCAGGATTGCCGAATCGAGGTTCCCATCCAACCTTTTCCCATTCCTCTTGTTTTGTCACTTGGCCATTAGCCGCACCTGCAGCCGCCGAGTCGGCTATGAGAGGAGTGCCAGGCGGCAAGGCAGCGTCCAAGGGTGCTGTACTGAGGTCGTAATCGGGCTTACCACCGTCTTGATCCGAGACGAGGGCGGCATTCTTGTGTTTACGGATATTTGTCAATCCTGGAGGGGCGGCCTGAGCGGTGAAGGTGCTAGTCAGAATCTTGCACTTGTATTTCTTGTAGTTCAGATGTTGTAGAAGCACTCACATTTCTTATTTGCCTCTTCTTTTCTTCAGCCGTCGCATTGGGGTCAAATACAAAGGCGGCAGCACCAGCCTTTTTTGACTCTGCTAATGCCATTTGCTCAGCGTCCTCAGCCGAGACATTGCTATTGGGGTCTTGAGCTGCCTCGAAAGCGCCCTGTTGCTTCAGTTCCGGCACGATTCCTCCTCCATGTTTCACGCCATTCGGCAAGCTGGCCATGCTGCCTGTCTTGACCTCGTGTCGATCAGCAGAGGGATACAATCTTATTCAAGATTGTGGGGAAATGGTGCGTGTGTGGTGCTTGTTGTCGATCAGAGAGTGATGGTGTGAGAAGCCGGATAACAGATGGACACAATGTGTGCTTGAGATGGTTGGGCTTATCGTGCGTGTGATCGAGAAGTGTAATGAATGCTACGAGTAGGTCGAGCCTGGAAGCGAGATATTCACTTTAGATTGAGCATCCAATGTCTCAGGTGCAAATCAGGACGTCACACAAGTGAATCGATTCGTGTCACTGTAAAGTAGGATTATGGATAAGAAAAGCAGGTGCGAAGGTGAAAGAAAGACTGAAGCCACAGACCATCATCCCACTTTCTGCATCCTTTCAAAGTGCTGAGTGGAGCTTGGTCTGCATCAGCTTTCTATGCTTTACGCAAACTGGCATCGCCAGCGAAGCTTCCCCACATAATGGCCAGGGAACAAGGGACCAACTCCAACCCAGCCACAACAATTCACAGCCAATAAGAGACCCGAAACCTGCCTTGTTCATATCTTAATCCCAGTCCAAAGTTCCAGACATTGACATACAAGCTTTCAAGCCGAATGTGATAATCCCTGCCAATAATGCCTGCCATATGCACAGCACAGCACTTCATTGTTGTCCATGCCATGAATATGACTACTCATCAGCACAGACCGTCTTTTGTAAATAATCACACAGCCGACGTCATTGCCCAGACTAGGTGAGGTGCCCTGAAACACAAACTCTGGCCGACTACGGACGAACCTGTGAACCTGTGAACCTGTTCAGGGGCCACCCGTTACTTTGCCTTGAATAAGCGGTGGCTCAGCCGAAGCTCCAGACCAAGGAATCTTCATTTCCCCAAGGCTATATGCCGAAGTTCGGGCTAAGTAAGGTATGGTATAATCGAGTGTCATGAGACATTCTCGAAGACCCGTCCGTACCCACATTCGATGTGACGATCTTCGCAGACCATCTCGCATCATGATTCACCGATATATTATTGCGCTGCTGCATTCTGTTTATTACTGCTTGTGCTACTACGCTACCTAGTTGTTGCAAATGGAATAATTATGGTAGTCAGGTAAGCAAGGCCTTTCATCGCTCCACCAGGGAGCCAAGGGTAGTTGCAGTGATAGCAGAGCCTGTCTTCTCGTGGTTCTCGTGATGCTGCTGCCGTCGGTGATGTCGGTGATGTCGCTGTATCTATATCGTATCGTGCATCGTGTATCTCATCTGCCACTCCGATATGGCAAGTCGCCTGGCACCGGATATCTTCTGCCATCGACACCGCCGACCGGTGTACCATATCTGGACGATCCCGGTCCTTTGGGTATTCGCAGGCTACTGCTTCTGCCCAGGCCGCCATTGTCACTTCCAGACCACTCTTCTCTGCCGCTGCCTGGTCTTGCGCTTGGGGTCCTTTCCGGACTCTTGTATCCGGAACGCTTTTGCAATGAAGGGCGTGGATCGGGTCGGACGGATTGAGCTGGCACCTCGCCTCCGCGTGCGACATGTGTAGCAAACAATGGTGACACGGATGGCACGAAGCCTCCTTGTACAGGACTGCCATTTGAAGAGCGGGGGTCTAGATGGACAGAGGAATTGCGTCGAGGTGCCGCTGCTCCGTCGTATGCAGAAGGGAAGTACTCTCTCGGACTCGGAGGTGCATCATGACTTCTACGGTGGTGGAGATCAGGACTCAGATGAGAGCGATGATGGCTATTGGTGCGATCACCACCTCCTCCACTCCAGTAGGCGTGTTCTGAAGGCGGGCTATCGGCTGTGCGTGAGTCTCGCCGACTGCTGTGCCTCTCCTGGTGCCTTGAATGTGGACCGGATCCGATGGGGCTGTTTTGAGATGAGGATGCTGCAGGCGGATTTTCATCGTCCTGGTGGCGGTTTCTGTCGGGTAAGCTTCTGTGACGTCGATGGTCGGCGTCTCTGGGGTGCTTTGTCGACGCATGTCCATCCCAGAGGTGAGGACTGGCGACATTTTGCACAACTCGGCCCACACTCGCAGCTGCCGTCTTCCCTCGCTGTACGAAAGACTGGCTTCCACGAGGACTGAGCGGTGGTCGCTTACTCGATTTCCGACCCAGACCAGGTCTGCCATCCACCGTCCTGAACAGGGGGTTGCGGAAGTAGGCCAGCGCGGTGCGGGGAGAGTCAGGCGTGCTCTCTTCGTCGCTCTCGTATGCGTGTCTACTCTCGCGCAGTCTGTGGTGTTTGAGCACAGGCGAGTCTGGCCTGTCCTCCACTGTCTTGAAGCGAGCCTTCTCCTCCTCTTCGGCCTCTTTTCGCAGACGCTCCGTCATGGTATCGTACCACGCCTGCATGGTAGGATCCGGAGTTGGAGGGAAACATGAGCGTGGAAGCATCTTGGGAAATGTGTCGTCGGTACCGGGGATCTTGATGTCCCACTTGCTGACGGCGTGCCTGAGGAAGTCTGCATGCTCGTCCGGCGCCAGCAAGAGTTGTATTGTTGACCAGACAATCCATCCTTCTGCTTTGAGGGCGGGTATGACGGGATCAGAGTATCTCGGCTCTGCGAGAGAAATGGGGTGAGGCTGCAAGCTGTGCGAACATCCCAAGCTCTTGTAGATGAAGGCTATCGTCGCCGGCGGGGTCGAGAGGAAGAGCTGGTCATAATTGCCATGACATGCACGATAGAAGCGTGCGAGTTGTGTGGGTGTCAAGTCTGACGAGTCATATGGTTCGAATGTGCTGCTCTAGTGTGAAACGGGCATGTCAGCATTGATGAGTCAAACTGCAACTCCGTATAATAATAAGGTAGGCATATGCGATGACTCTATAGCCATATACGATGACTCTATAGGCAAATGCAATAAATAAAGGGCTGATGGTGCGAAGCAATGACTGACGATCTGATTATGCAATCCGCGGAGGAGATTCTTAAAGTTGTTTGTGCCCGTCCTGTCAGGATTAATCATGTAACCCCAATACTGCTCGGATTCTGTGGGAGGTTGCGTCGCCATGTCGCTGTTGCTGTTGCCGTTGCCGGAGTGAGCGGGGGAACGAAGTCAATGAATGATTCAGTGACCTTCGTCGGGCTGCAATAGTATATCTAATTATCACCAGTGGATATATTAAATCATGCCTCATATTCGGGACAAGAATGAGATGACGGATGAGCTAGAGCCCAATGTCAGGAAGGCTGCAGGCTGCAGCAGCGATTGCCGCACAATCTTGTAATCTAGATGAGCTGAAGGCCAACAGCCCGCCGAATCGCTGCCAGACACATGGCGGTGTGTTAATCACGCTCCTGCACCTCGTGCGACGCGACACTTCTCATTCGCACATGCCCATCCTGACGTCAGGTGAGAGATCCACCACATCTAGTGCCCTGCTGCACATCAGGAACCGCAGGAACTGCTACGAGTACCTTACCAGCACCGCTCATGCATGTTGCACAACATCAACAACAACTGGAAGCCAAGCACGCACGAGTCCGTGTGTAAATCCCAAAGTAATCTTCATCATAAGAGTATGTTGTGGCTACATCTGCAGCTGCCCGCTGAACTTGTCTACCAGAGCCTAGAATCAGCAGCAAATTTGATGTCCGCCAAATGCATCCATCCATGTACTACAATTAATAAAAAAAAAAAAAAAAAAAAAGACTGAATGGTTTCTGTTTCTGCATTTTGAAGCTGGAGAACGTCCCCTCGTCTGTATTGTGTGAACGTGCTGAAAACAATCCGTATTACTGCCTGTGGTATCTACTGCATCTCCCTCCATCGTCGTGCACACTCTTCAGTCGACACGCTTAGTGCTCGAGCAGTCTCAAGCTGCCCTGGACCACAACGTTCTCGAGGATGGATCCCGGAGGAATGTCAATCGTGTTGCCCTCTGATGCGACAATGATGACGGTACCCTTGAGCGTGACACCACGACCGAGGTTGACGGGACCGGTAATAGTCAAGTGGTCAAGCTCGAGAATCTTGGGAATCGAGGGAATGCGAGACTGGAAGCTGGAGACCTTCTTGAAATCACCACCGAGCTTGATGAGAGGAGCGGGCCCGAAACGGTTAGGGTCGATCATGAGCTGACCGTGCTTGAGAGTGTAGAGGTCAGACTTGACAAGCATCAGGTCCGAGCACGTCTTGACGGGCAGGAAACGACGACGGGGCACGTTGACACCGTGGGCGTTGTGGAAGTGACGAATAGCGGCACCGACAGCAGTCTCGAGCTGGACAATGCTGATGTCGGCCTCACCCTTCTTGTCGGCAGGAATAGACTTGCCGTTGGGGATGATCTCCATGGCGAGTTCGTTGTTCTCGACAATGCGCTTGACGGCGCGGAGGTTCATCCAGATGTTGTTGGTGTTGAAGTACTTGAACTTCTTGATCGACTTGAACTCGTTGACGTGCTCCTTGGGAACCTGTGCGATCTCAAGAAGACGGGCCTGACCCTCGTAATCGATAATGGTACCACCCTTGACGTCGGCCTTGGTCTTATCCGTCAATTCCATGATGTACTCGGCCTTGGTGTCAACCATGTGCTGGAGGATCTTGAGGTCGACAACAGCGCCGAGGTTGTCGGCGTTGGAAAGGAAGACAATCTCGACACCGCGTGCAAGAAGCTTGTCGAGGATTCCAGAGTTGTAAAGGGACTCGAAAACGTCACCGTGACCGGGAGGATACCAGTCAGAGAGCTGAGAGTCGGCAGACTTTGGTGCGGGAAGGAGAGAGTCCTTGAGGACACGGGGGTATCTGGACTGGTTGAAGGTCATGATGTCGATGTTGTGACCCTCGTACTTCTTGATAATGTTGGCCGTGTCCTGGTCGGTGTTGAAAGAGTTCATGAGGACGAAAGGCACGTTGACATCGTATGTGCGGTTGAGGTACTCGATCTGGCGGACAGAGAGATCGAGGAAAGACATACCGTCACGCACCTCAATGACCGACTTGGGACCAACACAACCCATCGAGGTACCGAGACCACCGTTGAGCTTGAGGACGGCAAGCTTGCTGAGGAATGCGACAGACTCATCCTTGGGAAGGTCCTCGTAGGCGACGACCTGCTCAGGCTTTGGGGGAGCGATACGGGACCATTCGATCTCGTTGCCCTTGGCCTTGTCGTTCAAGTATCTGCGGAAGAGGGCGAAGAAGTTGTCCATCTCAGTCTCGAAACGCTGCTTCTGGTCGGGCTCGGTGACCGAGTCGACAAGCTTGTTGAGGGCATTGCGCATCTGAGATGCAGCAACAGAGGTAGATGTGTTCTCGAAGGCCTGTTGTAGCACTCATCGTTAGCATTTTTGGTGCTTTGTTATGTGCCTGGTTTAATGGATTGTTGAGTGATGAGTTGGCTGATTGCGTCGATGCTGGGAGGAACGTGTAGATACAGCTGTCCCCGCTTCTGGGCTGCCTCTTTGCACATGCAGAATCACAAAAAATCAGCGTCGAAGAGCTGTATGTCCGCAATTCTGGCGTTGGCCGTCCGTTGGCATATGCAAATGACCCACGAAGCTGCGCCATGTATGAGTCCGGCGATTGATGCGGCCATGACACGCAGCTCGCCCGGGGGGACCTCAAAGCGAGCTTCAAATGTCTCGAACGATCTTTAAAAGGGTCCCCAAAACATCTCGCAAGCTCACTACTGTGCATTGGACAAGTGAACAGAGCTTGCTAGGCTCCGCTCGTACGGCAAGGGAGGGGAGAGTGCGAGTGAACACGTACCACGTGGGATTGGGTCTTGCCATGGTGTCTCTTCTCAAAATCGCCTCCAGGAGGCTTAAGGCCAACAGGCAGGGCCTCTGCCACCTTGTTCGCAATACCGGACATCTTCTGTGTTCTATTGCGCTCGTTTGTCAGTAAGATGTAAGGTCAGGAGAGGCAGAAGGAAGCTAGCTTCGACTTGCCGAGAGCAGCGTGCCGGAGACGGTAGAATTGGCGGAACTTACAGGAGGGAATCCAACTGGGGTATTCACAAGTGATGAAACGATGGGTGTGAGGAGAAGAAAGGAGAGAGATGTGTGAAAGTAAGAAGATCACTCGACTGCTCCACGTTTCGCAGGGAGACGAGATATTTATTGAGCTCAGGTACCGCTACGCTACGATCGAGAAGCAATGACAATGCCAAGCCTCCAGGCTTGCCCCGCGCTTTGACTCGCTATTCGCCAACGTTGAGAACTTGAGTTTCCAGTTGAGCAGACTAGGTTCGTCTGGATTTGTGCACTGCGTTGCCGCTTGTATGAATTCGTTCAGCTGTTTTCGACTGCTGCTCACTAAATCGTCTACTATCCCAACCGTTATCTGCCTTTCATCCAGTTGCGGTAGTTAATCTGCGTTGTATCTCTCAGAACTATTGTCGTCGATTCATCGTCGCCCCGTCTCTCAGATTGGAAACAATCTACTGCATACCCACTTCCCTCAGCCTCAAGCATGGACGCTTCTGCTGCCTGAGATTCGTGTCTCACGCTCTACCTTCCGATGCTCACCACCTACTTTAATCTCGGTGAAGCTATGGCGCGAAACCCCCTGGCCAAGTGCATGCATCCCATGCATTCATGCCCTGCTATTGCCGTTTCGACACTGGCTTGCTGTCTTGTACAGTGTGGAGAGCACTGCTATCATTTCCCGACTACACTGTCTACGGAAATACTATTTACAGTATACAACGAGCCTAATCATAGCGTATATTTGACGTGTGTTTGTTATTCATCCTGTACCTGATTCAGACTTTAATAAGGTACAGGAGACTGACCTTAGAGTCGAATCGGAACCGCAAGCTTGAAGCTTTTGGAGTCCCCTCCAGCTGTGATCTCCAAATAGCCTCGACCCGGAGGGTCTAAATTCAGCTCGCCGTCCCGTCGGCTGCCGCTTTTTGACCGACGAAACTCAACGCCACCCGCTCGCGCCCTGATTTCAACTTCAACCTTCTCGTTGCCGAGGCAGGGATTATTGTCGTTGCCGTGTTTTGCTGTGCACGAATTTTTCTTGAGAATGAATCGAGGGAGACCTTAATGGCGACCAGCTCACCTCGCGGGCTGCTTAGTCGCGGTGAGACAAAATGACATGTCATATTCCCTAAACAGGCAGGTTTCGAGATGTGTTTCGAAGCCACGTGGCGTGGCTCAACGGTGATAACGGAACTGTATTGGGTCAGACAGCGCGGTTCAGCGCATGCCTGTGCCTGTGAGTTTCAATACAATATATTAGTTCATGCGTCCCCTTGCTTGGCCGGTACTTGCTACTTACTTAATTGAAAGACCGAAAATCGTATACAATATAAGCTCAACCAGCCCCTTCTTTGACAGGACCTGTGTCTCGTTGCAGGCGGGCACCACCAGGAGACAGATGACGTGGAGTCTCAGCTTCCACTCTGGACATTGAACCATGGCACTGGAACTTTATCATCAGCGCACCGAGCAGTTGCGCACAAAACATCTCGATATGTGGAAGGGCAAACCGTTGTCCACGGAAACTCCTTCCGTGCTTCCAACGGTGAATTGACCGTTCAGAGAGGGGGCTGGAGACACTGGTACCAACGTCCCTGTCTGAGATCATGGACGTGGTGATCACAACTACTGTTACACAGCACAACCGCTGCGGTGGTCCTATACACAAGGGCTTGTCCACTGCGTGCCTTTTAACACCCTGTCCATTACATCAACTTGGTAGGTCATCTTGCCCGATATGCATGTGAATATGTCTTGGTCTTATAGTATCTCTTGTACTCGCCATCATTAGAAGCACAGTCAGTCACCCTGTCCGACGTAGCTTGCGAATCGCAACCTCACGGAGCAAAATAGAGCCTTTCCGTTCGCTACTTCAAGCTATTCTCTGCAGTATTGGTATCCAACCCAAAGCTTGCGGAGTGGGATGAGGTTGCTCAAAAGCACAAAGACCCGAAGACATGGCGCAGGACATTGTGCTGAAGGCGTGGGAACACGTACACGATACGTGACACTGAACATGTCGCTCTCTGTAAGCATTCGGGATCGTTCTTGTATCACAGTGAGTCACGAACGCGTGAGAAGCGACAAGAACTCGACGAAGCACAGAAGCAACAATCATAGTTCGTGTCTGCCATTCCGAACGAACGACCCTGGCCTGCTTTTCCCGACTGCACTCGGATATCACATCCATTACAGCTCATTTTCGAAGGTTGTCTCGAGTCAGTTGTAGTTGAATGCTACTCCACAAGTCATAAAAATACTCCCACCCTGTTTATGTATCAAGATCTAATCAGTCGCAAGGACAAAGAAGCTGACGTCGATGGGTACCGGTTGATCGTAAGGCATCGTTTTTATATACACTCGATTACCCTATCCTCCTTAGCCGCTCCCATTGAGCAAAGAGATAAGCTGTCTCGGGAAGCATTAGTAGCAACCAGGCTGGACGGTGCAGAATGATATTATGAATCTTGCTTCCGTTGAGACAGTAAAGCAGTTTGGGATGCAATGATAGAAATTGATCAAGGCATGTCATGGCCTTTCTTGACTTACCTGACCGCGACAGGGCAAGGTAGCAGGTAAGGAGATAGTTGTCGACAATTTCCCAAGATGCACTTACCTTGGCCAGTCTGACCCTAGCAGTGGATCTTTACTCAAGTACTTTCTCCAAGGTCACCGAAAATTCCTTTGCAACACACGCCATCGGTGTCGACAGCGTCATCGAAGCCTGCCTTTCTCTCTTTGCCCTTCCTGCACGAGGCTGCTCTTACTTGCACTGTCACGGTATCTTTTCTCTCACGCCAGGCAGCCTTATCTTGTGCGCGGATTAGGCGGCCGATCGAGTGCTAAGCAAGATGAAGGAACTGTGGTGGTCGTCAATGGCTATTATTCGGCCAAGCTTATTTAGTTATACGATCTGGTTCAGTTCATGTTGCTCAGCCGTCAATTTGCTCAGCCTCAAGATTCAGTGCGTCTCCATTCTCGCCAATTTCATCACTCACCACTTCATTCACCGTCTCTATTTCCGAGGAGTGGTCCTCAGTCATGACCTCGTCTACCGTCTCCAGCTCCGCAGCGTGGTGTGTAAGCAGATCTCCCTGTTTGATTCCCTCATCCAACTCCTTCCAAACCGCCGGCGTGAGAACTTGAGCCATGGCTTCCCAAACAGCCTGTCTGACAAGTCCTTTCTCTCCCCAGTAGTGCCTGACGTATCTGCCTTGGCACTTTTGTCCCTTGCCCTTTCTCCTCCCAGGATAAGGCAACGAAGATTTGGGAATGCCATTCGCTTCTCCATACTCGATTCCTCTCACCGCGTCCGGATATTCGTATCGGACATAGTTGGACAGGGCGGATTGGTCATGGTAGCCGTGGTCTTTATACTGCCCGCAATAGGAGAATTTGGTATCATTGGGGCAGTCTAGCCAGTCTTGCATCAGAGGTAACGCTGATGGCGCTGATGGTTGCAATATCAGGAACCCAGTGTTTATGTTTGTGTGGTTGTGAATATCGCTGTTGCGAGCGGTTGGCGGGTCCAATGAGCCTGCTAGGACTGTAGTAGATGTGATGTTCCAGTGCGAGAGGAGAAGCTCAAGAGGGAGATTCAGATGCGGAAATACAACATCCGAATCTGTGAAGACAATGAACTTGTACGGAGAAGAGGACGACTTTTGCTCCTGGACGAGTCGGTGTAGTTCGGTCACTTTAGTCCATGAGTTGTGGCGGTCTCTGGAGGGCGCTGCTTGAATGAACTGATAGTCGTAGCCGTGGATTTTTGCTGATGGGCTATGGTTAGCAAGGCAGTACTAGAGCGAGACCGTCGATGATATACCATAAAGGTAATGGTTCAATCTACCCCAGGCTAGCTGCGATTGCTTTGTCAAGCTGGGCTCTATGTTCCAAGGCCGGGTGTCGATGTCCAGCATGAGCATTTTCTTGCCTAGCGGCTTCGGATAGAGGGTATTCGGCCGTAGCCCCAGATCGGACTCATCAAGCCGCGGTTGTTTTAGTAGGTCAAATGCTGATGAAGGCGGTGACAATTGGCCTAGTCTGAAAAATGCCAGTAACAGGAGTATCAGTCCTGCTGTTGTTAAAAGCCATGATTGCCATTTCGGAAGCCTGGATCTGCGGAGGGCGCGCTCTTTTTCGACTCCATCTTTATACTCTAGACCATTGAAAGGCCCAAAGTCGTATGTGTTGAGAAGAGAGTACAAGGCCTTCCTCCGTATGTTAAACATGTTCGAAAATTCACTCAATTGCCATGAAAAGATGGTCATGGACATGGAGATGCGAGAAAAGTAGAAAGGATCCACTTGACCCGGGGTAGCCACTCCTCATATCCGAGAAGCCAATGTCCGGTCCCTGAACATGGCACGAACACAAGTACCTTATTTTTGTATGACCGCAGAATCAAGGCTAGACTTTCCACGGATAGGGCCTCTCATGTTCAACGGGCGTACCGGCAAAAGAGACTACGCACGCAAGGCGTCCAGACGCCGCCTGCGGGAAGCTACAGATTACGATGTCGATTGGATGAAAGCGCATGCCAGACGAGGTCGGATAGCAGCCATCGGTTCTAGATGCCAGAATTGGGCGTGAGACCGTTGGACCTGCGCGAATTAAGCACCAGGCAAGGAAGCTTTTCTTCCACCAAGCTTTGCTAAGCTTTCTTGGCCCATATCAAGCTTCGTGACAGTCTGTACACTGCACACTCTGTTAGGCATGTCAGCCTTGAATGCGTACTCACATTGAGCTAATGTACCTAACGCAATGAACAGAGACTCCGGCATAAAGGAAATGACATTGCGGGGTCACGTATGTGCAACGATCTGTAGCATGACTTCGAAGGGTCCAGATCTAGTCAAAGCCGATAAGTTACCGTTTAATCAATAATATTGAGATATAACAGCCAGCCAGCCACTACAAGGCTGTATAACAGTCCATATTCACCGCTTTCCGTTGCACTGCTATGGGCCGCGTGGCTAGTGCCGAACTTCAGGCACGCAGCGTGCCGAGTGGCAAATTGTCAGAGTACTTGTTCGCGAAGCTTGACTTCTGATCCTGCAACTTCTTCGCACATGATTAGATAAACAGAATAACGTGCAAAACTGGCGAGTTATATCTAACCTGTGAGATATGAGCATTGTGTTGCGGTTTTGGCCAAGTTAACGCCTCAGCTGGCTCGTCGATCGAGAAACACGGCTTCTGCGCAGTATCGACTTGGCTCTCTAATATCAGCTGGTATATGTTGTACCATTCAAACCAACCGGTGCTCGACGTCGTGAGGCTGAACAACAATCTTTACTCCGCTCACACCCTTCTTGTTCTTGTCCAGCGCTTCGTCAACTGCTGCCAATACTCCAGATACAACCTCGGTCCTGTTAGGGAAATACTTCTTTTTGGCGATCCAGCCGTCTTCGCCACCAAGTGTTTTCATCATTGGCTCTGATAAGTATCTCAAGTCTGGATTGCTTCCAGCTCCAATGACAACCTTGACATTGACAAATTTTTGACCATCCTGCTGTCCAAGCTTGTGTATTTCATCGACTGCTGGAATGAATGTAATGACACTGCCGCCGTTGAATTGACGCAGGATCTCAATTCCGAGCGTCTGCGTTTCCTGAGTGGATATAGCATCTTGGACAAACTCGACATCAAGATCCCCAGCCGCCTCCTTGAAGTCTTTGGCAGTGGCTTTGGACCTATCCAATACAGTCGTAGCTCCTAGCGACTTGAGATAATCCACATGAGTTGACGAGCTGTTGGTGATGATACGCTCGAATCCAATGAGCCTCGAGAATTGAATGGCGTACTGCCCAACAGAGGCACTGCCACCGATGATAATCGCCGCCTTCCCTTTGCCGACTTTGTCACCATCTTTGTCCCAGGGCGGAGGAGAGATCCCTTGTCCAGTCTTGTCGTATAGGCCAGTCACCACAGCCATGGAAGCAAGGCTGACCCCAGCTGCCTCATCGTCGGAAACATTACTCGGGTCTTTCCAACCAAGGCAGCTGGGATTTTAGCGTACTGCTGGAAGGTACAGGAGTCATACTTGTTGATGATGCCTTGGAAGAAGACTCGCTCGCCTTGTGCAAAATCACTTGTTACATCTGCTCCAGCTACGGCAACTTCACCAGCAGCATCGGATCCCAGTACAGCAGGGAACTCGGGATTGAAGTAATCGAAGTCACGTATCTTTCAATCGATAGGGTTGATCGCCGTGAAGGTGATCTTGATCAAGAGATCGTCTGGACCAAGGGATGGGGTCGGCCGCCCTTGCACTTCGTGCTTACCCTGCGCCTCGAGAAGGAAGGCAGCGCTGTGCGTATTTGGGACAACCATGTTCCGTGTATTGATTCAAGAAAGTAACTCACAGAAACACAGGTGAAATCAAGAGATGCTTTGCTGGTGCTCGTCGGAGGTATAATAAGATGAGGTGACGTCATTTCTCTTTTGGACAACCTACAATCATCTTCAAGTGATTGTAGACATCACGCTTGGATCCTTCATTCATTTGTCGTACCATTATTATCAATGAACTCTTCATGTAAGCACGTCGGACTGTGTATTTGTAAGCGTGTCCGATGTAACACGCTGCAGGAGGTCGGAGTTCGGTCCTCCATAGGCCTCCTGATGGGTAGTACGGCGGAGCAGTCCTGCAAGCTCCATCTTTGATAGGCCGTCTGCATTAACTGAAGAGTTCGTACCTCAGGCAAGCGGCTGACACGGTAACCAATGGCGGCGAACATGCTTGTGTTAGCAGCTGCAGCAAGCCATTCTGGGGTTGTGGAAAGATTGCTTTGTCGTGATTCTCACGATGATCTCTTGGTCAATTGAGAAGAGCACAGGCTTCTCAGGCTTACTTCGAAGCCCTCAGTGAGCCTGAGCGTATAGAAGTAGTGGTGGCACGCTGAAGCGGGATAACACCATTATCGGGTTGCTAAACGCCATCCTCAACGTCTCGTTCCGCTCCCACGGGTTTGTCTCATCTTCATCCTGCCTTGTCCGACAACTGTTGCGCTGGCTCACTTAGACAAGTGAGTCACACTCTACCCGCAAAAGTGAATGTAGCTTGTCGGAAGCAAGCCGTGATCATGACTTTGCTACATGTCTCGGTGTTTCAGTAATGCTATCAGGCCATGAGCGCTTTCGCCTTGTCGAGTTGACATTCCAGATCCTCATCCCAGATCCAAGCATATCGTTCATTCGTCCTTTTCTCAAGATTTGCCACATCATCGCCTCCTTCTTTCTCGTCGAACGCACAACTGAATCCTTGGTCCCTGCTGAATTTCACCACTTGCTGACTTCTCGGTCTCCGGACTGTATCGTATGCTTCCAAAGCTTTTGGTAAGGCCTGAGCATGTTCTACTCCTCCCAGTAGATTGCTTAGTATGTATGCATCTTCTAAGGCTTGTCCTGCTCCTGCACCGAGATGAGGCGTCGAAGCATGGAAACTGTCGCCCAGGAGACATATACGGCCTCTCGAGCTCTTGCAGTCGTGCATGAGATCGTGAAGGGCCCATTTATCCCTGGTTCCGTACTTCGATAGCAACTCGACAATACCAGGATGCCAGCCTTCGAGCTCCGTTTCCATTTCTTCTTTCGTTGAAGGCACAAGCCATGTCTTGTGTTTCCACTCCGATCCTGGCTTGGACTGTACAGCAACCAGGTTGATTATCTCTGCGTGGTTAACGGGGTAAGAAATCACATAGCCGCCGTAGCCCACATAGAGCTGTCCATTCACAGTCAGATCATGGCCCATCACAGCTTCAAACGCCTCAGCAGGCACGAGAGCCCGGTAAGCGTACTCTCCTGTAAACGTAGGCTTTAGGTCAGGCCCCAAGAGGAACTTTCTCGTCTTGCTTTTGACACCATCGCAACCAATCACCGCACTGGCAGTAGCGGAAGACCCGTCCGCGAAGTTCAGTCTAACACCACCACCCTCGGCATCCGGTATCTCTTCCAGACCAGTCAAAGATTTACCAAAAGAAGTCGTCTCGGGCGGGATGAACTTGATGATCTCGTCCAGAAATCTCGCACGATGAACACAACTCCTCACACAGGTCCCCGTCCAACTGCTCGCGTGCTTCTCGCTCACCATGTCGAAAGCCACATCTCCCATCTTCTTGCCGTTGCCATTCCTCGAGTCCATGCCATGCCTGAACGTCAGCCAGGAAGCAGCTTTCTCAGGCGATTCGTTGTAGGTCGCGTGTTTCTTGTAGGCTTTCAAGAGGTCGGGTGACACGAGAGCGAGGGCGCGTACGGAATTGGGTCCAAATGCTATGCCAGCGCCTATTTCTCCAAATCCTTTGGCTGCTTCGTATATATGTACAGGGACGCCTTGTCTGAGGAGACCGATGGCGAGGACAATGCCGCCGATGCCTCCGCCAACAATGGCGATATCGTAAGGTTTCGTCACGGATTTGTTGGGAGGCGAAGCGGACATGCTGACAGCAGGCAGATTGCGTACTCTATGTGTATAATGGTCAGGGTAGATTATAAAGTATAGTCTGTGCAGAGTTGGCACTAGAACCTCAGTTCTGACGTCGTTAACCGCCCAGCTATTACTTTTTTCCTTCGATTTTGAGGTGAATAGTGTCGATTATGAACTTTGATCAATCCTTCGAGAGTTGCTGCGGGGTTCCTCGACTGCAGGAAGCTCAACACATGCGGATATGCACCACTGTCAGCCGAGGGGCGAGATAAGCCCATCTGCAGGATGTAAAGCTAGGATGCAACCAAGATAGGTTTAATTAATGCAGAAGAGGTGCGGTGGATTTGTTTACGTCAGCTCGTCTACATGTACTTCCAGTCTTACCAATTCCTCATGTCTCAAAGTCTATGCGACGACATGTCTATCCTCCTACCTGACATAATCGTCTACAACGCGACTATCCTTACTCTTGATGACCAGGACACATTTCACTATCCAGGCACAATCGTAATCAAGAATGGCAAAATAATTGATATTTTAGAGGGCAGTCCGGCGAGAATCGACCTTCCAGCTGACGCAATAGTTATTGATGATACTGATAAACTGGTTATGCCGGGGCTTGTGGACCTGCATTTCCATACTTCGGTCGCAAAGGTACGCATTTCGATAGAATTGACGTCGGGTAGATTGTTGTAAAGAGCTCTGTCACCATGTGTTTCTGCGAAAATAAATACTTGACGCAAACAGTTATTCTGGCCTCTGCTGATCTCCATAGGGGTATGGCGATGCACTACCACTCTGGACATACCTAGACGAGATATGGTATCCTTCAATCCGCGCCTTGACGCCCGAGACTGCCCGTACAGCTGCTCTATACTCTTACACAACAGCAATCGAATCCGGCACCACCACAGTAAATGACATGTACCGGTTCGTCGACTCTTTAGCAGATGCAGCGGCGTTGACTGGCATCAGAGCTGTACTGAGCAATGATGTCGCATTGCCAGAGTACAAACTCGACTGCTTGGGAGATAATATGACCTCCTACTCAGAGAACCATGACAGAGAAGGCGGTCGAATCAAGGTCTGGATGGGCCACGAATGGTTATGTACCTCTGACTTTGAACTTCTTGCAGAAGTTGGTGCTGCAAAGCATGCGCTGAACACTGGTTTGCATATCCATCTCAGTGAATCGAAGTCCGAGAATGACGACACCCTGCGTCGTTATGGCACGACGCCAGTTCGCGTTGCCTATGAGGCAGGCTGTCTTGGTCCAAATGTCGTCGCAGCGCATTGCGTGCACTTGACTGATGATGATATTGCCCTCCTTGCTGAGACTTGTACAAGTGTATCCTACAATCCCGGATCGAACGCCAAGCTCGGGAGTGGCATCGCGCCATTGCAACGACTCTTGAAGGCAGGAATCAACGTAGGCCTAGGGATGGACGCCTGCGAATGCCACAATTCACCCGATATGTTCGAATTGATGAAGATTGGATCGTACATGCAACGCGCCAAACACCAAGCCGCGAGCCTTTGCCCACCAAAGCAAATGTTGCGAATGGCAACTAGCAATGGAGCGAAAGCACTTAGTATCGACGCTGGCAGCTTGGAGGTCGGCAAGAAGGCTGATTTGATTGTTGTCGATTTGACCAAGGACATGATGTTTACACCGTTGCCAAAAGAGAAGCGGGAGAGGAAAGCGATGCTGGAGAGCCATCTGGTCTTTGGATGCAACGGTTCCGCTGTAGAGCATGTAATTATTGATGGTAGAGTCGTGCTTAAGGATCGCAAGATCTTAAGCGTAGATGAGGAATCAGTGCGGCGCGACATGGATGTGCTTTTTGAAAAGCTTGCTGTGGATCTGAAGAGCCATACATTTGTCAGTCGTAGAGACAATGACAGAAAGCTGTGAGCCAGCTTGAAATCGAATCTTTCCTTGGGGGATGGCCATGAGAAATCATAACCAATCTAGAAATTTCTTTTCTTTGCGCGGTGAGCAGTGTCGGCACACAGCGAATCTTCAAGTACCTTAGGCTAGCCATTACTTCTGTATTGCTGTAAAGTGACAAAACTTGCAACGACGCTATCATCACGAGTGTCAGCATCAACATCATCGATCCTGTCACTCCCATCTTCTTCCTCTCCCTCTCCACCAGCATTCATGAAGCGAGATCTTTCCCGAATACTCGCGCCTTTCCAAACGAGCTCAACAGGTGCTAGGCATAAAGCAAGGCTGATGAAGGCAAGCAGGGAGCTGGCCCAGTTGTAGCCAAGGCTTCCGTACATGGTGCTCGTAGATAGCGGCAGAAAAGCGGAGATTGTATTCTCCCCGAAAGTGACGGCAGCAATGGCGCTGCCAGCGTATCTGTCATAGGAGTCCGTGATGTAGATATCCACTGCCGTTACAATGCACATCATGCCGAATCCCGCGAGTACCAAACTAATGGTGGGCATAATCCAGTGGACATACGAGTATGAGGACCATGCGTACCAGAAGAACCCGCCACTGAGGCCCAAGATAGTGGCAGGAATAGCAAGATATAGGCGGGCTTCTAGCGGAACTGACTTCATCGTGCTCTTCTTGCTGGCCGTGTCTCCCTCTCCGTGGTCTTGAGTTTTGCTGTCGCTGTCGCTGTAACTACCTAAACCATCGTGCTGCTGGTCTGATTCCTTCATCGTTTTGCAGTGCATGTAGTGTCCATTGGCATGCCAACAAGCCCCGAAGCCCACTATTTGCCCAACAAACACCGCTACTTGTACAACTCCTGTAGAGTATTCATCCCAATCATACAGTCCTTGGTAGACTTGTGGGATTGACTGAGTAAATGTGAACACCATTCCGAGTGTGAACGCCGACCACAGTGTGAAACTTGCTAACACAGGTTCGGTCAAGAGAAGCTGCGTTGGGCGCATGACAGCAAGTTTGAGCTCTGCAAGAGTACTTGAAGACGACTCCTGGGAGGCAATCTCGGTCTTTGAGTAATAAACCTTTTCGTGGCCCTCGGTCGCTGGATCTTTTTGCTGCTGCTTACGCATGCTGCGCGCGACTTGTGTCAATATGACCGGACCTCTTGTCTCTCGTAGAATCAGGTAGAGGAAAGGAAGTAGGGAGAAATAGATGATGATCTGGATGTAGAATATCCTGAAGCAAACATCAGCATTTTCGACCAAACCATCATATCATGATGCAAGCAGCATGTAATAAGACGCAAGGGACAGACCTCCTGCTATGAGTCAGGGAATCAGTTGTCTTCTTCCTCCCTTTTCAGCAACATGGATACTGTGAAATTCCTTTCCTGTAATGTTGCGAAGAGGGGCTCTCAGGTTGGTAGTATGACAAGCAAGGAAAGACAGAGATGAGTTCGGGAGAGGAGAATGCAACTTACCACCTCCATCCAAGACTTCCAATAATACCTCCACCCACCACCGGTCCGACCGTGAATCCACCAAGAAGAGCAAAGGTATACAGTATCATGGCTTTGCCTCGTGCGTCCTCCTCAGTCCACATATCAGCTGCAACACCATCAACAAGCGCTGCAATCGTAGCGCCACATCCACCGCATATTGCCCTTGTCACAATCAGCGTGGCAAAGTTCTGTGCGACAGCCTGCGGAATAACAAAGATGGTAAAGAGGATGTAAGTGATGAGGAAGCCTGGACGGGTGCCATAATCTTCGATCAGAGGAGCCAAGATGATTGGGGCTATGGCACCGGCAAAAGTCCAGGATGTTATTGGCCAGTATGAATTAGGAAAAATGGCGTCAGAAATGTCGAATTGGTCTGATATATCTGTAGAAGCGCTAGCTATGGAGGTTGCGTTTAGCTCCACTGCAAACAAACTGTCTTGATGTCAATCTATCAAGCTCATGGAGGTTGGTAAGGTACCAATTGGCTTGCACAGAGCTTGCACAGAGAATGCTTTGGCCACACTCACACCAGGCTTGCCATCGTCATAACGATCCATTCCTTGTATGAGGGCCAGTTGACCGGATTCCTAGGGTCGTCCGGGCCCTCCCAATCGACTATTTCCACATCCTGCTCCACCTTCCCCATGTCTGCCTGCGGAGGGATAACCTTGGATCTCTACTTGGACTCCACGAGCGTTATAGACTGGCAAATGGCATTGCTTTCTTCTGCTTCGAAGAGAGGAAAGATATGAAGGTAAAAGGTTCGAAATTTAATTAAACATGTCGCCTACCTCCTACGTGTTAAAGAGTTCATGCTACGAAGAAATTCCTTTACTCTGCTCTAGAGATCCACGCCAGATCAGTTTTTGACACATTTCGCAGCTGGCGCGATTTCCCCAAATTGTGTCTGAAGGATGACGTCGCTTACCGCAACTTTAAGCCTTTCAGTTTGAGGTGACTATCCTACCGTGCCTACAATATTGGACTCATCAGTGGCCGGGAAGCATTATTGCAGCTGTTCAACATATATTATGGCAAGACCGAGCAACCTTTAGTCTGCACACGATTAGTACAGTCCATCATACGGAGACTGCAAAATGATGCAACAGTGCCTACCGGCTGGGTCACACGCCGGGTTAAGGCCATTGGACCAAAAACACGACCCTCGCATCTGAGATTTCGCAGATCTCTTTGTTACAGCACACGAGTCATAGCTCAATCATGATCGACCCTCGGCATGCTGTAGAAGCGTGGGCACTTCATTATACGACTTAAGTGCACTATCTGGGAATCTTGTACGAAAATCAAAGGGTCGACCTATGCTTTAGACTCCTCAAAAGGAGTTTCGTAAGGCGGCTCAGCCCTTGGTGTCAGCCTTGCCAAATGCCTCCTTTGTCCATCTTGCCAGTCAAGAATAGCAGTGTGTGCCGTAACTCTGTTGTCCCAAACGATAACGGTACCAGGAGCCCACTTGACACGAGCTTGCAGATCAAGAGAAAGAGCAATGTGATCATACAGGAACTTGAGCAGGTAGTCTGACTCCTCCTTCTTGAAACCAACAATTCGTCGAGTAAATTGTGGGTTGACAAAGAGCGCCTTCTCACCTGTTGCTGGGTGTGTTCGGACGATTGGGTGTACGTTTGCGACTGGATCGCGGCGGACTACGCTGCCCCGAGCGAGCGCATTCGCTGCCTGCTCATGGCCAGAGTGAATGGCCTTGAGGCCATGGAGCCGTTTCTGGAATTCAGGCGACAACCGGCGGTATGCTTCGACTTGGTTGCAGAAAGCTGTGTCTCCACCAGCAGCGGGGCCATCGAGGAGGTAGAGGAACGTGGTACCTGGTGGTTGTTGCTCGTATGTCACATCCGAGTGCCACGTAATGCTGTTTGTCCTCTCTTCAAAGTAGTCCTTGGCTGTCGTGTCGTTCGCTGATCTATGGACGAGGTGCACCTTGGGGAAGCCCTTAGGTGCTCCACTTGCAGGATGGATGTGAGAGGGTCCGAAATATTCAGCGAAATCGAGAGCCTCCTGAACTGGAAGATCGGGAAGGTCTTGGTCCCGGAAAGCTACCCTCCATGTTAGCCACTACGGAAAGAGCGTTCATTTCATCGACCGACATACCGACAACCTTCTTCTGCGCCACGAATAGTGCAAGCTCATCCTTGCCCGCCTTGCTGAGCTTACTCAATTGTACACCCTTGACCTCAGCACCGATGTTTGCCGTAAGGTCTTCTACTTGAGCTCCAGCAAGAAGGTTCGAGAACGAGGGGTCTGCATCCTTCCCGTGCTCGTATGCCTCGAACAACTCGTAGGGTGGGTACTTGGTGTCATCCCAGTAAGGCAAGTAGTTAGGGTACTTGGCTGGCGCAAATTTGCCAGTGCCATTCAACTCGCCCTCATAGTTTGTGCTCTTTGCGGCTTGAGCAAAGGCCTCTTTGAATCCATCGTGGACAACGTCTTTGGACTTTTGAGCAACCTGGGCAGCCTTGTCGGCCGAGGTTAGCTGTGGAGTCTCAATGAGCGCGGGGGCCATGGTAGTGGATATGCAACAATATGTCTCTTGGAAACTATGAAGTAAACTAATTGGAAGCGAGATGGGTATGGTGCATCAGAAAGAGAGAGATCATAGGTATGTTGAGCATCGCTCTTTATTATAAAACTGACCTCCGGTTATCGGCAGTGAATCGCCTATCGCAGATCCGGATGCTTACCTATCATGGCGAGATACCTACCTATTTCGCATATGAATCACATCTCGTGCAAAGGCATATAGCACTTCGTACCATCTTTGGCACGAGCAGCGGCACTCATCATGTGGTCCGCAACGTGCGGCGTACGTTTGAGGGGGGCTTCAACGCGCCAAGCCCAATGAAAAACATCGCTCCCCAGAACTTATGCTGTACAAACGGATATCGATGGATGTCGCTGGAGCTATTCAACCGCTCCAGCCTATAGCATCGCATACAGGCCAAGATATTATAGTAGCTAGCATCGTGACGAGCGACACTCCCTGTATGTCGCCATGTACGCGTCTCATGTAAGGATTGGCGTAAGAGCACGCCATGTACTTCTCCTTCCCCTTTTGGCATCGCATTGCCCTTTTTTTCCTTCCATATCGCGACTCCCGTGAGATGTATGCCCGGTGTGCGGCACCGTCCCGTGTGCGAAGGCTTCAATGCACGGCACGCACGTGGCAAAACATACTGTACGTGAGAGCAGTGGGTCAGCGTAGTGCGGAATAGCATAGGCGTCCGTTATTTCGTTGAACTGCTAGTGGCCAAGCTGTCGTTACTCGATTTTAGCAAATACATATCCACCATGGACAGTGAGCGTCTCATATCCGTGTCAAGACCGCTCTGGTGGCGCTGCACGATCGTGAAAATCAGAAAAGAATTATGACATACGCAAACTCATAGCGTCGACGTCCACATACATATTCTAGCTATCTTCCTCTTTCTATTACATCTCCTCAGGTGCATGTTCATATCGTACTAATTCGGTCCTCTACCAATCATGGCAGGAATTAGGGATAGCAGTTCAGACAGATCTTCAGGGCAGCATGAGTCTGACATCAAGACTCCTTTTGCTGCTTTTGAGGATCCAGTCCTTCTCACCAACAAAACACAAGGGGCTTTTGACAATGGCTCTATGGAAGACTACTACAGGCCGAAAGACAGCTACGAAGGAGCTCACAGATATGATCCCCAATTTCAGTGGGAGACGAAAGAGGAAAAGAAACTTGTCAGAAAGGTGTGTTTTGTGATCCGTTTATGCTTTGCAAGAGCATCGCTAATACATCATCTCCTTTCAGATTGATTATCGAATTTGCAGCTGGGTCTGCTTGATGTTTTTCGCTTTGCAACTCGATCGTGGAAACATTAGTCAAGCCCTCTCCGACACCTTACTTGAGGACCTCCACATGACCACAAATGACTACAACACTGGACAAACCATTTTCCTGGTCGTTTTCCTATTCGCCGAATTGCCCTCTCAACTTATTTCCAAGAAGATTGGTCCAGACAACTGGATCCCAATCCAGATGGTCACGTGGAGTATCATCGCAAGTTTGCAATGTCTTATCAGGGACAAGTCATCCTACTTTGCCTGCAGAGCTTTGTTGGGATTGATTGAGGGTGGTTTCATCCCGGACAACATCCTCTACCTGTCTTACTGGTACACCTCAGCCGAGCTGCCTATCAGACTATCCTATTTCTGGATGGCCTACCAAAGTACATCCATTGTCTCTGCATTCCTCGCCTATGGTATCCTGCACATGGCAGGTATCAACGGCATGGCCGGATGGAGATGGCTTTTTGCGCTCGAGGGTCTCTTAACCGGACTCATCGGAATTCTGTCGTATTTCTACGTCCCACCTTCGCCCACCCAAACAGCGTCCAAGTTTCGCGGCAAGGACGGCTGGTTCAATGAACGTGAGGAGATAATCATGGTCAACCGTATCCTACGAGATGACCCGAGTAAGGGTGACAGTAAGTGCTTCTGATTGTATATCGGCAAGTCCACAGCGCGGACTAACCACGTGTACAGTGCATAATCGCGAAGCAATCAGCCTGGTAATGTTCTGGAAGTGTCTCAAGGACTACCACATGTGGCCCATCTATCTCATCGGTCTCTCATGGACCATTCCACAGATCCCCATGGCTTCATACCTGACTCTGACCCTGAAAGCCGCCGGCTTCGGAACATTCGAGACCAATCTCCTCTGCATCCCAGCCTACGTCCTCTTCATCATCAATCTGTTGATCGTCACCCGCGTCTCGGAGAAAATCAACGACCGCTTCATCCTCGGCACAGTCTCCCAGATCTGGTGTCTCCCCCTCCTGATAGCACTAGAAGTCCTGCCCGCAACCCGCGGCCACTGGGTGCAATGGGTCTTGGCCATCCTGGTCTACTCCCAACCATACGTCCACGCAATCCTGGTAGCCATCACATCCCGCAACGCCGGCTCCGTGCGCACGAGAACAGTCGCGTCGGCCTTGTACAACATGTTTGTGCAGGGCGCTAACATCATCGGCAACAACATTTACAGAACCCCTGATAAGCCGCTCTACTACACGGGAAACAAGGTGCTTTTGGGCTTCGTCGCGTATAACTTTTTCCTGTTCCTTGGTGCGAAATGGTTTTATGTTACTGTCAATAGGCGCCGCGATCTCAAATGGAATGCTATGAGTAAGGAGGAAAAGGAGGATTATTTGGCCACGACTACAGATGAGGGCAATAAGCGATTGGACTTCCGCTTTGTTCACTGATCGCTCCGGGAGCTTTATGAGTATGAGTATGATTTTGATTGATATTTTTTCTGTTTATTTTTCTGGGACATGGAGGGATGGATAGTAGTAGAGGCAATAAAGGCAACGATAAAGGCATACACAATATTAGACAAGAATATATGAAACCTTCAATGAAGAGGAAGTGCACACATGCACATTGTCAAGGAATACAGGCGCCTACAGAAACTCCGAGCTCGGTGACCCTCTCCAAATTATCTACAAAATCTGACAAATTCATGCCAGGGGTATCCGTCATCTCATCCACTTTTTCCCATATCATCATCACGTTTCCAGCTCACATCCTTTTCTCAAAGCTGATCATGGAAACTCAGGAGCTTCCCTTTGTCAGGGCCTTGACAGTGAGACGATTTTCCTGCCCTAATGCCTCCAGATTGAAGTCCGTGGGAAAGTCTTCAGAAATGACAGGATTAGCGTACGGGTGCCCCACGCCAACGAGAGCTTCGACAATACCGCCACCATTCGTGAAGACATAGGCAGCACCGTATACGCTCGTAACCTTGAGACTGAAAACGATGCCAGCAGGCACGAAAACAGTCTCGCCATAGCCCACCACCGTCTTGTCGCCACCAATACTGAACTCGAAAGTCCCCAGATCGATCAAGAAAGCGTGATGAGACGACGCAAAGGAAAGCGCATGCTCCGACAAAGCCGTCTTGATAGCACCGGAGCCCTCGACTCTAGCAATTGCGAATTTGCCACCACTCTGCTGCATTCGAATAAGAGGCTTGACGAGCAGCCCAGCAGCAGCAAATCTAGGTCCCCTGTCGGCCTTGAGAAAGAACGGCTCCGTCTTGTCGGGAAGGCTGGAATCGCTTTCGGGGCAGACTATCGGGTCGGCGCCCTTGTGGTCACGCTGGGGGATCATGTCGAACTTCTCGACTGCGGCCATTAGTTTGGGCACAAGCACTTCCATTGGGTTGCGTTTGTCGTTTGTGGGGAATAGAGGTCCGTCTTGACCGGTGTAGGGTTCGCCTATGAAGCGGAAGAACTCTTCCCAGCCGCCTGGGATGATGAGGCCTACGAACTCGGTGTGGGTGCCCAGGATCTGGTACTGGTGAATGGTGCCCTATGGAGATCATGTTAGGATGCTGTTTTCCCTGGTGAAGTTCAGAATGAGTACTTACTGGTGGTACACTGGCAAAGTCACCCGGGCTTAAAGTTCGTGCCTGATCGTTTGCCCAGACGTTCATGTTGCCCTTGAGGCAGAGGAAGACATCGTGTGCTTCTTTGTGGTAGTGGAACCCGATTGGGTTGTCCGCTGGTTTGTTTCTTCAGCATAGACAATGTTTGTTATCTTCAAGGAGACCCACCTGTTCCTCCAGTGGTCACAACAGCAAAATCGCCTTTACTCTCTTCCCCAGTGACAACTAATCTCATGACTGAGTTTGACGTCGGAATGGTCCAGAGCTCTCCACCGAACAAGGGAATCGTGTAGGCTTCATCTGGCCGACCAGGAGGTTTAGAGAGTTGAGGTACAGGCATTGAGTTTGTGTAGTGGTCTATCTAATGGACAATGACTGGAGGCCCTGCAAGAAAGACTCTCAAGTAGGATAGGTTATTGAAGACAGAGGAGAAAGACTTTGGACATACGAGAATTCAGGCCTTCATAGTGGGGCTTTGCTACAGTTATTTATGGTACCTACCTATAGGCTACAGTCCACTCCATCGCTTGCGTCTGCGTATGCCTCGTTCCGGTGCTCCATTGGGTTCATTATCACCTTCTAGGGTTCATGAAAGCCAAGATTAGCCCTAAGTGGGGCAGAATGGAGAAGCTATCCCGGAGATATAAGAATAGTTTTGACAACTCTGATTTGCCAATTCAACCAGCATTTCCGACCACCTTAGGGTTCGGCAACGTGTTTCCAAAGATGAGGCGTCTTGCCATGACCTGCATGGCTTCCAGAAGACTACCTAGCTGAACGATGGAATGATGCGAGCCCGTGAACGTTCACAGCTGATCAATTCTCCTTGATCGAGTTCTCAGCACCTCGAAAAAGTCATCGGGTCACCTGCTAATGAAGAACATACTCCGTCCAGCTGACGGCTCCGGTGGGGCATGACCGATACGACTGCGGCACAAAATGTGGCGACTGGCAAGTGGACGGTACACAGTGACTTTGAGAGGACTTCCGATTCCGGCTGTAGGGTTAGTTAGGGCTAGGGCTTGATATGGTGAGGGGTCATAGGTTACCACGTGAATGGGGTGTGGTAAGGTCTCAATTATGAGAAGGCGGAACCCAGAGGGTATGAAACCCCGACGGGGTGCATAAGATCCTCTGCACATCTCTTTCACTGGAAGCAAGACACCAAGTCGTCATGTCCGCAATAGATCAGCTTCCCAGCTTCGGCCGATCGATCTTTGTGGCATTACTGCCCACAATCAAAGCCTATGGCCAACTCCATGAGAAGAATCGGACGGCCATTGAATCGACACCAATAGAAGAATTCGAGTATGGGCCCGACGACCGTCAAAAGCTAGATCTCTACACTCCAGAAAATCTGTCGGATGACGCCCCGATCCTGGTCTTCGTGTATGGTGGAGGCTTCTCGAGAGGCGACAAAAGGGCTGCATCCTTACCTGGTGAACCAACAAGCTTGGTCTACCACAACCTGGGTCACTACTGGACAGTAAGTGGTGTGAACCGCCGTCTGCCGGATGGCGCTGATCTTCATCATCAACCAGTCTCGCGGCTTTATCACGGTGATTCCGGACTACCGAAGAACTGGCGAAGGCGCGCGTTTCCCATCTGGCGGCGAAGATATTGCTGACGCAGTGGCATGGATCAAGAACAGGTTCGGCGGCGGGAATCACAAACTATATCTCATGGGCAACTCTGCTGGCGCGGTCCATACTGCCACGTGGTTGCTGGAGCTGAAACTCGTGGAGTCAAGGAAGTCTGTGAGCAGTGGGTCAGTGGTTCTTCAGGGCGCTATCCTGGTGTCAATACCCGCACACTTCCAAAAGGCGGGCGTGGAACGCGGTGATACTCTCACTGCGTAATATGGCAATAGAATCGAACAGGACTGCGCGACTGGCCTGATTGATAAGACAGAAGAAGCTCCCAAGGTGAAGACACTTATTGTGATGGGCACACTTGATCCAGATGATGAGATTATCGAGCCTTCTGATGATCTTGTGAAGCGGTGGAGGGGCAGGTTTGGTGATGATAAGCTTAGCGTGTCGGTGCTCGATGGCCATAACCACTTCAGCCCTGTGTTTGCACTGGGTACAGGGATTGACCGGGAGGAGACTTTGGGAACCGAGGTGCTCAGGTGGATGAAGCAATAGCTGCAGTATGTTTATCCAGCTGTTGCTCGAATTTCGTAGATGTCTAGGGAAACGACATGACAGGGTTCCACAAGGCATTTTGTTTACACAGCATTAGGTGATTGGACTGCACTTGGACCCTTTCCAAGTCATCCAATGAACGCTGTCATTATTTTGACCTTCACTGGCAACGGCTGTCTGCGGCCCAGCTCCATTTGTTTCTTTTTGAGTGACTGGCTAGGCCCAGGCGCAATGCTGGTGAGTCTGTACGCTAACAAGATTGGCTGAGTCGAGATCTGGCGGACTGGTGAGGTGAGATCGATACCTGTATCTAACAAAGGCTGTACCACTCGCGAGCGTGTACATTATTCACCATGATGGAAAAGTACTTGACAGGCCGATGTTCCGGGTAGTGAAAGACCCCCAAGCGGGGTGCGTGAGCCGGATCCTTGGTCGGCTTCATGTTCGGAACCACGGAGCTGTCTAAGGACTCAGTCAGCCAATGAGAGGCGAGCAAAAGAAGCTGAGGCACTCGTGACTTGCGGGGCTGCTAAAATAATTAGCAGAACGTGGGGACCTATGTATCGGCGTGTTGCGACGGCATTTTTTTTAGGTGCACTGGAGACGCCCAGATGCCGTTTAACAGCCCCGAACTTCTGCTTTGACCACGGATGTATGAGTACTGCAAGCGAAGTATCAGGCACTCTAGAACAAATGGAATATGGACGGGCAGCCGACATATCTGCCGTCACAATCCCCTCGATGCCTCGATAGCGTATATAGACCCCAGGCGCTCTTTCGCCTCCTGCAAACTTTCCCGTCTCTTCTCCATTGTCCTTTTCATCTTCTTGATCTCAAGCCTTCTCTTACAGTTGTCACTCAGCAACACCACACACACATTCAACAAAAATGTCTTCTTCCAGCACCAACCCCAAGTGGGACCCCAACTTCACTCCCTACGTTATCAACTCAATGGGACCTAAGACCGACCCACGTGCCAAGGTTGTTATCGGCTCTCTCATCAAGCACATCCACGAGTTCGCTCGTGAGGTCGAGCTCACCCCTGCTGAGTGGATGATGGGTGTCGAGTTCATCAACTCGATTGGCGCAATCAGCACTCCTATCCGAAACGAATGCCACCGTATCTGCGATGTCATTGGTCTGGAATCGTAAGTCGAGGGTCGTAGGCAGTATAGGCAGAAAGGTGTTGTGGTTAACAATTGATTAGTCTTGTCGACGAGATCGCCAACAAGATTGTCACCGAGGAGGGCATGTCCCCCACCTCCAATGTCATTCTTGGTCCCTTCTGGTCGCCCAATGCTCCCTTCCGTGAGCTCGGCGACAGTGTCATCCAGGACCCAAACCCCAAGGGTCAGGTCACATACATGCACGGTGTCATCACCGACATGGAAACTGGAAAGCCAATCGCCGGCGCCATCCTTGACCTCTGGCAAGCCTCTGCCAACGGCCAGTACGACTTCCAGGACCCCGCCCAGACTGAAAACAACCTTCGCGGCAAGTTCAGGTCAAACGAAAAGGGAGAGTTCTGGTGGTACTGCTACCACCCAACTCCTTACTCCCTTCCCACCGACGGCCCCGCCGGTGTTCTCCTCAACGCCATGGACCGCTCCCCCATGCGTCCTGCTCACATTCATCTGATGGTCACTCACCCCGACTACGCCACCATCATCAACCAGATCTACCCAAGCACCGATCCTTTCCTCGAGATTGACTCCGTCTTCGCCGTCAAGGACGATCTTGTCGTCGAATTCAAGCCCAAGACCGATGACCCCAAAGCCAGCCTCGATCTTAACTACCCAATCAGGATGGCTCTCAAGTCACACCACCCCCACCCCAACTCCGCTCCTCCAGTCTCCTCATTCGAGCGTTTCTCCAAGGGCAACAAGAGCAGTGCATAAGGGATGAGAATTGAATCACGTTACAATGCTGGCGCATAATTTGATGATTGGGTTTTTTCGCACAAGCGAGCATATCCAGCATGATGGCGATTGCCCATGCCCCTATATTTGGCACAAGAATGAGCCGGCGCTTGGCTGGAACGACGCCGTCTCTGCAGGGAGGCCGACGAGAAGAACGAGATGCGATACGGACACTCCTCACACATTATCAAAAGGCCCTAGTTCACCGCAGCTCTCCTCTGGCGAGAGCCGGTCGCTGCTGCACTTTTGATTCTTGGTTAGTGAACCTGTCCGGAAGGAGAGCTAGGAGCTCACACAGGCCGTGATGCGCTTCCACGACCTTTTCACGTTTTTCGTCGTGCTATACTCGCTATCGTATATAAAATGTACATATTGCTTACGGTGGTAATACCCCCCGAATGAATATCAGCTATTTGAAAGTCGGCTTGTTTCAATTGATTTGAGCTTTAGATTGATATCAATTCCTTTGTCGATTCACCCTCAGCACAACGCCTCGCGCACTCTGATAGTGACGTCAATCTGACTTCTCTCCAGCCGAGCAAGCCGAAACTGTTGTAGCTCGACTCTCCGTCCTCATGCTGCCTGTGCCTCAAACAGAGGCTCATAAAAACTAGACCAACGCTAATAAACACACCGCGGAGTTACGGCAGAGAAGCCACACAATCTCTAAATCCGACCAACACCGAATACTGACATCAGCTGTGAACCCAATGACTTGCAAACTTATAAGGACCCGCTGCTCGCATGTCTGTGACGGATAGCAAGACAGAAACCATTACTCTTATCAAACCATTAAACATGTCACCACGCGTCTTCTTCATTACAGGCACCTCAACCGGCTTCGGCCAAGAGCTGACCAAGATCGTTGTCGCAAGCGGTGACAAGGTTATTGCTACCGCTCGTAACTCTTCCAAACTTGAAGCTCCCCAAGGCGCAACAAAAGAGAATTATCACGCTGTTGATCTGGATGTTACCAAGAAAGACTCGATAGATGCCGCATTTGACGCTGCTCTGAAGACTTTTGGCCGTGTCGATGTCGTCGTCAACAACGCCGGTTACGGTCTCTCTGGCGAATTCGAGAGTTTAAGCGAGAAGCAGATTCGTACACAGGTAAGAACATGCGAGAGCAGAATCATGATCAAGCCATACTGACCTAAAACGCAGATGGAGATTAACTTCTTCGGCCTCATTGATGTCACTCGCAAGGCACTTGAAGTCATGCGTGAGAAGAACTCACCTTCGGGCGGTCTGATTCAGCAAGTCACTTCCATTGGTGGACAACGTGGTGTGCCAATGTTCAGCATCTACTGTGCGTCCAAATGGGCAGTCGAGGGTTTCACAGAGGCACTGTCTCAGGAAGTCAAGCCAGAGTGGGGCATCAAATTCACTTGTATTGAGCCAGGTGGATTCAGGACCGACTGGGCTGGCCGTAGCATGGACTTTGGCGAGAACAAGAACAAGGCTTATGATCACATCGACGCCAAGAAGGCCATGGGAGAAAGAAATGGTACTCAGGCTGGTGATCCCAAGAAGGGCGCGCAGGCTTTCTATGACTTGGCTGTTATGAAGGATCCACCACTCCGTTGCGTTGTGGGCACCGATGCCTACACTGCCATCAATGGCAAGTTAGACACCTACAGGGAGAACATCAAGAAGCATGAGAAGCTGTCTAACAGCACTGATGTTGATGGTTACAAGAAACCCTCTTGAAATCATGATATGCATGACCTGTTTTATGATGAAAATAATAAACAATCTCTTTGTGTGAACTCTCTTCGCAATAATCAAATTCGCTGTGCTCTGTGGTGTCTCTTGTGCCTGCCTGCTTGTGTGGAATTGTGGTCCAAGTTTCAAAGTCTGGAGGTCTCTACTCTAAATGATTTGTCTCTCATAGAACAAGTCAAGCTGCATGCAGGGCGACCCCGGTCTCGATCCAGGAAGCTGACAAAGAGCCCTCGGAAACCATTGGGGAGTGTTGGTATTTTTATATCTCCCTTTGTAAGAAAGAAGCCAATGTCCGATTTGATGGTGATCATATTCGGATCGTTTGACACAACTGAACCATTGAACTGTGAGTCGTAACGAGACTGAAAGCGAAATGTGAGTGTGGGGCGTGTCTCGCGGTTCTGCCCTCAAACGTCAAGTCGTCACCACTGGCGCCCTTAAGTACTTCGTGTTGTCATATCTTAAACACCAAACACCAATTCCCGTCATCCAACCTCTTTCAATACTAAGGGGAACAAGAAAACCAGTGGTACAATATTGCCAATCGGCAGGAGGCGGTAGAACTGCAGAGCCCAAAATTGAAAGTGCAGCACGCCACAACAAAAATTACTCTACATTATACCAACAACTTTTACGGAGCAAGAAGATTTCAGACAAGCAGACGCCGCTATCTGTAGGAGGTCAATCTAATTTAAAAACATCAAAAGTGGAAATACGGATCCGGTTGAAAGTACCATTACCAGAGATCAGTCGCCACAAGCATAAACGTAAATCAGAAAGGAGCACCCCGGCTGCGAAACCGCCATTCCCATACAAAAGACTCGTACAGGAGGGAAATCATCAGCATCACTATCAAAGGCAGAACCATTGGCAAACGAGGTCCTATCATCAGTCTCCAAAACAGATATTTCAAGGCTCCCCTTCAAACAGCATTGTCCTTCACCACGGCCGAAGAAGGATACCGCTTGAACAGTGACAAAACAGGTGTCATCAGCAGCAGTACCAAAGAAGGATTCCATACCATCACGCCCAAGAAAGCTGAAATGACCACCAATGGTGCACCTACAGCAGACGCAGAAAAGGAGCCAAGCGTCTCGTCTCTGATCTTCCTGGGCACAGGAACATCCTCCCAAATCCCAGCAATAGGCTGCTTAACCTCTTCGACCTCACGCTGTCGCGTCTGCCCCAGTGCCCTGCACCCAGCCACGCAAAAGAACAGACGACGCAACACATCCGCCTTCCTGACCCTCTCCAACAACAAAACCATCCTAATCGACTGCGGCAAGTCCTTCTTCGACGCAGCGCTACAAATCTGGCCGCGAGCGCGCCTCCGCCAAATCAACGCCCTCCTCCTCACCCACGCCCACGCAGACGCCATCAACGGACTCGACGACCTGCGCGGCTGGACCCTAGGCGGCTTCATCCAACCCAGCATAGACGTCTACCTCTCGGCCGCAACCCACGCCGCCGTCGCAACCACCTTCCCCTACTGCGTCGACGCGTCCAAAGCCACAGGCGGTGGAGACATCCCCGCTTTCCGCTGGCACATCATCGACGAAGACAGCGACTTCTTCGTCCGCCCTTGCGGCGTAACCGTCACGACCCTCCCCACCGAACACGGCATGACTTTCGGCGCTACCCCCTCCCCCTTCATATGTTTGGGTTTCCGTATCGGTGGCGTGGCTTACATCTCCGACGCCTCGACCATCCCGGCGCGCACGCGCGAAAAGTTGCAACAACCCTCTTCGCACACGACGACGCACGGATGCGACATCATGGTCTTGGACGCCCTTAAGCGCGGTTTCCATCCCTCCCATATGAGTATTCCGGAAACCCTCGACTTCGTCAACGCGCTCGAGCGGCCGGCTAGGAAGACGTACCTCACTGATTTCACGCACGAGACGGATCATTATGCGTTTGAGAAGGAGTTGAGCGCGGGCCAGAAATTGGATGTGGCGCCTGCGTATGATGGGTTGCAGGTTTTCTTCGAGGACGGGAATATGAGGGAGGTGGATCTGCTGGGGGAGAGGGAGTGGGTTACTGTTTCTGAGGTTGAGGGATGGGGGCGCTTGCCTGGTCGGAGGAGGGAGGTTGGGAGTATGGTCTAGGGATAATATGGAGTGTAGTTACCTAATCCACGATACAGCTGGAGGCGATATGTGAATGCATTTATAGCAATTATGCATGGAAATAGACAATGTAGCAGACAGATAGATATATGTGAGATCTGCACCCTACTCTACCAATACGATTCTCATGTCTGGTGTGAGTTTCGTAGACAGATAGATATAGAGTACAGACGTAGATGTTTGGTCTCGTAGACAGATGGATATGCAGGTAGATATTTACAACTCGAATTACGAATAGCACATCGCTCACACGTCGTAATAGAGTATGCAGTGGTAAGACTGGCAGATTACTGGTTGTGACGTTGTGCAGATGTGACAAGGTGACTTTGTACTCTGGTGTCCTTTTACACCTTTGATATAGCAGATACAATAGATGTTACTTGTAGGGCCGTAGTTTTGACCGACTCGGTAGAGATACGCATGCTGCACGTGTGGAGACAGAGACGTGCATGGAGAACTATAGAGACACGAGTAGTGAAGAGTCAGAAGCAGTTGTCCGGCCAGCGACGACAATGAAAACCTTTACAAATCAAGAATGACGGAACATGCACGAGAAAAAAAAAATTGCAAATCAGAAGAATTCATGTTCTTTTACATCATGTTAAATTGTTTGTCATATTGATCATCTATCTTCATTCCAGCAATAATTGAAACATCATAAGTCATATCTGGGTTCTAAACCTCAGTCAGCATTTGCTTCAATCAAAAAATAAGTGATTAAAGAGGTGATGTGGTTTGTCCAAGATCAGACATCCAAGGAAGATATTGCGCTCAACGACCCCCTGTATAGGTTCTAAGGCGGGGGCTAGCGTGGAAACTGCGAATGTGGTAAAGTTTTCATCAGGAAAGGACAGGGTGTGTAGATGTGCAGGCGAAGAAAGCGTACTGACCTTTGATCAGCAAGGCGAGGCGCGTGCCATGTCCCTGGAGAACAGGCGATGTGATCCTTCTCTTCCAACAACATGCTGCGCTGACAAATGGCAGGCCGAGGTATACTATAATCTGATACAAGAATTAGCTTGATGATCTTGTGCAAAGTTTGCATCCTTCTGGTGAAAAGTGTGTTGGTGCTTGGATGTCAGACAAAAGTTACTGGCAAGTATACAGGTGCCCAGCGACGGGCTCCCGAACAGTCAAGATTTCTTCAAGGTCGAATCGGTTGGGAAAAGAAGACATGATTGTATAGGTTGTCATCATTGAAGCGGGCGGGGAAGGTGAGAGAGAGAGAACGCACTTACTGTTGGCGATCAGCATCGTCGTGCGATTACGCGGCATATTCTCTTGCAAACGCGCATCGCACGGCGATGTTGGCTGTCATTGGTGTTGTCTGGTGAAGGAAGAAGACTGCAATCAGAACAGGCAGAAATAAATATAAGCGGAGCTTGGACCGGCCGTACAAAGGGTAAAGGTCGGCGATCTACTCGGAAACAGCCGGAAATGCCAAGGAGTAGTGGATGAGGGTAGCCGCAGTTGGCGCGGGCGGGCCCTGAAGTGTGCAGGCCGGCCACGGTCCACCAGACCTTGGAGCAGACAACATCTCGTGTCCACGGACGTGTCGCGGATCGACTACATCGAGGTACTCGTACATACACTTTGTTTGCACCTGCATTCATTGTTCGGATCAGTATTGTCGATTCGAAGCAGCGCATCACTGCTCACATACCTTATCCTTCACGACACGTTACGGCCATATTGGACGACGAGACGGGGTCCGACGTTTGCGACAGCGAGAGCCCGCGCGATCAGCCAGCACATCTCTCTCTCCTAAACGCGCGAAGTGGCCTGTCCTCGAGTCACGCCCGACACGATAACAGTATATACGGCGCCATCTTGACGTCTGTCGCGCCGCATGCTTTGGAGGATATTTTCACCAAGCCAGGCTGTCTTTACGCACTGTACAGCATTCGCCTGAAGGCCCGGCGATCACTCGTCGCTCATTGTACCTTTGGTCGGGTTCAGGCTGGTAGCACTGCCAAGACGCAACGCCTGAAGCTCCACTCCAGCGCTGCTGGTCACCGACAAGCTGTGCACGAGCGCGACCAATCCAGCCAGTCAATTGCGACGACTCTTTGAGCAACTTGGAAGCTTAATTGCACACATTTGTTCGTGTCGCAAGTCTTCAGTCATTTGTCACGGACGAGCGCGCGTCCTGACTGTCTTCACTGACCTCTCTCTCTCGACGCCCACAGCATTAATCGTCGGTGCCGTCGCTCGCTCGCTCGCTCGCTCGGACCCGACTGAATGTGCTGAGGGTAGCATCACGAACATACACGGCCACACGTTCATATATTCCCCCCCGCTGATGCATTGTTCGATCTTGTACGACGCGCACTTTTGCACTTCTGTCACCTCGAGCGACGTTTCAAAGCCCACGTGGGGCATTGAGCTTCACCAACTAAACATTATCGCGTCGAAGCGACCTCTTCCACCATTTACAACATGATGCAGGCCGGCATGTTCCCGCCACACCCAGGCGGAATGCAACCCGGTATTCCTCACGGCCATCCGGGAATGCCTCCTAACGCCGGCCAACACATGGGGCAACCTATGCACATGGCCCCGAATGTCTCGGGTCCAGGAGGACCACACATGGCACAGACTGCGATGATGGGCATGCAACCAGGTGCTGGAAACATGCCTGGAGGTATGCCCGGCCCTGGCGCTGCCATGAGCATGCCAGGACAAAGCATGGGTGGTAATGCCATGGCCCTGAGCCACCTCACCCCTCAGGCGTCATTGATGCAGCAGCAACAGATGCAACAAGCCAGTAAGTGGAGTCTCTATGTCGCCAATCTGTGTCTTGTCTTGACCAAGAGTCGCGCTGACACGTAGCCACACAGTGCAAAATCCCCAATTCGCCCAACAGATGCATCAAAGACAACTGCAGATGCGACAACTCCAGGCGCAGGCTCAGCAGCAGCAACAGCAACAGGCCCAGCAACAACAGATGGGTGGCATGGGAATGGGTATGAGCATGTCTCCTCACCCGGGACAGATGAGCCACGCGCAGATGGCCGCCATGCAGCACAGCGCCAACAATCCATCCATCAACCCACAGCTGGCTCAGAACCTGCCGCCTCACCAGATTGCTCAATTGCAAGTCATGCAGCAACAACAAGCTGCACTACGCGCACAGCAGCAGCAACAACAGGCCCAGCAACAGGCCCAGCAACAAGCACAGGCTGCTCAACAACAGCAGCAGCAACAGCAACAAGGCCAGCAGCAACATGCTCAACCGACTCCCCAATCTCAGCCACAAAATCCACAGGCTATGCAGCACGCCATTGCCATGCAACACGTTGCCTCACAGCAGAGCAACCAGAGTCAACCGCCAAGCCAGATGCCGCCTAACCAGCCACCACATCCCGGACAGATGAGGTCTCAGTCGCAGGTCCCATCTGCTCCTGGCCCTCAAGCAGCTGGAGTACCATCGCCACATCACAGTCAGCCTCCACCGCAGCCCGTCTCTGCTCCGACACCGTCACAAGGCCAGCCCAGCACGCATCCGACCCCGCAACAGCAACATCAGAATCTGCCTCAACCTACACCCAATCAGAACCAACAACCCCCACAACCGCAGCAGCCACAACAAGGTCAGATGCAGCCTCCGCAGAATCAACAGGGCCAACAGTCGCAGCAACCACAGATGCAGCAGCAGCAACAACAACGCTTGATGCAGGCAAACTACCTGAGGCAGCAACAGCAACAGCAACAGCAACAGCAACAGCAACAACAGCAACAGCAGCAGCAGCAACAACAACAACAACAACAACAACAACAACAACAACAACAACAACAACAACAACAACAACAACAACAACAACAGCAGCAGCAGCAGCAACAACAACAACAACAACAACAACAACAACAACAACAACAACAACAACAACAACAACAACAGCAACAACAGCAACAACAGCAGCAGCAGCAGCAGCAGCAGCTCATGGCTATGCAGCAAACTAGGGCAGGCACTCTGATCATGAAGTTGATTGGCTTCTCTGATCAGCTAAGCGGCTTCCAATCTGTGAGTTTCCTGACTACCAAATCAATCAAACTCGTTACTGACCAGTCTTCCTTGCAGGACCCTTTGCAAAACAACAACACGCTCGAAAGATGGCAGGACACAATCAATAAATACTTTGCGCCCGACGGACAACTCGTACAGCACGTATGGTCGCCTCAAGGATCGGCAGATGGCCAATCTCGAACAAAGCAATTTCAGATCCACGCTGCATCGCTGCCACGCTTCTACATGACATGGTTCAACAGTGGTCTGCAGAATATGCAATTGCAGATCGAGGGTGCACGTGAAATCGCACAGCCCGGACAGCAACGTGTACAGTGCCAGAGGGCTCGGTATACCTTCTGGTATTCCAATGGAACCCAGGTATGTTGTCTTGTCATGGAGATGCTGGGAGGAGATCAAAACTAACACGTCCCAGTCGATATGGACAGGCAACCTCACTGCTGTCTTCGCTCCCCAAGCAGGGAACGAGGACTTGAAGTTTCAGACGCTGGAGTTTGTAATTGACAAGACCGAAGAGTACATTTCACGATCTCAACTCGAGCGCGTTCTGACTCAAGGCTCTCCCTTGATGAACAAGTCACCGAAAATGAGCAGGACCCCAGGCAAATCCAAAGCCATGAAGATGCAACAAGAAGCTCTGTCGGTCAGTGACTTTCCGTCGGCACCTGTCAATGAGTTCGGCGTCACTTCTGCAGTTATGCAGTTTTTTGAGGTAAATTCAAGGAACGACTCTGGTTTTAGAAAATCATGGAAATTAACTAACGTAGGAGGATCACCCGCAGATAAATGAGCAGATGTACTTCATGCAGGGTCTCATGGAATTCTCGCAGACCAACGACATCACACCTCAAGAAGCTGTGGCTCGCCTGTCGCAAGGAGCACCAGATAGCAATAACCAGATGCAGCAACAGCAGCAGATGCAGCAGCACCAGCAACAGCAAGGCATGATGAGCACTCCCCAGCAGCAAGCCATGGGACAGGCTCAAGGTAATCCCATGTTGCAGCAGCCAAACCATACCCAAAACCATGCCCAAGCGGCATTGCAGCAGAGGAATGGCATAGTGCAGGGAATGCCACCTGGATCGCACACGCCCAACCAAAACCACATGCAGCTGCCTCAACAGGGCAACCACAATTTCTCGTCGCCTTCCATCTCGAACATGGGTCTCCCCATGCACATGACTAACGGCATGATGAATGGTAGCCCCCACATCGGCCAGCATCCAGGTCTTCCTCAGCAGCATCCCGGCATGCAGCACATGCAACACCTGCAGATGATGCAGATGCAACAAAACCACACGCCTTCACCGGCACAAAGCCACATGGCAGCACCGTCTATGATACCACAACATAGCCAGCAGGGTACCAATTCCAACGCGTCAAATGTGAATTCTGCCAACACGAGTCCGCAGGTCAACAATAAACGCAGGCGAAGCCAAGTCAAGATGGAGATGGATGGCATGGGAGATGGCGAGCCGGTTCCTCAACGGACCAAGCCGTCGGTCAAGCCATCTCCTCGAATTGGCGGCCCAAAGAAGGGGAAATAGTCTCTCGGTTGCTGCCGCCATGGTTTTGATTTGACCCACCAGCAACATGGCGCCTATGTGCCCGCACAGAGAAGGTGATGCGACTTTCGTTGAAGAAAGCCTGTCATGAGGCCATGCAGAAATGGTAGAAGTCTAGGAGACTGACACTGACAGAAAAAAGTGCATCAGAGAATGACACGGGATTGGAAGTCAATGTGGAGACTGAAAATCACCGAAAAGGCCAACGCGGATGGAAAATATGATCGACAGAAGCGTGAGCAGATGATTCATCAGGTTATGACGTGTTAGTCGAAGGGGACATTGTACCTCCTGAAAGCATGGCAGGAATGGCATTCAAGAATGGAAAGATGACGCGGAAGAGAGATTCGACGAGGAGAACGAGAGGTAGTCGGAAAGACATGATCCAAAGACGACATGGCTGGAGAAGGGGACGACGAGGATTGGATAGTATGAAGAATGTGCATCTGGTTCAGCAGAAAAAGGTGAATACGCTCGCAACACATTGCTTGTCTTTTGGCTGGGTCTGATTCTGGGCAGGCAAAAGGGCACGTCTCCGAACAGTACAGCGGTGGACGGGTCCTTGGATAGTTGATTTTTTCGTCTCTCAAAATGGGGAATTGGGTGGATGGACTTTTGGATTCGGAGTGGAACAAATGGAAGCGAAAGAATAATGTGGGCGAGCATTTTTGATTTACATGTTTCTGTTGCAGCTCGTTTTGTGGATTTGTCGTGGAGGGCGAATGGAGCGTTTTGTTGGGTACGGTATGCTTTCCTTGCGAGGAAGAAAGATGGCGTGCCGGACTCGTTATTGATGAAGTCAAGCTCGGCGTGGATTGATATTGTCATGGTTTGGGATTGAAGGGGTGGTTAGCGTTGTACATTATCCTCCTTTTTCAGGACGTGTGGGCAAGAAGGGTGTGCCCTGTTTTGTTTTTCCCTCGATTGTTTCATAAGTAGGCTGACATATAAAGAGTTGATATGTGAAGGGCATTATGCATACTGTTGCCAACCACACATTTTCCGAATTTTCCGAACGATGTCTCACCATTCATCTACTTTATGAAATTGATGCTTTAGCTTAATTAGCTTAGGTACTTGTAAATGGCTTATCAATTATCAGGTTTAGTGCACGTGATGTGCAGCCACAACGCACAGACATGTTCTCGAGCCTGACGTCGTCGTGGCCGGCGAGCGGTCACTGGTATCTGAGCTTCGACGTCGATTCACTGACTGTAGAGCTCAACGACGGCTTCGACATCTCGAACTCGGCGCCCAACATCGACAAGGTCTTATTTGATACCCGGAGAGAGCACTCGATCCTCCAGCTTCTTCTTTGATTTCACCAATCAATTGACGCACGTCAGCAGCGCTCCGAAGCAGGCGCTAGCAAGCAACGACATAGTGCAAGCACAACATAGCTCGAGCAGCAACCAATACAACCAATACAGACCAAGAGCTATTCAAGATGGCCGGAGACGGTAATGTTGACCCACGCATGATGCGTGTGACGCCTCGCATGCGCTACAACACTGTTGGAGGCATCAACGGTCCTCTCGTTATTCTTGAGAATGTCAAGTTCCCGCGATACAACGAGATTGTCTCATTGACACTTCCTGATGGAACCGAGAGGAGTGGTCAGGTCCTCGAGGCCAGAGGTGTGTAACTTCGAATATATATCAAATGTATATATGGAGCAGTAGGCTGATATATTTAAACAGGAAACCGTGCTGTCGTTCAGGTATATAATCAATACGCATTAACCATGACAGACAGCCAACTCACGCATTCCAGGTCTTCGAGGGAACTTCCGGTATTGATGTCAAGAAGACAAAGGTTGAATTCAGCGGTCACTCTCTCAAACTCGGTGTCTCCGAAGACATGTTGGGTCGTGTCTTTGACGGTTCCGGTCGCGCCATCGACAAGGGTCCCAAGGTTCTTGCAGAAGACTACCTCGACATCAACGGTTCGCCCATCAACCCCTACTCCCGTGTCTACCCCGAAGAGATGATCTCGACTGGTATCTCGACAATCGACACAATGAACTCGATCGCCCGTGGTCAAAAAATTCCCATCTTCTCCGCTGCTGGTCTTCCCCACAACGAGATTGCCGCCCAGATCTGTCGACAGGCTGGTCTTGTTCATCAACCCACCAAGTCTGTACACGACGGTCACGCTGAGAACTTCAGCATTGTTTTCGGTGCCATGGGTGTCAACTTGGAGACATCTCGTTTCTTCACCCGCGATTTCGAGGAGAACGGTTCCATGGAGCGTGTTACTCTGTTCTTGAACTTGGCCAACGACCCTACCATTGAACGTATCATCACCCCTCGTCTCGCCCTTACAACGGCCGAGTACTACGCCTACCAGCTCGAGAAGCACGTCCTCGTCATTCTTACCGACTTGTCCTCTTACTGCGATGCTCTCCGTGAAGTCTCGGCTGCAAGAGAAGAAGTGCCCGGTCGTCGTGGTTACCCAGGTTACATGTACACTGACTTGTCCACCATTTACGAGCGTGCAGGACGTGTCGAGGGCAGAAATGGTTCTATCACTCAGATTCCTATCCTGACCATGCCTAACGATGGTAAGTACTGTTATCCTCATCTTCAGACCATCTGTTAACAAACTGCCATTCAGATATCACTCACCCTATTCCCGATCTTACTGGTTACATTACCGAGGGTCAAATCTTCATTGACCGTCAATTGCACAACAAGGGTATCTACCCACCAATCAACGTCCTTCCCTCGCTCTCTCGTCTCATGAAGTCGGCTATTGGCGAGAAGCTCACCCGTGGCGACCACTCCGATGTCTCTAACCAGCTTTACGCCAAGTACGCCATCGGTCGTGATGCCGCTGCCATGAAGGCTGTCGTTGGTGAGGAGGCCTTGTCCAACGAGGACAAGCTTTCTCTCGAGTTCTTGGACAAGTTTGAGCGCACTTTCGTCTCACAAGGTGAGTTCATCCTCTATATCTGTTTCCCCTCTATACCTGAAATAGGATCAGTACTGACAATGACTTTGCAGGTGCTTACGAAAAGAGATCCATCTTCGACTCCCTCGATCAAGCCTGGGAACTTCTCAGAATCTACCCCAAGGAGCTCCTCAACCGTATCCCCAAGAAGACGCTCGACAAGTGGTACTCGCGCCAGGCCACCGCCGGCAAAGACACCAAGGACAACGCCGTCGACGGCGAGGGCACTAAGAAGCAGCAAAACGGCGAGGAGAGCCTGATTGATGCTTAGAAAGCCAAACGCGTAGGTGGTGTCGCGCTTGGAGAACAACAACTTGACGGCGCTGGGAGGGACAATCCTGACAACGTCAAGGTTGATGAGCCGGAGCGATCCGTGGCCCTGGCTACCATCTCGTCGCCTGTGACTGGCTTACCTGCCGGACTGGTCAGGAAGAAGAGTGCTCAGGCCAGTCTTCGCAGGGTCTCTGACAAGGATAGGGATAACAGAGATGATGAGTAGTGAAGGTTGTATATTGAGATGGTTTACTGCAAGCGGCTTGTTTATATTTATTGTACAGAAATCGCAACGTTTTTTGAAAACCGAATGCCGAATGCCGAATGCTCAGTGTCTAGTGCCTGTTCCTCCCAATCTTGACCGCAGAGGAAAGTCCTCATTCTGGATATCGAGACAAGGCAAGGTAGGAAAGAGCAAGCACGCGCCAAGCAGGGCATGGACGACTCTGCTCGACGATTCACTGTTCCTCTTGATACTTCTTCCCTCACCACCAAACCGGTCGCGAGATCCATCTTTTCCTTGCTTTGCCTGTGAGGTGTGCACGAGTATCGTGATCATGTGAGTTTCTTCTCCATCTCCCATCATCTCGTCAATGACAGAACCAGGCACGGAAGCGGAGGATGCTCGAGGTCGACAGTACCTGGGAATAAGGTGAGGTAGCTAGAGGTGAGTTCGAGCGGGGCGACTTTTCAGATAGGTGTACTCTACTCGTCTCTACTTTCTCTTTTGGATACTGTCAATTCTACTTGTAATTTCGAATACCGTCACTTCTATTCCATCAATCCGAATACTGTCATTCCTATTCCATCAATTCAGGTTCCCTTCGCCTCTGTTCCTTTCTTTCTTTCTTTCTTTCTTTGTTCGTGCCTCGTTGCATGCTGCATGGTGCATGTCTCTTTTTTTTTTTTTTTTTTTTTTTTTTTAAATTTCCTCGTCGCCTCGTGGTCTGTTATACCTTTTGTTCACGCTGGGTACAGATCTTTGGGAGTGGAGTTTCATCTATCGTCTTACTATTCGTTTCCTCCTTTTGAAGACAAAGACGGATAGCTATCGAGTATGTCCCCCATCAAAGTCGAGTCTAGTGTCATCGTTGGCGCAGTCCAATATCCGGATGTGAAGCCATCAGTCATATCTCTTATTCAGCAATCTGGCAATACGACCAGGACACGACGCCGAAGTGAAATTATGCTCTCAATCATGACATGTTTCAGGGTTCTGGGGAATTAGAGCTGAGTCTCGGGGACGGGGGTCGAGGCATGATCACTTTACTTTTTCTGGATGACTTTGCCTGCACAGCTAGCCGGAACAGATTGTCGACTTTTATACCTGGGCTAGTCTCTTCTCACACAACCAGTGAGCAGCTGGAAGCGGAAGTTGCCCCTCGAGCAGCATCTTCTAACCTTCTCCAATTGAGTCGTGTGTGGGTGACTACAGATGTTTCGCCCCCAACAGCCCAGACCACGGTTCGAAAGGAGGATTCTGAAGGATTTCCCTACCATTCTCGACAAAAATGTTCGGTCTGTTATTGGGACGAAAAAGGCAGGCTTCGAGTTCGAGTCGTTCAACCTGGTTCTCGGAAAGGGCAAAGAGAATGAGAATGTGATGCAGAACAAAGGAGAAATTCCCAAGATACTTGTACGCTGACCGTCTTGAAGGAATGAAGCAGGAGTTTCTTTGGTATGCCTGCTACGATCCTGTGGTGTGCAAAGCATGCAACTCGTGCGTACGAGTCACCCTTACCCACCGTTTGGGTGCGTTGCTTGATACATCTGATTCAGAGAAAGACGAAACGCCATTGATGTTTATAGCTCTGTATCACTTCTGGTATCAATCGGCAAACGGCGAAGCGACTCTGATCTATTCGACAGAAAGCCGAAGGCTACAGATTAGGAAGCGAAGCTTGATGGACCCTTTTTCAAGGCATCCTGTGGTCATTGTAAGTTGGCCATCCAATTTCACGAAGTGATACATGGCGACTCATACATTCCGCAAGCGCGCGCGGGAGCAAAGCCGGCGGCCAACTGCATACAATACTTCAGTGTGTGGCGAAGAGCAACCAAGAAAAAATCTCATGATTGATGGCTCCCTGATGCGGCCGAACCCAGAGTCAAAGGTATGTGATGCTATCTCGACTTCACAGGCTGGTATGATACAGAAGAGTGGCTGACAATCCGTTAGTTCGCTAGCTGAAATTTCAATAATGAAATCTAATTAAGCTCAATCTCAAGCGCGTGGGATCAGAGGATGAGGGCTGCGATGAACGGGCGACCAGGAGGCATCAGCTTTCTGGAATATCTTGTTACGGACATAGGAATCAGGCGACCAATGTTGGGATTGACGTGAACAACGATTTTGGCAAGGCCGAATTAGATGACGACGAAGATTCGACGGACGATGAGGAGAGGCGGTATGCCACTCCAAGCCAAGCGTGACCAGGACCGACGCATCAACACGCGAACAATATCCTGGGTATCTTCTTCACAAGCCAACCACTATCGATACAACTAGATTCTGGTATCTTTCACAAGAGCGCTGGGATACAACGTCTGACAAAACCAAGTATAAGATCACTCGTATTGCAATAATGATGAAGTTGCCCGAAATGGGTGTGCCTGCGAGCAAGCCATGCCAGGCGTGTGTCTCCGCAACCACTCAGGAAGTATGTATATTTCCTAGGAACCCTCTAGCGTCGAAATGTACCCGTTGTGTTCTTACGAGAGACTCCTGTGATGGCGAACGGGTTGTCATTATTGATACAAGGAAGTGCAGCACTGAAAAGGCAGGCGTAAGGGGTGGTCCGCCTATGGATCACTGCGATGACTCGACAGATGACGAGAAGTCGAGACGGAGATGAAACCCGAGGTCAAGAAGGAGAATGAGGAGCGCAACGTGAGAACATGCCCAACCAAGCCAATCAAGCCCATCAAGCTACATGGGCCTGACTTCAAGTCTTTCCAGTCTAACACGGATCAACACCTCTCACTCCCCTAGACAGCGATGGAGTCTTGCACACTTCGCCGGTACCGCTGAAAATGTAGACAAGAGACATGAACGAGATGTCAGCCCGTTGACTCTCTCGGGAATCCTCACAACAAGCATGCCAGCTGATACCGGGCCACGTGTTCACGTCCACAAGGACCTGAATACCTGCATGTCACCAGCAGAAGACGGACCTTGTTCGCACTCTAGTATCCGTACCGTAGCACTGACTCAACGCCATGAGACGAAACAAAAAGACAAGCAGTCACAGCGATAAGGAATTAGGCTCACATACTGTTGCAGAAGCTTCCCACGCAATGACTTCTCGCAAAAACACGAATGCAGCAGCCAGCATGCTGACCAACTGACCAACATGATCTCTTGAAACATCTCCTCCTAATCACGAGTCGGCTGAACGACAAGATGGCACCTGGCACTTGTCGCCGAACTCCTACACTCCTGGCACGTCGATACGGATCCGCGGACTTCTCGGGCGCAATTGCAACGGCGGTGCTTAGACGCCAGAATTGAATGTGAAGCATACTGGGTAAAGTCTTAGCATCTGCCTACAGTGGGTATCCCAGGCCATAACGGTTATCGATGGAAATGCCAGATGGTCAGATGTTGATTTAGCTGGTTGAGAGACATTGTATGGGCGTTTGCGGGCCACGATAATCTATACTCTGTTGATGAGTGAAGTGTATCGGTGGAAAAAGGTTGCATTGCGCCTCTGACTGTGTTGAGGGTTGTTGGTTGTTGAGGCGTAGCTATCCTCTGGAAAAACAAGGCGCTAGATACCTATTTTGCTTATCCGCCTGTTATAATTATAAATAAAGTACCTTAAGCAGTCTGATGTCTCCTGAGCACGCACTGTGGAATGAGATTTGTGTTTGGCGTAGCTTACCTCAAGACATCCACAATTAGTTTCCACGAATTTTTGACAGGTGTGCGAGTTGTGTACTAAGCTCTCTCTTTCCTTTTGATTCATTCATGATCTGTGCTATACCTTATGCTACTTTGCTGTTCTGAGCTTTCTTTGTCGATCTGAGACTTTAGACTAGACTTTTCCTGTGCTGTCCTGTGCTGTCCTGTGCTGTCCTGTGCTGTCCTGTGCTGTCCTGTGCTGTCTTTTCTTGTCCAGTGCTATGTTTTCTGTCCTGATTTATACTATCCTATTCTATTCTGTCCTATCTAGTCCTGTCCTATCCTGTCCTATTCTGTCCTCTCTTTATCATATACTATTTCCCTCTCATTTTTGTTTTCTATTTCGTACTTCTCATTTTATTGTCTTATAAACTCTACCGCTTCTTATTTTCTCTTTTTACTACCTCTTATATATATCTGTAAAGAGACTAAGAAAAGTACACGCTAGATAGAACAGAAATATCTATTCAAGTTATAAGCAAGCTTGAGTTATTTTACTTTATTTCTTTAGCGTTTTATAAGTACAGTTCTGTTGTTCTACCCTGTTTTTGTTGCTTTACTGCTCTCTACCACTCTCTTGTTCCTTAAAACGAGAAAATAAAGTAATTAAAAGGAAGGATTAAAATTCAAAGCTTATTAAAATGATAACAAAAATAATAATAAAAGCGAAAAGAACAGCGAAAGGAAGAACGTAGTTCTTATCCTCCTTTTATATTGTAAGAACAGAAATTGTTCTACATTAGCACTAAATACAAAAGTAAAGTAAATTATGTATACATATATATAATAAGAGAAGACAGACAGACAGACAGACAGACATACTACATACATACATACATTTATTCCTCTTTCATCTAAAAAAAGAGAATTTTCCTCTCGAGTTATTAGAGACCGAAAGAATGACAGACAGACATCTTTTATCTGACTTCTTTTACCCCAAAAAGGAGAATTTTCCCTTCGAGTCATCAGAGACCGAGAGAATTACAAGTCATCAAAGACAGAGAATTACGAGTCATCAGAGACCAAGATAATCAAAAAAAAAGAAGAGGATAGGTGAACACGAATAAAGCTATAAAGTACGGGAGATTTTCTTTACTGTAAGATTCCATCTTTTTTTCCCCCTTATTTGGGAAGAAGGGAGAGACTTAAAGAGGTAGAAAAGAGAAAAGAGGAAGAACAGGCTATAAAGAAGAAAGGGGGAAAAGGGGGAAAAGCTATAAAGAGGAAAGAGGGAAGAAAGAGATGAATAAAGCTGCTGAATTCATAGAAGAAGACAAAAAAAGAACTTCTTCGTCTTGAGTCGACGGGATAGTTGGATGCCTCAATTACCTTTCCTGCTCCCAGTCCTGTACTTAACCACTACCTCAGTCTCCAGAAAAGGCCAGTGCCTGAAGAGACCACTACCTAGAGCAGGCAGTACTGCAGACACAATTTTCGGGAGAAAAGAGCAGACTACGCCCCCACCTAGCGTGTCCAGCTTCTACAAGCTTCTACAAGCTTCTACCATCTTAACCGACTCACGCATTCTACTGTTGAACAACAGACCAGGACTGTCCGATCTCACGTGCATATATAGCTAGTCAGTCAACAAATCAACCAATCCTAACAGTAGAGTAGACACCAAAGATCCGGATCCACATGCACCCAAACCCGAATCCGAGTCAACGGGTCTTGAAAGACGAGCAAGAGCCAGCCATCTTTGAACTTGACAGGACAAGGCAAGGCAAGGCGGCCACAAGACGTGGCGTCGTGTCGGCGTTCAAGATGTGATGGATAGTCTGCTAAGTGCTGTCTGTTATAGTCGATAAAAACCCAATAAACATAACACGAATAGTAGCCTGAACAACAAACAGACAGAGAGGGAGAAGGAGAAGACTGTGATAGCAGTGACCGGTGTTACTAGAACCCACGCACCCACCCATCCACCCATCCACCCACCAACCCACTAAGCCGGCGAGCCAACGAGCCAACGAGCCAGCTGGCCAGGACAAATAAATCAAGTAATATAAAATCCGACTAGGACGTCCACTGAGTTTGGAAAGAAAGAAAAAGACTCAAATAAAAAACACGAGTCGGCAACGGTTTTACCGTTGGAAAGGGAAGGGAGAAAGGAAGGAAGGAAGGATGAACTATTACGAACTACAGTTAACGGGTCTGGAAACGTGACACGTGCTGTCTAGAATGCAGGAACACGACGAGTTTGTTCTTAGACTAATGGACTCGAGAATGTCACGGCGTTGATTACTTCAAGCCGCGGAGGTGGAGAAAAGTGAGGGATGGTTGAGCGGCGTTGGCAATGCTTGTGGATAATGAATCAATTGTAAACAGATATCCTAGGAAACTTGACTTGAGCTTGTGACAGCTGCGTGACAGCTGCGTGACAGCATAACCTTTGTAATCCTCGGTATGAAGCGATAAGAACGGAGAAGAGGCAGTAGTGGGTGGGTCCAAGTGACACAAATTCGAAAGGCACAAGGTGCAAGAAATGTTTTTTTGAAACCTGTGGCTCCTGCGAGGAGAGGCGTTTAGTACTACACCCACGGAGGAGCCCGTTTTCGCCGGACATGTTTCGAGCATTCAAGCATTCTGCCTTATTGTGTCGCTAATACGAGGTTTGTAGATCGTGATATACATGTAGACCAAAATACTGTCACTGCATTGCTGTTGATCACGAATGAACAATGTGCCTGTGCATTTTAATCCACAAAGACGAGATTTGTAAATCATGATGGACAGACACAGCTCGGTTGTGCAAAGATAGGAGCCGTAAACGTCTGATGCTTACCTTACGAACAACGCGAAGCTAGGAACCGGCATCGTATAGACCATGTCAGTCATTCGTAAGAGCTGGCGACGCAAACTACAGATGTCATGTGCTGTTTCTCCATGAAACATGGTCGCTCGGGCTCTCGTCGTTGTTGCAACGTTCTGGGTAGTCAGGTACGAAAGGTCGATAGCGCAACGCTCAAATTCAACCACAACAAGTGTTGACCGGCTAAAGTGTCACAGTTGAGCTTTGCTGCATACGGAAAAGCCGAGTGTGCATCCTTTAGACTTTGTCGTGTGGTCATCATCAGGACACGCATGCATAGTGGAGTATTTTACTTTCTACAAGTAGAATGCTTTTTTTCTACCGAGAATGGCCTTGAGAACATCTGTTTCAAAATTGTATGCAACACGCCGTTACTGGATTCCAGCCTCCAGGTTTCGAATGGTAACACAGCATGATGTTATGAACGTCAATGCAAGCCAGGACGGTTAGATATTTACCTGCAGGCCAAGCCTTGATGCGAGATGAAGACGGGTGCAGATGCGGCTGGTGGCCTACTTTCAACGGCTCGGGATACAATGCAATGGCCTTGGAAAAAAAAAAAGATGTACTCGTAGTTGCAGCACAAGCGCAGCGCAGCAAACGTCAAAGGCGCAGTTTGGGGTGCTGAAGCTGCACTCCCCTTGCGCGGTTGCTTGAGGAGGCGGCGAGTCTCGAATCTCGACCTTAGCCAGGGTTGGCAGGGCTCAGCAAAAGGATTGCGACGCTCAACCCCACCTCACTTAGACAGGGCTGACAATCTGACGTAGACTTCAAAATCTCACAACTAGGAGAAACTGAATGGTGCTGTCCACACGAAGAAAAACGACTTGGCCATTTGCCAACTTTTATGAGGACTTCCAACTTCAAAAGACAGGGGTGTCCCTCGACTGGGAGATATGCCGTGTCGGCCTCTTACAGATTTAGACTTTCCCCAAATCCTGAGACTTGGGATTCCCAGCGTCGCAAGAACAGGCAATTCATAGAGTTCCAGAGTGGATCATGACTGATGTCCGGGTGCTTGGATAACCCTAAATTGCCCCGGTGCGTGCACGAACCCTGGTGGAAAGTGGATCTCGGATTGGTTAGGCACTCTCCCGTCTATCCCGCTGATGGTGCGACAGGTGATGGGAGATCACTGGGGTATGACGAGGGCCTTATTTCGATCTTTGTAACCACGAACTCGTCACGGTTGTTGAGAAACACCGTGTGAGTATAGATGCGTACGGTGAGAGAATGCGATGACTCGAGGAGAGACAAGCACATGAAGAACGGACATGTTGATCGGCCCGCGTTGACCTCGGACCCACGTGTTGGCGTGACTTGCTTCCCCTTAACGCCCTGGTCGTATTGGTCCACTGTTGGGCCAATGATCGAGACTAGGTCGAAAACGTTGGGCGGTAGAGACGCGTTACCCTTGACTTCATTGGTTACTGGCTTTTTTCTTGCAACATTCACAAGTAAATATTGGAAGGCACTGAGTTATTGTATTGATGGGAATCAATGTTTGCTTGTTCCTATCCTCAAAGATGATATATGTGCACAAATGAATGACAGCAGCGCCAGAAAAAATGCGAGTAAACTTTCGCAATCCCGCCGATGCAGTTTGAACTTGCTAAGTCCAGCTTTAAGCATTACCTCCACGTCGTGTGTTTGGTTCCAGGGGAATCATTCGTGCCAGTTGTCCATGATGATAATGCTGTCCTGTTTTGCGAACCCGTGATCCCCTAATTGACATTATGCTCGTGGTACCCCCAATCGTCCCACCCATGAATTATCCAGAATCGAAGAAGCCCCTTGTCCCCAAATGCTCATTATCAACATGAAGGTCGTAGAAAAAAAAAAGGTGGGGGGAATTGGCGATGAAGAAGTTTGAAGCGGCGAAAACGCTTAGAGCATGGCCATGGCGAGGACACCGGCTGCAAGACCGAAGAGCTCAGCCTTCATGGTGGGGAAAGAGGCAGCACCAGTGTAAGACTGGGTAGCGGTGGCAGAAACGGCAGCGACGGCGGTACCGTTGGTTCCGTGTGCAGCAGAGATGGTACCAGCAGAGGTGGCCTGGATCTGACCATCGGAAATCTGGGAAACGACGGCAGGCTTAGCGGTAGTGGCCTGAATCTGACCGTCGGAGATCTGAGAGACAACAGCAGCAGTGCCGGTGGTGGCCTGGATCTGACCGTCAGATATCTGGGAGACGACAGCGTGGGTAGCAGTGGTGGCCTGAATCTGGCCATCGGAGATCTGGGAGACAACAGCAGCAGTGCCGGTGGTAGCCTGGATCTGACCATCGGTGATTTGGGAGACAACGGCAGGAGTGGCGGTAGTGGCCTGGATCTGACCATCGGTGATTTGAGAGACAACGGCAGGAGTGGCGGTAGTGGCCTGGATCTGACCGTCGGTGATCTGGGAGACGGCACCGGCAGTGGAGGCTTGGATCTGACCGTCAGACACCTGGGAGACACTGGTGGTAACAGCAGCGGAGGCAGACACGGGGACAATGTCAATGTAGATCTCGGAGCACTGGGCGCCGGTGGACTCGTCGTAGAGGTTGTAGAAAGTACCGCTCAAGCACTCGTAGAAGACGGCAGATGATCCAAGGGCGAGAGTGCCGTTGGAGCAAGCGGACCAACCAGCATCGTAGATGTAACCAGCCTGGACGGGGTTGTCGAACTGGAACTGGTAGTTGGAGGCAATGTAGCCAACGCGAGATTGAGCGTCAAGGAGCACACCGTTTTCGAGAGTAAGCTCAAGAGCAGTGCGCTTCTGGATGGAGCGCTTGGTGGAAGCAGTAGAGGCGTTGACGATGGAGATCTCGAAAGTGCCAGAGTAGCTGCTGGAGCAACCAGCGGGAGCTGATCCAGAGGGCTTGACGGTGGACTGGGTAAGAGATGGGACCGGGTTGGGGATGGCCATGGCGGCACCGGCCAGAGCAAGAGCTGCGTATGCGTACATGGTGATGGTTATTAAGTGATGTAGTGAGGATTGATTGATGGAGTAATATGTGCACTCGACTCAGACGGAGAACGACAGTGAGACAGAACTATAGCGAAGGTTGTCTGTGATAATTGATGAGTTTCTGAGATGAGTGCGGGTATTATGTTGCAAAAGGTAAGTTTGTGTGTAAACAAGTGAAGATCGAGAAGAGGAATGCAGGCTTTATTATATATCAAATGGGCAGGAATGTTAGGGGGCTGGCGGGGGGTTGAGCTCAGGAAGGCGCCGCGCAACTTACCACACTAGCTTAACGACTGAAAGCGGATTCAAATCACAGGTTCAAGTGCGCTTGGCGGAGCGGCATGGTTAGTGCAAAGTGTGTTACGTTTGCGGAGTGGATGCGGCCCAGACGATCGTTCCGCTTCAAGGTAAAAATGTCAGCGAACTTGGCCCGGCGACCATCGCGGCCGGTCTCTACGTCTCCACATGGCGCTTGCATGCGTATACACCAACCGACCTCACAAATTTTACGACCGACAAAACAAGACGGCTGGATACGATGCGTCAATGGATTTGGTTTTTGCTATCCTACAACCACAAACAACTGGCTGCGGCTCTTGTTGTACCGGGCGTCAGACGTGCATGATCGTCAACAAAGGCAGTGCGGGGGAACGGACATCAATGGCTGGTGCCGACAAGAAGGAAGCTTCCAGTTCTGTGCTTGACCTGCGGTCTCACTTTGCGGCTATTGGGATTTCGCAAAGCTCGGGCTTGCGACCGCGACTTTGAAGAGAGTCGTCGGTGAGGCTTGCAGATTTCATGACGTTGAGATACATTTTAGCGTAGAGTGTGCAGCCTTCAATCCTGGATCGTTGCGTGGCGTTTTGTGAACCGTCTGGGTTCGATGATCCACCGTAGTGAACCGCTCTTCTCAACTCACTTTCGACAAGAATAGAACTCATCATGTGTGGCGACTCGCAGTCGAATAATGTGCTATAGCGGGGTCACCACGCTACCTTTCATCCATCAAACCATCCTTGCAACATTATGTGGCTCTTCCATCCCCCTCAAGCCTCATTCATGCTGTCTGCATATCACACTGTCAGATCTGCGGTATTGTGCATCCAAACCTGCCGAGAGCCCGAGAGTCTTTGGCTGATTTCTCCACCGTCAGCACATGCATCCCCCCGCAGGATGTGACAGATGCATGAAAGGCATAGTACAGTACATGCTAGATGTAGCCCAAGTCAAAATCAAACCGCTTCTATAGCCTATCGCAACCGCGTTGCTATCACATAGAAATCACCGTGCACAGATGCACTTTTGCCAAAACGGCCTTTGTTATTGCCCAGATTACAGGAATGCAAGGGGCATGCTCCGCGGCCAGCCTCTTGTTTTCAGATGAGACAAGACCATTGATCTCGGTACTACTACAAGGTGGCAGAACACCATCACGTGCGGATCTCCGTGCTGTGCATCTGCAAAGCAACCTCTCGGACGCGGCAGGTGTGTTCGTAGGCGGACAGATCTACGACCAAAACGTCATGGTATCGCGTGCTACTGTACAAGGGCTTCTATACCAGACCCCTCCAATGCGTAGCCAATGGCAAGGGCGGCCGAAGTCGTGGAACAAGTGTACTGCCAATCCTCGTAAATCGTTGTGCTACCTACAGCCACACAATCTCCTCGTACATTGAGATTGACAATACTGTCGCTGCTCGCTATAATAACTGTTTCGCAATTAATGCCACGTTCTCGCGTTGCCGGATCATCTCCGCAAAATGATTGTAAACGGGCGGCAAGAAACAGTCCAAGTCCAACGGTGAATTCTCTCTAGCAACTGTGTTGATATCATTAAATAAAGAGGTGGCGGAGCTTCCGGAATCCGGCAATACATCGATCTTGTGGTGATATTAAAGTCCGAGCGTTACTTTACACCTCAGTACAGACTTGCGCAGCGAATCGGAGAAACTCACTCCATCGAAAATGTCGAAGTATGAGGGATTTAGCACGATGTACTACCTTATTAGGCTACTTACCAAGGTCCTGCCAGATGTGGCTGAAACACATGATCTACTGGGCCGTCTCCAAAGTCAATTGTAAATCATCAGCAGGGCTCATTTTATTATTGACAATTATCCGAGGAATGGGTCCCCAACCCAACTCCTGATTCCACCACATGACACAACTTCTCCAGATATAACTCAGCATACGCTTCTCTCTCTGTCTTGAGAGGTTCGCCGGTCGTCAGCAATTCTTGCTCACTTGCACTGGGCTTCATGGCCCACTCTTTCCTGTTGATATAAGCTGACAGACCACCGATCAGCAATGCAACCATGCCGACTCCAAAAGGCATCATGCCCGGATGGGCAGCTTTAGCAATGCATGGGAAAGGTGACGACCCAAATGCAAAAAAGTCTTTCCTCTCGTCTTCTTCGGTGACGAATGTCCATCGACTGGGGTCGAAAGCACTGGCGTGATCTCCCCAAAACTTGACATTGCGCTGCAGGGCTTCAATGTCGGCTGCAGCATTGACGGTCACACCACCCGCACTCTCGTATCGTCGATAAATTCGACGCGTTGGTGGATACAAGCGCAATGCCTCCTTTGCAATTGTTGATGCTGACATCGTCCTGTAGCCACTCCCACTTTCCTTGGATCTCACGTTATAAAGCTGTTCCTGGGTAGGATCATCGAAGAATGCTTTCAACACGGTCTCGTAAAGTCCAGCCATCTCGATATCGCGGAAGGCTACCTCGATCAAACCACGCAACACGACTCTCCAAGTTGTCTCGTATCCTGGGAGGAGAAGGTTCAGTGGGTTCTTGGCAGCGGGAAAGCCAGCCTCCTTCCACTCGGGTAGCAACTCGCCTAATGTTCGCTTGATGTTTGGCAGTCTTGAACCAGTGGACATGTCCCCTTTCTTGGACCATATCCACTGCCGATTGACCTCACTGGCAAGCTTGTAGATTCTCTGGTCATCTGCAGGATTCCCTTCATGACCACACAATGCGTGCAAAACGAGCTTCATGGATATGAACTGGACCTTTGGCATGACTTTGACCGTCTTTTGACTCGCTGGAATGTGTGTCTTCAAGGAAATGGCCACAAGGTTACGCATTTCCCGCCATCCTTCATCTTCCAATCTTAGCAATTTGCTGGCCTCTGATCGGAAGGTGCTGCAGACGATGGCGTTGGATGTGACGAAACAATTTGAAATGTCGAATGCAGTGACGAGTCGCTGGTTCGGTCCTGCCCTTGATTCTAGGGGACTTAGGTTGTTCTCGAATGAGCAACCTGGCAAGGTGCGGGCTTTGAGAACCTGAGAGCAGTCCTCCGGTGTCTTGACTATCATGGCCTTGAACTGATTCTGGACATGTAAGTCTGACGAAGACGGTGTGACGTTTGAAGATGCTGCAATTGTCAGTCTATTCCACCATGACATGACATACGAAACATACTAGCGCTTATGAAAGCCTTTGCGAGCGCACAAATTGTGGTGCAGAGAAAGGCTAACAAGCACATGGTTGTCATAATCCACAGTCTCGAGGCTTCAAGAATTGGTGAAGCCAACCAGGCAATGCTGGTGTAAAGCATGCCCACGGTATTGTCGAAATGATTGGAATCTCAATGCATAAGGATGTCAGGTTCTTTTAACAACTCCTCTCATGCCTTTATTGTATTGACAGAGATGTTGAGACCTGTCTAGGTGTGTTTTTCATTTCATCTTGCCATTTCGTTTTCACATCCTTCTTCCGCTTTCACACCGGATTGTTTTGTGAGACATCCTGCATGTCTCCAGAACTGTCTCATGTTTCATATATCAAGCAGCAAAAGTGACCACAATGCGACATGAAATACAGATAATTCTGTAATTTGCTTGTGGCAGAGTATGCCCTGCTCGGCTGTATGTACACCGTTGCTTGAGTGCTGTATTTGCGCCCTCCTCTCGCGACCTTGTGTGGTCTTCTTACCAACTTCGCTTTCGTGTGGCCTCCATCTGCCTCCAATAACAGCAGCAACCTCCTGTTGATCCCAAGCCGAAGCTCCTTCAGCAAAGAATCCTCTGATTACGGCCTAGAGCTCACCTGGACCCGGAGGTCCATCAAAGCCGAATTTTGGGGTCAGGTTAAAGGGCACCGGTCCTTTGCCGACTTTAAAGTCATCCAGGATACTTCGGTTTGTTGACCATCCTATCTCAACCTTGCCAGAAGTCTTCCATCGCTGCCCATCCCTCAAAGCACCGAGGCCGATCATGGCTCCCCACTCGTTGACGTCTTTTACCGTGTGCTCGTCACCATCCTCAAGGATGTGGTAAAGTCGCATGGGCTCCCACTTGCCGTCTTTCTTCTTGATGTGATATTGGACAAAGCAATCCCAGTAGCCAGTGTTGTCAGCAGACATGGTGTGAGACTTGCCTGCCTGACTCACAAGGCCCATCTGGAAGAATGTCAATCGAAAGAAAAGAATAAAGATGTCAAGAGTGTGCAGGAGAGAAGACTCACCACCACTTTCCTCCCCAAACGCAAAATCAAGAAATGCGCATCCCCGCCCCTAGGCTCCTTGACCCAGAACGCAGCGCCTCTCTCGCTGTAATCGAAAAACGCCTCCAGCGTCGCAGGGTCATGGTTGTAGAGGATAGTGGCGACGCAATCGGCGGCTCGCAGATTGAGCTTGCCAATCGCGCTTTCGATGATCGTCTGCTTCATGTCGATGAGGTGAGGGTGGTTGAGTGGGCGGTCTGCGGGGAAGCCGGCGTGGTTGGAGATGTAGTAGATGGCGTCGGCTTCCCAGTCTTGCTGCCAATCCATGCCGTCGCAATCAGAGGGGTTTAGGTCTAGGTCTTTCATGACGGTTTGTATTGTGGTAGGAGGAGTGTTGCTGTTGGTAGGTGGAGTCTGCTGCTGCTGTGACTTTTGCTAGTTAGCCATCGCACGATCATTCTCCATGGGTTTGTACTGCTGCTCGTTACCTCCTTTTTCAATGGCTGTCTTTGGCTCTGTCTGCCACTTATTCCACCAGTCATACTCTGTTTTGCCCGCGACATCTTGTGCTTCTTCGATGCCGCTGCTGCTGCCGATGATGATGATGATGGCGCCGCCGATGCAGATGCCCGTGGACGCGCAATACCAGAAGGCGCTGAGGAGACCATTGTGGACGCGTCTGGAGCAGTCGACTGGGCGATGCGCTCAAAGTAGAAGACGAAAGGTAGTCAAGTCAAGCCAATTCCAGCCACCTCTGCCTCTTTTTTTTTGTTCACTAGAAGCGAATATAGAGCAGGAAACAGTGCGTGGAATACTTGTCACTTTCACGCGTGTAACAGACGGCGAGTGCAAGTCAGTGAAGCGCACTCGTGGCTTTGATCGCGCATCTGATATCGCGAAGTCGCGAAGTCGTGAAGTCAGGAAAAACATTCACGGAGTGCAAGTAATCACTTTCCACTACCGCCGTATTTGAACGGGTCAATGGTGTAAATCGTGTTTCTTGCTCGCGTCAACAAGTAGAGCTAGGTATCAAGGAACCCCCCCATGCGAACTTCTTTCCATCCAGTCACTGCTTTTTAGTCGTTATGCTCTCTGCTTCATCAGTGTCCAAGTCCTTCTATGTGTCGTTGGTTCGTACATCCTCCCTCATTCACATTATCAGGGACTACTCTGGGAAATCAATATTCTAACAATCTAGTCGCCCATGCCTTGGCTGCTAGCCTCAAATGATCAGATTACCCACTCCTCTAGATATTCTCGAGCTCGTCTTTATATCTAGAACCCTTGAGCCCTTCCTTGGCTCTTCATCTCAGGGCTAATCGAGTATAGCAAACATGAATACACACATAATCAACCTTTCTAATCTCCTGTGCTGTCTTTGCTACGGTCTGGCGGTCTGATATCCTTACCCGCCTCTTTGAACTCCCATTCACCTCTAACAGCCAAGCTAAGAACAAGACATACATCCCAAGCGCCAGTGGACATGAAAATATGACCGCCCCGAATCTTCGTTGTCAGTATCATCTGTTTCATGATCAACGAGTCCTTCTTATAAACGGACTGCTCCGTCTCCCCTTCCCGAAAAAACAAAGAGATGGCTACTACGAATCCGCTGTGTGTGCTTGACACGATATGATGACAGATGGTTCGTCTTATTCGAGATCTGGGACGGAGGCGACGAGGAGGAAGGGGAGTGGGAGAAACGGCATACGTTTACTTCCTAGTTTTTCTCTCATATTGGTCTCTCTTGTGTGCCTTGAGTGCTGGATTTTCGCAAAGGGGATGAGCAAATCGGCGACCCTGTCCACATACGCCGTATCATATTTTTCGTTACCTTTTTCGTTACATTCTCGTCACCTTTTTGTTGGTCGTCTATGTGGTTTTGTTTAATGTGCTAGATGTAGATGTCGTTTTATATGCTATTCGAACAGTCTCTATTGTGTTCAAACTTGCATATCTGGATGTTAAGATTCGTTGAAGAGATGCAATGCGCCACGACGCTGACACAAATAATCAATGGATGAAAAGATGAGATGCAAAGATGAGATGCAATAGCGCCTCCTATTGGATTATGACCTTTTCAGAAGAGCAAGGTAGTTGGAATCGCGACCAAACTTCTCAAATAACAGTATGGCAGATCCAGATTTCAAATCCCCGAGAACATGGGACTTGATTAAGTTGATCTGTTGACAAACCCCCTGATCGTCAACAGCTAAGGTAGCTAGCTCTAGTTGTCTGCAGTACCTTTCATACTGCTAATGTTATGGCGTTTGACTTTAACCACTGTATCTTGTTATAGATAATGGATTGTATTGGACACGACAAGAACCATACATTGCTCTCGAACCGACTGCCATGTCATCAGATCCTGCTTCCACATTAAAGAACTACCTTACGACACCCTCCCGTCTCAATGCAGCGAAATCTAGTTAAAGTGACGAGCCCAGCAGAATCAAAGAGTATCATTGCAAGTATTCAGAAACTGTACTCTCCTATACCCCCAGCACTCGAAAACCACCTCTGGCAGAAAAAATGAAAAGCATCGTACCAAAGAGAGCAAGCCCCTCCCGCCCGATACGAGCATCATACCCACCTACCCCCCTAAAAGCGAACCATAGATCGACCCACACCCTCAACCCCCTCAACCCCCTTCCTCTGCGCCTTCACATCCCCCTCCCGTACCGAGAAGCGCATACGAGCGCCCTCAGCATAGCGCTCTGGATTGTAGACCAGGTGGTAGCAGAACTCGTGTTAGGCATCTTGCCATGGAGTCAGGTTGGTCTGGTTGGGATGAGAGAGGAAGGTGTCGAGGAGCCATTTGCCGGATGGGGCGATTGTGAAGGCGAAGTAGGCGCGCCATTCTTGTGGGTGGGTCTTGTGGGGGCAGGGATTGTCGTGCTGCGTGATATGAGATTTCGGTTACAAAAGGGGTTGGTGGGAGAGGGGTGGTGTAGGGGACTTACGCTCCTATGGCCGAGGCAACCGAGCTGGCTGTTGTTAGTGTCTGGAACGGGCTGGAAAGTGAAGGGAGGACTCCCTGTTATCTTGTTTTCTTCACGGATGAGGATGATATCCGTGTCGTGTTCGTTCTTCTTTGCTTCAGTACGGAAGACAAAGAAATCATTGTTCATGTCCAAGAACGCCTTCAGAGCGTCTGGATGGTAGTGGTAGAGATAAGTGTATATGTCATCCGCGTGTTCGAGATTGACCTTCTCGTTCTTGCCGAGGACTGGTTGGCGTGGTGGATTACCGGTGAGGACGATGTGAGGGAAACCGATGAAGCGTTCAGCGGATAGAGCGGGATAGTGGGTCACGTAGACGGGAGTGATGAATGTGATTTTCGGAGCTGGATCTCTGTCCCAGTCTGAGTCTGAGTCGGTGTCGGAGGCGGAGGAATAGGTGTCGATGTCGTTGCGGTCGCTGAAGTCGCCGAAGCGGGATCCGAACATGTAGTGACGAGAGCGGTCGTCCATTTTGATGCGATAGCTTACTTGTGCTCGAGGATGCAGTAGAAGGCTAGAGAGAAGATGGCAAGAAAGAGTGCACTGACGAGCATGATTTGGTTGATCTGGATTGAAAGATGTTTGTTGGTTGATGTTGAATGGAGAGAATAAAGTGCAGGTTGAGGAAGACAGAAAGCTCTTTCATATTGATGAAGTTGTTGATGCAAGGTAGTTTGGAAGGTCGTCAGAAGGGGACCGAGGATTAAGTGAGTCATAGACAGACGCTCAAGCATGGACATACGCGTAATGACGACTGAGTGAGAATAAAAGAAATGTATCTAGTGGTTCTGTGGAGCACATGCAGCATTCGAGCAGAAGAAAGCAGTATCTACAGTCGCCTGCTCCACTAAGCCATCACCGCCATCCAGGTTCTCCAACGTCCGACTGACTATTTTCCAATCCATCGTGGTTCAAGGTTCAAGACCAGAGCCAGTCAACCAAATTTGGTTGTACCTACTGCTAGCAATTACTTGCTCTCAGAGTGACTACTGTCGTAGCCACCACGATGCCATACTCGGTCAATCAGTTCGCCGTCATCGTTTTCGACGGAATACATTGTCGTGGTGGAGTTATGCTCAAGGTCGTCGGTCCAGATGAGACTAAAGGCAAGGACAAAGCCAATACTTTCGATCCTAAACGCATCGTACTGCACCGCATGACCAAGGCCAACCAAGCCACTGCGTGGAACCCACTTGCCATCGTCTACGATCTCGTACTCGACCATTGGTTCCCAGATACGCTCATTCTTCCATTTGTAGTACCTGCCAATCTGTAAGAGTCAGTCAGTCTGCCTAGTAACTTGGTGCTTTCTATACTCACTTCGACAATATTTTCGTTTCGAGTAATTGAAAGACCAGTGCCTTCGCAGGTTGTTCCAGCATTGCCTTCGGTCACGAGGCAGAAATCATCTTCCTCCATGTCGAGAAATGTTTCGAGCGCACGGGGGAGACCAGTACAGCGATGGAGGTATGTAACAATGCCATCTGCTGCGCGGAGGTTGGCTTGGTCCCATTGACATCCGTCAATGCCTCCTCGTGGTCTCCCTGTGACAATGTGAGGATAGCCGATGTCACGGTCAGCAGGGAGGGCGGCATAATCTTTGACATATGTTGGCCTGTCCAACTCAGTGAATCGGTCGCCAGTCAAAGAAGTAAACCCAGAGAGTGGCTTTGGTGGCTCGCTGTCGCTTTCATCGGAGAGATGAGCGTCATCTGTGGCAGGTTGGTTGACTGTGTTCGGGTTCATGTTGGGCTCGGCTTCCTTGATTGGAGATGGCGAAGTCTGGAGAACATTTAGTCATGCTTTTCAAGGTTGTGGAAAGTTTGTGGACCTTTGCGGCATCTGGGTGAACGAGACCGAGGTCATTCCCATCAGTGTCTGGATCGTAAAGAGCAGCGAGAGCAGCGGCAAGTTTGGTTCTCTCAGCAGCACGTGCAATCTGAGATTGAAGTTAGTTGGATTCGGTGCCTTGAAAGAGTCAGCAATCCCTTTGAACCAATCTCGTCCTTTGCTGGTCCTTGTTTATCGGCGCCATCTTCCTTGGCCTTGGATGGAACATGTTTGCTCTTGATGGAGGTGCTGTCACTCTTGACAGTCATAGAAGAGGGAGGGGATCTGTTGCTCTCGACAGCGGCAGAAAGGGGAGCATCTTTCATGTTGCTGACAGTGGCAGGGCCATCAGAGCGAGTTCCATTCTCGACAGTTCCATCGATGTTCTTGCCGTCGTAGTTCTGACTCTTGTTCGCGGGGTGATTGTTAACACGATGACCATCAATAATGTCCATTGAAACGTCAGAGGTGGTAGGAGGCTCATGCTCCTTGTCAATGTGGCCGGAAGAGATTGGCGCCATGTTGTAGCAGTTTGCGCGTGGCGTTGAAGGGAGATGGAAAAGGTAGGAAATTGAAGTTGGACAAAGTGTAAAGACAAGATCAAGATCAAGTGCAAGTTGAAGCAAGTGGGGCAATTGTGCGTCCAAATTCACTTGGGTGAAGTCGTCGACAAATCAGGAAAGAAACAAAGAGGCATAGCAAGCATGCCAAGATACAAGTTGAAGCATGAAATAACCGCTATGCACATGACCTACAGCACACTGATCTCATTCGATCGTGGCATCCCGTATCCTACAATTGAACCTGTAACAATTTCATCCTCTTTACTCGGGCGAACCACTCTCAATACCAACAGTCACACCCAACTCCTTTCTAAGCAAACTGATCAGACTCGTGCCGTCCCTCAGGTAGACCCAGTCACCGATGGCACTGCCCTCCTTGGCATCCATGCCTGCGTCCTTGACGACCCAGTCAAATCTTTTTGGGCCGGTTATTGGGGAGCTCAGCCAAATTTGCTTGTTTGGAGGCTGCTTGTTGAGGACGTAGATTCCGTTGGGAGGGAAGGTGATGTTTAGAACGCCCGCCTGTGAGAAGCCGTGAGTTTGTGAGTTTGTGAGTTTTCGAGATATGAGCATGATGATAATGGTGATAATGATGATGAAAAGTCAAGTGGGCATGTGGGAAAGATGAAAAGTTCAAGAAAGACATACACTGTATTCGGCATCCACATCATCTCTGCTCTCTTGCATCTCCTCCATCTTTTGCACAATCTCCTCAAGGAGGAGCTCAGCCCGCTCATGGAACTCGGCATCGGAGATGGGAGTTGGCTCGCTGATGTCGTGGTTGTCTTCGGCCTCGACGGGCTTTGGTTCCTCTTGGTCTGGCTGAAGACCCTTGAAAGAAGTCCTCGAGGTGGAAATTTTCCTTGACCGAATCGAAGAGGCAGATAGAAGGCCTGGCTTTGGTGCAGCGAGCTTAAAGCCTGCTCTTTGGTGCAGGCCACGGGTCAGAGGCTTGGTTGAGATGGTACGGGACAGTTGACGCATCATTCTTGCAGACATTGGTGCAGACATTGGTGCAGACATGATTGTTGGTGATAAACAGAACAAAAGTCAAGCTTGTAAACGGATTGAACGAATTGAGCCAGTTGGGTGTATGAGGATGAATTAGGTTTAAGGGTTGAAGTCAGGAAAGTGTGTGGTCAGGAAACATAAGGTATCCAAGGTAAGCTCCGTCGGCTCCAAGTACATCTAGAGCTCCATGGAGTTTCGACGACTGCCGATGCAACCTCCGTCATCGAGAGCTTTGACCATCTGCCACTTCTCCACAACGATGCACAACAAGGGTCATCGGTATGCTTGCTACCCGATTCGGCAATTTCTGACCTCCGTTTGTGTCCGACATTGTATACCACCGTGCGCATTATCGTCGAAAAATTGAAGTTGAGTTGAGAGGACAAAGTAAAGCCAGAGAAGCCAAGAGAGTCGTCATTATATCTTGAATTCCTCAAACATGATCAACGCCGTACTGGTCTTCAACAATAATGGCCAGCCCCGTCTGACCAAATTCTACACTCAGCTGGTACGTGTGTCATATCTGTTTGAATGCATATTCGCTCGCAGTTCATCCATTTTTCTTTTCCTACTCTCATTAAGAAGAAAATATCCATACCACCCGAAGGTCCCTCTCTTCATCTAATCATATATCCCTCCCCAAGTACTGACATCCAACTCTCACACAGGACACAGCAGTCCAACAACGCCTCATATCCGAAATCTTCACTCTAGTATCCGCCCGTCCCTCAAGCTCATGCAACTTTCTCCCCCTCCCACCCCTCCTCGCCCCCTCACAACCAACCTCTCTCTCCGAAGCTCACAACGACACCCCATCGCTAGTGACATACCGTCACTACGCCACTCTATATTTCATCATGATCTCCACATCCACAGAGTCACCGCTCGCACTCCTAGATCTGATTCAAGTCTTCGTCGAGAGTTTGGATCGGCTGTTTGAGAATGTGTGCGAGTTGGATTTGATTTTCAACTTCGAGACATTGCATGCGGTTTTGGGGGAGATGATTGTGGGTGGGGTGGTTGTCGAGACTGGCTTGGATAGGTGTGTTTTAGAGTATTTATCTTCTGTTGCTCTTTGCTGATGAGATTCGTAGGGTCGTTGAGGGTGTGAAGGCTCAGGGCAAGGTTGCTAAGAGACCTGTTAACGAGGGCAGTCGGAGTGGTATAGGTCCTGGTATCTGGGCTGGACGGTGATAGCTGCTTGATACTGTGGCGGAAGACAGGCAGGATCATGTGGCAGAGGACTCGATTTATACGCTAGCTCGATCGTCATCGAAAATGGCAAGTAGGAGACCGGCCACTGCCCGAAGCCTCCAATGTGGACCATAGGGGCAGACTGCACGTTGTGGAGTCGAACGTGGCATTTTGATTCAAGATTAACAAGAGAGAGATGTGGAAGCTCAAGCATACTCCATGAGCTTTGGAGCCATTTAGAGCCTCATGCTAGGCGGCTATGACTGGAATAGAGAGAGATGGGAGAGTGGCCACTGCTAGTAGAAGCAAATGATACCCGATGACCAAGCGATACAAGTTTCCCAATCTCGCACAAAGGTTGTTTGTAAATCTGGTTATTATAGAGCTGAGAGTGGGGTATCTATTAATTTTTCATTCCAATGACTTTGCGCCTTTTCTCCTCATTCACCTTGGTTCCACGATATGGGACGGTATCTTGCTTTGAGCCCCTTCCTTACATCCTTCTTGGTCTTCAGGCGAAAAACATTTATTGTTGGTCTCCATCATACACTTCTCCGCAACCCGCTCCTTCGGGGGGGGTTTCCCGTGAAGCTCTTTATCATGGAACCAGCTCTGCTGCGAATCAAGACCAGCTCGGCTGTTCATGGACGCTGGCTTTCTGCATTCTCTTGTTCTTCTGTGTCTTCCTTGATTTCATTCTCCTGACGACCACATGGCTCTCATCTATCCTCCCGACGACTACATTCCTCTGTTGTCAATGACTCGAGATCATCTCAAGTCAGTCATAGAGAATCACGTTCTTTCTCGGCAGCACCTCGTGCTACGACTTCGGCTCGAATGTCTCTTTGCTTAGACTCATTGGCTTCTCCACCAAGTCTGTCGTACCACACTCGCATCTGATAACAAGTCAGTCAGCATTCAAGCATCATTTGCTGTGATGTATCGAGACATACGCCGTCAAAGATGGAACCGTTCTCGGAGGTCGGCATGAATAAGATTCCGTACACGACGACGACTGCAACTCTTGATCAGCATATTGTCTTCTCTGAAGCTTGTAAATGCCTTTGAGATAGCTCACCTGCAATACTGCCCCAAGTGGCAAGCTTGACAATCTTAGTCCATCTCGGGCGAGCCCATGCGAGCTTGGCTCTCCGACGATATCTCCTCTCGAGACGGAATTGGTGCTTTTGCGACAATTGAGTGAAGTCTGGTGGCCATAGTTTCTTGGCCTTGTATGGATTTAAGTAGGGCTTGTATGGACCCTCTTGTGCAGCTCGTCGTATTAATGTCTGCAACATGGTGATGTGGTGGTGTTGTTTTGTACAATAATATTAATATTCATCTCATCTCCGTCACTTCATGGGTTGTGTCGAGTTTGTCCATAGAGCAAACATGAGTTATATCCGAATCCGCGGAGGTCGACTGGATTGCGGGACCCTTGAAGACATGGGAAATATTTGAGAGCAATGCGGGCATGACACATAATTGTTGCAATTGCAAACCAAAATCATTCACAACGTCGGGCCTTATTACTTTCGGTCGTTCATTCCTCCGGCTCGGGGCATCGTCGCGCACAGGTGGTCTGCAAAATTATAAAAGGTTTTACAAGACGAGCAGCGCAAACATGGCGGCCGTACAAGCGACTCAGGCTGCGCTGGATCCAGCAAACAGCGCAAAGAACACTCTCAAGATCGAAAACACGGAGAAGAGAGATACTCTCATTGCGATTGAGAAGAAATATCAGCAAAAATGGCAACAAGAGCGTGTATTCCAGCAGAATGCTCCCACGACCGACGAGGTGCCATTTCACTCCATTTCCAACGATGAGCTCCACCAAAAGTACCCCAAATTCATGGGTACCATGGCGTATCCTTACATGAACGGTGTCCTTCACGCCGGTCACTCCTTCACCGCATCCAAGGTCGAATTCGCCACTGGTTGGGCACGTATGCAGGGTAAGCGTGCTCTCTTTCCCCAGGGTTACCACTGCACGGGTATGCCCATCAAGGCTTGCGCCGACAAGTTGATTCGCGAGATTGAAATGTTTGGTCAAAACTTTGAGAACTGTCCTACCGAGGACGTCACCAGCGGCGAGACTGAGGCCATCCCTGCACCGACGCAAGAGACGACCAAGGCCGATGTCACCAAGTTCACGGCAAAGAAGAGCAAGGCTGTTGCCAAGTCTGTCAATCTCAAGTATCAATTCCAGATCATGCTTGCTCTGGGTATTCCACTCGAGGACATTCACAAGTTTGCCAATCCCCACCACTGGCTGGAGTTCTTCCCCCAACTGTGCCAGAGAGATTTGACCAACTTTGGTGCAAGAGTTGACTGGAGGCGATCAATGGTCACCACTGATGCCAACCCTTACTACGATGCCTTTGTCAGGTGGCAGATGAACCGCCTCAGGGAGCTGAACAAGATCAAGTTTGGCAAGAGACATACAGTCTACTCGCCCAGGGACGGTCAGGCATGTATGGACCACGACCGATCGAGTGGTGAGGGTGTGAGCGTGCAAGAATACACTGCTATCAAGCTCAAGGTCGAGGAATGGCCCGAGACTGCCCAGAAGGTGCTCGAGGGAAAGCTGCCTGCAGGAGCCAACGTCTACTTTGTCCCCGCCACTCTCCGTCCAGAGACCATGTACGGTCAAAACTGCTGTTTTGTTGGTCCTAAGATCGCATACGGCATCTACAAGGTCTCCGACAACGAGTACTACTTCATCTCCGACCGCGCTGCCCGTAACATGGCCTTCCAGGGCATCTTCCCTGAATGGGGGGTGTTCCCCAAGGTTGCAGATCTGAAGGGTTCGGATGTTATCGGTACCCTTGTCAACGCTCCCCTCTCCATCCATGAGCAGGTCCGCATCCTTCCCATGGAGTCGGTCAAGTCAACCAAGGGTACCGGTGTTGTCACTTGCGTGCCATCAGACTCTCCTGACGATTACGCCACCATCCAGGACCTCATCAAGAAGGCCGACTACTACGGCATCAAGAAGGAGTGGGCCGAGCTTGAAATTCTCCCCATCATCGACACTCCCTCCTACGGAAATCTCACCGCCAAGTTCCTTGTCGAGAAGATGAAGATCAACTCCCCCAAGGATGCCAAGCAGCTTGCCGAGGCCAAGGACCTCGCCTACAAGGAGGGCTTCTACAAGGGTACCATGGTCCACGGTGAGCACAAGGGCAAGTCTGTAGAAGAAGCAAAGCCTCTTGTCCGTCAAGAGCTGATCGACGCTGGCGATGCCTTCAACTACGCCGAACCTGACGGAGAGGTCATTTCCAGATCCGGTGACTACTGTGTTGCTGGTCATCTTGACCAATGGTACCTCAACTACGGCAAGTCCGGTGACGAGGCATGGCAGCAGACTACCCTCAAGCACGTCCTGAACGAGGACGGCAAGGGTGTCAACACCTTCTCCACCGAGGCTAAGAACTCCTTCGAGCGTACTCTTGACTGGCTCGGACAATGGGCTTGCGCCAGATCTTATGGTCTTGGTTCCAAGCTTCCATGGGACCCTCAATTCCTTGTTGAGTCCCTCTCCGACTCCACCGTCTACATGGCTTACTACACCATCTCACACTACCTCCACGGCGACATTTACGGCAAGACTCAAGGTATCGGCAAGATTTCCGTCGACCAAATGACCGACGAAGTCTGGGACTACCTCTTCTGCCGTACTGATGACGTCAAGTCTGATATCCCCAAGGAGACTCTTCACGCCATGCGCCGTGAGTTCGAGTACTGGTACCCTCTTGATATCCGTGTTTCCGGCAAGGATCTGATCCAGAACCATCTCACCTTCTTCCTCTACGTCCACGTCGCCCTCTTCAAGCCCGAGTTCTGGCCCAAGGGTATCAGAGCCAACGGCCATCTCCTGCTCAACGGAGAGAAGATGTCCAAGTCGACTGGTAACTTCTTGACTCTTCACGAGGCCACTGCCAAGTTCGGTGCCGACGCAACCCGTGTTGCTCTTGCCGACGCTGGTGATGGAATTGAAGATGCCAACTTTGAGGAGACTGTCGCCAACAGCTCTATTCTCAAGCTTTTCGAGTTGAAGAAGTGGTGCGAGGACATGATCCAGGAAGCACGCATCCTCAAGGACGGCGAGACTTATGCCGAAGTCTCCAAGAACGAGCGTCACAAGAACAACGACACCATTCAGCGAACCGGCGAGAAGGGTCTCTGGGACCGGATCTTTGAAAACGAGATTAACGGTCTTGCCAAGGAGACTGGCGAGCAATACAACGAGTGAGTTTTTCGAAGCACCTCAATCAAATGCAATACTAACAATCAAAACAGGACAAACTACAGAGCAGCTCTCAAGTCCGGTCTCTACGACTTCACCGGTGCCCGTGACTTCTACCGTGAAGTGACAAAGGCTGCCGGCATTGGCATGCACGCCGACCTTGCACGCCGCTACATTGAGCTCCAAGCCCTCACCCTCACAGTAGTCGCCCCCCACTGGGCCGAACACGTCTGGAGCGACGTCCTCGGCAACAAGACCTCCGTACAAAACGCCCTCTTCCCCACCGTCCCCGCCACCGACGCCGCCCTCACCGCCGCCCGCGAATACGTCCGCAACACCTCCTCCAGCATCACCTCAGCCGAAGGCGCCCAAATGAAGCGCATGGCCAAAGGCAAAGCCACCTCGTACGACCCCAAGCAGCCCAAACTCCTCACCATCTACGCCGCCCTCAAATACCCCGACTGGCAAGAAAAATACATCGACCTCGTCCGCGACAGCCTCAACGGCTTATCCCTCGACATGAAAGACGTGAGCAAGAAAATCGACAAAGCCGACTCCAAGCGCGCAATGCCCTTCATCCAAGCCCTCAAGAAATCTCTCGATCAAGGCATCCCCAAGGAAACGGTCTTCGAGCGCAAACTCGCCTTTGACGAGGTAAAGGTCCTCGGCGAAATGGTTCCCGGCCTCAGACAAACAGTCCTCAAGTGCGAAGCTGTTGAAGTCATTGTCGTGGAAATGGGCGGCAAGACCGGAAAGGTCGTCGCTAGTATCGGTGACAAGGCTGCGAAGATCGGCGCTGAGAAGGCGAATCTGCAACCCGCTGCTGAGGCTGCTGTGCCCGGCTCTCCTACTTTCTTCTTTGAGAATATCGCCGAGTAGTAGGGTGGGGATCGCGGGGTTTGGTTTAGTAGACGCAAAAATGTCAAGGAAGATATGCATAGAAATGTTAAAACTTTTTCTTCTCCTTCTCTCTCTCACAGTCTCTCTGTAGTCTGAAATTCTCATCGGTCTGTCTATTCATGCATGTATTGTTGTAGATGTCGAAAAGTAGTGAGTTTTTAGGCGTCGCAATAGGGTAGGATTTTTCTTGTCTTGTTATTTTCTTTGCTTGTTTCCTTCCTTCCTTTTTTTTTTTTCTCTTGAGACTATTGCCTCGCTAGATAAAGAAATACCTGCTCTCTATCTACAATATCTGTTTTCCAGCCCGCCTATACTTTTCCTTCTGTCTGATTCTCAGAGGGGTGAAAGGATAAAAGGGATACTTTTATGTGCGTGACTTGTAACCTCTTTTCCCCCTTTCCCGCTGTCTTTACTCTATTATGAGCACAGCTTATCATTAAGTCAATCTACAACCTGTTCTCTATTTAAACTATCTGTTCTCCAGCTGGCATTCATTTTCTTTAGTATAACTCTCTTCTCTCCTCTTCTCTTCTCTTCTGCTCTAGAGGGAAAGAGTAAAAAGGCTACTTTTGTATATGCGACTTGTGATCTCTTTCCCCCCTTTCCCCTCTCTTTTATGGTGATTCATGAGGAGTTGAGGACGGAAAGGAGAACGATACACATAGCAGAAGGGAAAGCAATCTACATGACAGAAAGGAAAGCAATATACAAGGACAGAAATTAAAGCAATCTACATGACAGAAAGGAAACCAATTGACAAGGACAAAAAGGAAATGAAAAGAAAGCAATGCAAAAGATGAGACTTTAACCAGCCTGCTCCACTATTCAACCCATTTCGCCGTGCTGCCTGTCATCACCGAGTCCAGTCAGGCATCAAGATCCATGCCGACAGCGATTTCAATCTCTAATGAAACCTTCATGCTGCAGCAAGATTTACTCCCTCCGAACCCTGTGCGTATTGTCTAGGAGATACAAGACGGGGCGCTGCACGGAGTATCGCACGCATGCATGAACATTCCAGCCATGCTTCAACCCACCTCCACATATGTGGTCTACAAGCAATTCAAGGACCAGTCGATGCAGAAATTAACATAGCTGCTGCTGCTTCACACACGCTTCGATACTGCCTTGAATCCTCCTCACCCCATGATGAGCATCACAACCATCAATGGACGACAAGGCATGGTCAGGTTAGAGAGCAGCCACGTCTCCGGACCAACACTACGCTATGCGATGACGCTTCCATGAGCAGAAACCACGATATCCTTGGACGGAATTACAGATCTGTGAACCTGGACTTGCGTCTCGACCGCACGTTGCGGTCCGTCCATTATGGAATTACTTCATGACCAGCAACAGTGACTCTGTAACCGATTATTATCGTTCAGAGGACATGTGATTTCGTGCGCTGATGTCGCGTAAATGCCAGATCGATGGCATTTCGTATCTACCGCCCCAAGATCAGCATGTTTGGCTGCTGAGATGAGCACTGAGCATGCTACCGTGGATTCGATATGTGCGTTTGGAAGCGATATAGTTGCATATGACACATGACCTCAGAGACATCTTTCGCCTTTATCCTCTCACGTGCCTTAGATACCGCGGCAATTTTGTATCTGTTGTATGAGATACAGGTGCATTTCCCCGGGCTTTGTAATTTAGTGTGTCGATTATGCTACCATTTAGTTTATTTATCAGCGCGTAATGGAGGTTGTTTTAGATGCGGGTGGCGACCGGATATTGCCGCATTTGCTTTGTTGGCTATATATCTTCTCTGTTGACGATATAGTTGGTTATTTAGCGGTAGATTAGAGATGAGACTTGATGTATTGTTCGAATTTGCTAATAGCTAAGAGAGATTAGGCGGGTGGAGATTAGAGGTATAGGATTGTAAAAGCAGGGAGTTGTAGAGTTGTAGAGTTTTGAAAATAAGGCAGGCTTTTCTTGATTTCTTTGGGATATGTAATAATGATCGACATGTCGACCGTTTGCCAAGTTAGTGGATGTAGGGCAGTCGGAGAAAAGCAGGGAAATAGAGTAATCGGAAGGAAAGAGGGGAATTGGTCAGACAGTTGTATAGGTCAAGTGGGTAAGGGGAGATGTGAGATGATGGTGGTGAATATAGCGTCTACAGTGGAGACGAGGATATGAAAATCATGAAGATATTGTGTAGATGAGTAGGATATAGATAAGCAGGATGGAAACGAGAGTATAGTAAAGATGAGGGTAGAGGATGAGAGAATAAGCTATAGACAAGTAAGCTACGGAAAGTTTGGGAGTGGAAGTGTGTATTATGAATAGTCGGATACCACGTGACGTGGTCCTCGTGAAAGGCAAGCCGAGCTGGAAATATAGGGATGCGCGATATTCGTAAGATCGGTTGCCTAGTCGGCGTGCCTCTTGCGTGATACGTGCAGGCACAGAAGAGAGACTAAGCAGAGGAGGAAATTGAGTCATTTGAAGGTATTATGGCAGTGCGAGTATGATGCGTTTCTGTTGTGGGCTTCCTACTATATATGTGTGAGGATGTTCAGGCCCCTCGTTGCTTCTTCGAGGACCTTCGAGATCTCCTGACATTCATGATCCAGCGTGCTCGTATTAGAAATATGATCATAATGATCATAATAACCATAGAAAGTGCCAAATTCATCACGTTCTTCATTAATCCATCATTTGCACTTTTGTCAAAGCGAAGCTCAACAACATTAGTTTAGCTATGTTGGATTTCCATAATTAATTTATAGGAAATGCGCCCAGTCAAGGTTAAGATCTGCCCCTTTTTTAGTAGTAACTTGGCAATATTATTATGCCCTTTTTGAATAGCATGAATCAGTAAAATGTACTGGAATTCTCCTTCTCCTAAAGCAGTATCGTAACGCTTTAAGTTCATGTCCGCACCTTTGTCAAGTAGGAGCTCAACAATCTCGATACAGCCCGCTCCAACTGCAACAAGCAATGGGATGTGATATTCATGTTGACCATCAGGGTTTGCTCCGTTTTCAAGTAACAAGTTGACTATTCCAATATTCTCTTCGGTAATGGCAAGCAGCAATGGGGTGCAATGCGATCCGAATTTGCCGCAATAACCACGGCTCTCGTAAATTTCTATGTTAACGTCTACACCTTGCTGAAGCAGGAGCTCCACGATCTCGGTATAGCCATCCGAAATTGCTGAAAGCAACATTCTACAAGCGTTGCTTCGACCACTGAGGTTGGGGTTTGCCTTTTTCTCGAGTAACAGCTTGACTACCTCAGGCTTGCAATATTTTGCAGCGATTGAGAGCACTGACTGTTCATAGTCATCGGATACGTCTGGGTTTGCTCCTGATTTCAACAGAACTTTTGCCAAGTCCCAATTTCCACAGTCACGAGCGACGACTAGTGGGATTCGGTCCGAAACACCCATGCCCACAACTTCTTGATCTGGATGTGCTCCCTTCTCAAGTAGCAGTTCTACTATCTCATTTTGGCTACATATCACGGCGTAAGACCAAAGCGCTTGATGTGGACCAGTTCCTACAGCTAGGTCGCGGCCGAAGAATGAGCATAACGTGGGGAGATCAGGGATCAAAGCGGTGCGGCATTCTTCGATGGCTGCTTCATGTACATGCCATATGGGTTCTTGCTTCAGCTGTTCCTTTGGTTTCAGGAAAGCAGCAACGGACAGTCTACTCATGATATCATGGAGATCTTGATGGTGGTCTCCATAATACAAGAGAGCCAATTCCAACACAACCTGCAGCTTCATGGCTTCATGAAAATCATAGTTATGTTTGGGAAACTGGTAGTAGCCACCTCTCAATTTGATCGCCTCTCTCCGTTCTCGTAGCCAAGTCAACCAAGGCGGTTCTTGCTGAGAATCGATGACACCACTTTCAGCTGGTGAAGGATCGACATTCGCTTCGGATTTGTCAGATGAGAGAATGCCCCCATTCATTGAGTTAAAGCTTGGCAAAGCGATAACATTGACAGCATCGTTGGCTTTATCGGGCAGAATGCTGTGATTGTTGTGCATGCCGCCGCCAGCGTGATCGGATTCTTTACACAGGACGGCACTATTGGTGGTACCAGTGTGCATATTATCGTCAACATGCTCGAGGGCGAGGTGGCCCGGACTTGGATAAGCATTCAAGCGATCTGGCGTCACATGAAGTTGACCATTCTCATTGCTCGTTTCCGTTCCGAGACTTGATTTTTCGGAATGTCCAGTACTCGATTGATCGCCAACTGGCATGTATGTATGCTTCCCGGCTTGAATATGACTGATCGAGGATACACGAGAGCCAGTGTCGATAACGGGCTCGATGGGGAGCTGAGGCCATGAATGATCGCTGTTCTCGATCGAGGGGAAGAATCGAGGTTGCTGTGATGTGACAATTGCTGTTGGAATACTATCGTCCAAAACCTCGGGAGCCGGGGGCCGCTGAATGTGATTGTTCAGTTTCCTTCTCTTGCTCCGATCTGGACTGCATCGTGCAGCTTCATAACTTTTCGAGGGCTTGCACCTTCCCTGTATGGCTCGATGTTCGAAGAGATTGTCTTTACGGGGGAAAATATGACCACATTCTAGGCATGGATACTCGCGATCGGGATTGTTGTGTCTACTCGTATGCTTCGAGAAAGCAGTGCGATTGGTGAAACCTACTCCGCAGCCCGCTACACTGCAGATCCATGCTTCATGGTGTGTTTTCTTCGCATGAATTTCCAAGGCCAGAGCCGTCGGCCATGATTTGTGACATTGTGCACACTCAGAAAGGACTCTATTGCTCGCTACTCGCTTCTTTGTGTCAAAGACGTCTGAAGCAGCATCAGCTAGCACGCTGAGTGACGAGTGATCCATGGCTGGTCTGAGCTTTAGGACTTGCCGAGGATGCGCGAGACCGCCTCAAGCGGTAGGATGATAACAACAATAATGTCAACGTTGGACATGGAGGTAGAAAGATCAATCACTTCGAAGACCACTTTGAAGACAGTTCAAAAACAGTAGAAGAAAAAGGGATACAAAGTCCAAGATCATCTCTAGAAATGTCGAAACAATCACAATGTAAGCCACGGGCAACGAGCATCAGATCACGCTAGGTAGGATACATCGAGGCTTAGCGCGGCCTGACTTCCTCACGACCTGCATAGAATATGCATGAGAAAACCAAGAACTAACAACCTTACACACTCGTCCCGCGACTTCGATCCACCCACGGGCAACGAGCAACATGCTGACGCCATTCGTCGAAAGTCGCATGGCAAACCTCAAAACGTCCAAGGGCCGGAGTGACGCATCACAGCATCTGTACATGGCTCTAGCATGGAAACATGATCGACCCAGCCGGAACGGGGTCAGCCTGACAGCAGGCATCGCTCTTCCATCCACTCTAAGCACCACGGGCAACGAGCATCAAGCTGCTACCACTCGTCAATGAAGAGGAACCATCGATCGGTGCCGATCAGATGCGATTGCTACCTCTGCAGCATGGCTTGGCAGGCAACATGCTGTCAAGGTAGACGCGGAAGAGCACGCCGCAGTGTGGGTGAGTCCAGCGAAGCTTGGTAGAAGGCGTGAGAGCATGATGATACCCAGATTCCACAGCCACGGGCCGAGGCGCTGCTCGATATGCTCTAGTGAAACGTGTTGAACTATTTCGCGTGGTCAGGCACCTTGAGCAGCGACGGGCAACGAGCAAAGAGTGCGCGTACGCCATCTATACTTTGTAAATGCACTTTTTTGTGCTCAGTGATCGGATCATCTCTCTGTCAATCACAGCAGCGGGCAACGAGCATCAGCCTCCTTTGCAGAGAACTATAGGTATGAACGCACAGCTATTCCTAATCCGCGTGGGAAGACCTAAGTGCTCGTTGCCCGTTCTTCCCAAGGTATGTTGCGACGAAGTGAGTATATAACTTCTGTCTTCCCATGTTCATTTCATGTCTCGTCTTCATCGTATTACTTCGCTCTGCCCTCTCAGCTTGTCTTGATAACCACAATCCTGTCTCACTTCGAAGCGATATCATGGCATCTCTACACAAAAAAAGTTCCGCTGGCCGTCACATACATCATGATGATAGCATGGATGTTCGGTTCAGCAATGCTGCGACACTTGCAGTCATTGACACTGCTGCTCCTCTTCTGAATCTTGAACCCGATACAGTCTATCATGGATCTACCGTAGACATCCCTTTGGGACACGACTCCCACGAAATCAAGTCTCACCATCAAGGCATCAAGAAAGCAATGTCCAAAGTCAAGAATGTCATCAAGGAGCCCTTCAACGCCAAACACAAGACCGAGCCACGTCGCTACTATGGCATCTGCCAGAGTAGCAGTAGCGTCCCAGCAGACCCTGATGCCATAATGACACCGCCTCTCGCCAATGGTAAGCCTGCCTTCTACTTGTGTTCAAGACTCATGACTGATGCTCGTTAGTCAACGCACCCTGCTCGTCTACAAACTCCATTGAAACTGACGAGGAAGTCATCACCACCAAGCCAAAAGCACGCATCTTCTCAAGAACCACGAAGAAGGTTGCGAAAAAAGCCGGTCCAGCTCTCCTTGCCCTTGCCATCGGCATAGCCGAGCACTATCTCAATAACGCGGGCTTTTGAACAGATATCCCCATCGCTTGGACTGGACCAGTTTCCTCGCTACTCTTTTCTGTGTTCACCTTCTGATATTCATAGTCCTTCGTTACCTTGGTTCTATCTGTACCGCTAGTCATCGCTATAGCAATATAGAGATGGATGGAAGCGGAGCTACGGCCCTGCGCCATGATCATCTATCTCAGATCATTCTATACCGCTCGGAAGTGCACGGGACTCATACATACTAGGACCTTCATGGACTACTTGACAAATATAAATGCATAACACGATATAACGTAGTCATGTCGTCTGATATCTTGTCCTCCTCACACCCTCCACTATCATACATACTTATCCACCCCTTCCATCATCTTGCCCCACTTGTCCATAGAGTGATTTGATTTATCCCATCATAGTCACATTTCTCACTGCAACCACTCACCTTCTGCCCGCTTCATCTCTTTTCTTCGCCTCGTATCTAATGTCCAACACAACATAAACTACCACCACCTCCAATCCAATGTTATTGATATGCTGCTACCATATCTCCGTGTTGAACCCGTTATCCTTGCCAAAGTCTCTTCCTCGCCAATAATCTCTCGCCCTCCACCGCCTTCGCACCTCCTCTTGCCTCCTTCCTACCAAAAGTGCTCAAGAATAATCTCTAGCTCCGACTCACAAACCATCTCAAACCCATATAAAGCACACCATCACTAAACATACCCACTGAATAGAACCCTGTAAAGTCGAAGGTGAGCAGATTGAAGATTTGAGAAATGGTTGGATTGAGGATTGTCAACAGAGAGGATTGCTACAAAGAGATGGACCAAGTAGAAAAACTAGAATCGGACCACGCGAGAGGCGAAAAAGGGCAATTCTTTCGACCGTGAAGACTACCATCGTACTTAGACCTTATATATAGACGATAGATTCCGAATGGAACGGACAAGACCTGAAACTAAAAAAAGTACGTATGCCTTTCCCTAGTCTCAAAGCACACGACTGATTGTACATTCGATACCAAGCTCTTGTTCTCGATCAAGGGATCTCGAGCGGAACACTGTTGTTGATTGCCTGACAGACGGACGAGTCCCTCTGTCCAATTCATGCAGATAAGTGAACCCCTGCTTTTCAAAACTCGAGCTGGGAGTAACAAGGGCGACGAATATTAGGGAGAGCGATTAACACGACGAATGATTGAGGTAGTCAAAGGATTGCTGGACATGTATACAGTGCTTACTTTACTACAACCAAGACAAGTCATAAAGTGGACACACACATCAAGTAATAGCCCACAAGGAAGTAATATACAGTAAGAACAGGAAAGCCAATCGAAAAGCTAATATAGGTGATTAGATCGAGCAAAACCCCACTTCATGCACCTGCGATAACATTGTCCCTTCCCTTTGAATGCGATCTGAGACAGAGAATCAACGAAGAATCCGTCGGGACCAAAACCTGCCGGTCTTAGCGGTCTTTGCCTGTGAGCCAGATGGCTGGACTTCGTCAGTCTCGGGCCTGCGCAAGGATAGCAGAAGCGGTTTGGTCGCGGCATCCGGTATCGCACCATACTGTACGAGCAGACCGACGAGGTCCGCGTCACTGCCCAATTCGTTGTCCTCCCTGTGATGGTAGAACTGCCGCCTCGCCGCGGTATGCAAAGCCGTGCTTGTCGAACCATTTTTACCCGTATAACAGAACATGTTACCGTCGGACCCTTCTGCAGAGATGTTGAGATCGGCCCCGTTCTTTAGGAGAATCTCAGCCCACTCGTATGACTTGATGAGGGGCCAGTAAGGATGCATCAAAGCGGCAAGTAGGGGCCGAGTCTGGACCGTAGATCCGGTTCGATAGAATTTGAGGTTCGGATCTGCATGGTGGCGCAGCAGAACTTTGAATATGGTAAGACGTTCGGAATCAAGTGCCTCAGCTGTCGAGCTCTCCATCACGCCCGAAGAAGTGTGGCGTCTGAGGTGGCATATTGGAGAGGTGGAATGGAAAAGGGGAGCCAATTCGAGTGCCCACAGATAGATCTCAGTAAAGTCAGCGAAGTGGTCACTACCACGAACTTATTTCGGCTATTTACTCAAGTTGGATATTCGATGCGGGCCTGGTCGACGCGAGGAGAGCGCCTTTGCAGCTGAAAATCGTGATTCTTGCACGTTTGCCTGGTCAAGATACACCTCAGTGTGGGCTGTGATGGCGTCCAACTTATCGTACTTGTCCATATCGATCCCTTGCAGACCTTGCTCCACATTGAATCGGAAATAGAAGTTGGGTGTGCCCTGGAATAGAGAGGCCATCTCGTCTGCAGTCGCTTCACAGTCTGTTGTAATACTCTTGAGCGTGCCAACAACATCAAGCAGCCATTTGACACCTAGACCGCTCGAGTTCTCCAGTGCAATGGCTTTGGGTATCCCAGCACCAATATTGATGATGCAAGAGATTGTCTGGCTTGAATCATTCCTGTACATTCTTCCAATCTCTTTGAGAAAAGCCCTGGAGGGATTGTTCGATCCAAATCCCCCCATCAATGTATTCGCGATTCCCAATCTTGAGGCGCTTGAAGAAGGTTGGGGCGGCACTTGTCGCCCGTGCAGCTTGCCAGATGGTTAGACCGTCGATATTAGTGGAATCTGCATAAGATCGCATTAAAAAAGGATGGCCTGCACCGACGGCCAAAGCACGTTGAGTGCAGACGAACCTGTGAGCTATCGTTAGCCCCATCCATAGCTGAGAGATGATCCTTACACTTTGCATTCTCCAGTATCTTGTAGCATCGCCACATCTTCATCGCCAGAATACTTAGCGATCAATCGCCTGATCACCCTCTCGAATGTTTTGACAGAGTATTTCGCTTCTCTTCCAGGCACCTTGAATTTTGGATTCCCGAATACCTCCTCTGCAAGGCTTTCGTACTCCTCGATAGCCTGCTTGACCGTGAGTTTCAAGCATCCCAGCAGAATTGCTATGAGACCGCCTGTACTGGTCCCACATATTACATCAAAGACTTTGCAAGGCCTGTCCAGCGTGTCATCTGGAGGATCTCTCTCATCCTTTACAAGTGGCATTAGCTGTCCGAGTATCAGTAGCTCACTCAAACCACGGACCCCGCCTCCCTCTAGAACTGTCAGCCATAGTGCTCAAAGTAGAGAACTGCCTGCGCTTACCCAATGCGAGCACGCGCAGACCGCAACTTTCATGACCTGCCATTAGTGAATACTCGAAAATTCCGAACAGATGAAACACCGCAAAGGAAGTGCGATGGTACGAAACACGATGGCCTATTGAGAAGATGAGATCGAGAGTCCCGTTCCAAATACCCCACCTAGTTTAAAGGCAACTGATGCTGGGAAGCTCAATTGCTTATCTCAAAGGTGTGCAAGGCGTGCAAATATTGCTGCTCATTGGACGCCACACCTCAAGCCTGGCGACTAAGGCTTACAGTGACTTGGTACAAGCGCATTGTCCGATCACATCCATGGCTGAGTGACGGGATATGCTTAATGCACCATCACCGAAGGATTTGCAGTGCGGAAGCTGAGGCATGCAGCCTTGCTATTGCTTTCGGCGAAAGACAATAGCATCAGTGAACGATCATCGTGATGGTGAAGGAGTAGAAGATATGTCGTCTGGCACATCTCACAGTTGGATAGTGCTATGTTACGCTGACTGACTAATTGATTGGTTGCTCCATCGACTGTATCGTTTGGTGTAGACAAGATGGAGCAAGAGAGAACAGGGATGATCTCGGGAAAACGTTTTTCCGCTCCGCATTCAGGCATGCCAGATGTGCCAGGCACGCCAGGGTCCTTAGTCTCTTCTCAAGACCAATATCACGCAACCTGGATTATTCGTAACTTAGAAACCAGTGACATCGTTGAATCCATATCTCTCCTTACTCCGAAGAATTGCCAGACACAGACAATTCCTTCGGCCAGCTTTTTTTTTTTTTTTAGGATTGCTGATGCTTATATGATGATGCTTGCTAGTACCGCTTTTGGTGATGAGACGTGCATCAGGTCTAAAGAGGTCTATGCAGTTGATCGTTTAGTCTGTTTGTGAAAGTTTCAAAAGTGAGCAAGACAAGTAGTTAGAAATACATTCTTTTCATTCAACATGCAGATGCGATTACTGTACGCTATGAGGGGCAAAAGACAATACTGTTTCATCAAAAGTTCGAAGCGAAAGGAATATTCTGGTATAAAGTTCCGCTCCGGTGGTCCCATGCATTCGTCTCGTTGCTTCGCTTCACACTTTACCTGCCGAGTCTGATGACGCCGGCAGCAATAAGCTTCTGGATGTTGGTCTTGATGCCAGGGTTCTTCATGTGCTCTTGGAGAGCAGCTGGGTCGCCCTTGGCCTGTTGCAGGATAGATTGCATGACGGGGTCTGTTTGTAATGTTAGCATTGATGGTCTGAAGTAATGTTTGACAAGGATATAACCGACCTTGCAAGATACCGGAAATCTCAGGATCGCGTTGGATTCTCTCCATGGTCTGCTCCTCGGTCTCACCCTCACGAGAAGAGAATTGTGCCTGCAGGGCCTTCTGGCTCTGCTGCTCAATCTCCCTGGCGTTCTTACCGCCCTCGTCGATGGTTGAAGCAAGCGAGCAGACATCAATACACTTGTTGTATTCGCGCATGGCGAACAAAGCCTGAGCCTTGCGGAGGTAAGCACGGATGAACTTGGAGTCCTTCTTGATGGCTTCGTCACAGTCGGTAACGGCAGAAGGGAAGGCGAGCAATTTGATGAAGCATGCAGCGCGGTTGGAGTAACCGCGAGGGTCCTCGGGAGCGCGCTTGACCATTTCAGTGTAAGCCTCAACAGCAGCGGCCCAGTCTGCCTCCTTGAACTTCTGGTTTCCGAGCTCGCGGGCCTCTTCTGCCTTGGCGGGGTCAATGTAGGATTCACGCTCCTTGATGATCTTGTTCTTCTCAGCAGCGCGGAGCTTGGCGAGGATATCGGGAGTGCGGTGTTCAGTCAAGGAACGCTGGTAGTTGTCAATTGCGGAGGCCAAGTCGCCCTGCTTCTCGTATGCAGAACCCATGCGACCGAAAGCCTTTGCGATGATCTTGAAATCGGCTAGAACCTCACGACCGTACTCAACGGCTTGTTTGCATGCCTTGATGGCCTCATCGTAATCTCCCTTTTCGAAGTAGGCAGCGCTCAGGTTGGTGAGGTAGGTGATGTCCTTGTGAAGTTCCCAGGCCTTGGAGTAGTGTGCGATGGCGTCGTCGAATTGGCGCTTCTTGTAGGAAGCAGTACCAAGGGCCTTTTCAGCATCAGCCTCCTCCTTGGCCTTCTTTGCTGCGATGGCCTCCTCATCTTCAGGCTCAGGCTCGGGTTCTGGCTCGGGCTCCTTCTTGGGTTGTTGTGGAGCTGCCTGTTGAGCATCAGGCATGGGAGTGTCCGGTTCCACCTCTCTTGCTGATCCACCATTCTGCTGCTCTCCAGAAGAGGCATCACCAGGGTTGCCGAATTGCATGTCAATACCGAGGAGCACACTCATGACCTGGAGGAAGCGTGGGTCGCCCATCATCTCGCCGACCTTGTTGGGGTTCTTCTTGACATCATTCAGTTTCTGCATGAAAGAAGCGTCTCCGAGAAGGCTGCTGGTCTTGGGGTTGGAGCCCAGCTTTTGGATGAGTTGAGGGTCGTTGAACATGCTACCGAGGCCGCCAGTTGGGTCGCCAGACACACCGTCGGCCTTGGCATCTGCCTCAATGGCGCGCTTCACTGACTCGAAGCCGGACTTCGCTTGTGCGTTGTTTGGGTCAATCTGGAGGGCCTTTTCGTATGCGTCTGTTGCGTCGACTAGGATATTGTCAGTTCAGATATCCAGTCATTTCTTGTATTGCTGTCTTCTTACGCAAGTTGCCCTGTCCGTGGTAAGCGGCACCTCTCCTGCTCCATCCCTTGGACCAGTCAGGCTTGATCTCTGTGCATTTTGTAGCGTCCTGAAGAGCGAGCTCAAAGTTCTTTAGAGATGCGTAGGCGCCGGATCTGTTGGAGTAGAGGACGTGGTTGCTGGGGTCAATCTCGATGGCCGCAGAGAACTTCTCACTGTTTACATGTCAGAATACACTATCTCAACCCAGCAACATCAATCTACTCACGCTGCACCAGTGAAGTCCTTTGCACTGAAGAGCGCATTGCCCTCAGCTTTGAGCTGATCAGCCGACATTTCGTATTCTTTCCGTATTATAAACTAAGTGGCGTAAGTGAAGTATTAGCGTTACAAGACGTATACACAACGGAATGCAGTCGATGAGTATATATGATGTCTCAATCAAATGTCTGTGGAGTGAGAGATCAGGCAACTCTGGTGGATAATTATCTACTTTCCTTGCGACTCTTCTAGACGTTTCTCAGCCCATACAAGAAGCTTGGACCACATTTCGATATCTTGGCGTTTGCGGGGTATCAATTATCAGGGCATGCATGAGTACCTCGTCACGCCTGTCTTACTTACCTTATCCGATGCAACTTTTCGCGAGATCAATCATCCAAAGACATCACTCCAGAACACCATATTATTTTCATTTCATGTACTATGGCCTACGGAGCCCCTTGGTGCCGCGATGGCATATCCATTCGTGATCTTCAACTCCAGGCTCCACCTCACCATGCTCTTGATGCATGGGGAAGAGAAAAAGAACAGCCCGTCTTGCTGTCCGTTCATTTAGCCTTCAAATCTGGCTTTGACAGTGCTGCAAATAATGATGCTCTAGATGCAAGCACGATGCATTATGGTATTCTGGCCAAAGGTCTTCGCGGCCTTGTTCCCCAAGAAGGATGGAGAAGTGTGGATAATTTAGCTCAACTAGTCCATGACAAGATTTCAAGCATGCTGCCTGGACCCGACTTGTTGGACTCTCTTGCAATTGAGATTAAAATGCCCAAGGCTAGCTTGCTTGGTGAATCCGTTGTCTTCCATCGGTTCTATGATCATGGCGTAGTCCAAGATACCATGCATTTGGTCAACGTTTGCCTTCCGACCTTGATTGGCGTCAACTCCAACGAGCGAAACGCCAAGCAAAAGTTGGTAGTTAACTTGTGGATTGGCGGCTTGAAAGGCAAGGACTGTGATTCCTACACTGAACTTGAACAGATCCTCACGAAGGTAGGTTCAACGATAACTGCCATCGTGTGCCGCCTCTCTAATTATGTTCTAGATCATCGAACCGACTGACTATGAGACATTGGAATCACTGGCACTCCATGTTCTGAAGGAGCTCACCAAGGCCTACGCCCCTCTTCAATCCGATGGAACTAGCGTCCGGCTTTCACTGGCAAAACCTCAGGCCGTACCATTTGCTGAGGCGCCTGCTATTGAAGTCTTCAGAACTTCAGAGCAATTATGTACAGCCTTACGTTCCTAAATCTATACTTTGACTGGACTTTGCAAATCTCAAGAACTTTGCGCCAGAGTTCATGGATGAAAGATCAGTCAAGACCATGGTCGAGTAGTTCGCCCTTTAGCCAGGCTATGCTAGACTCATAGTAGCACGATAGCCTGTACTAGGATGGCTTTTCAGGCCGGCGAGGCCACGCCCATTGTGGACCAAAAGGGCGCGTGAGCACCACGTTTCATACAATCATTCGCCGACTCAGAATACGATGCACGGGAGAACCGGAATTGAAACAGTTCACCAGGCAAGCAACGCTGCAAATGCACAAGGCTTCCGTCCAGACCCCACGCCCAAGACTTTAGCTGTACTCCTCAACTTTCCAGCACGAAGAAGATCATGGAAGAACCCTATTAGTATGCACGACCGTCGCGAAGCCACCAGCACAACATCTCGAAACCAAAACGCAACACGTTTGGGACGGGGTTGGAATATCTATGCATCCCGATCCGTGGAACGAGTGACGGATGGGATATGATCTGCAATACTAGCTACTGGGTTCCACGGAATCCGCACCCACCAAATCCAGTCCATCTAGAGCCAAAGATAGCTCCGCAGCTAGAAGACACTCAAAAACACATATCAGAAGAGACCATCCAGAATTCAACCAATCACCCGCAACGTGTCCCCATCTAGTACAGAGTATATCATCCGAAACTCAGTAGCACGTAGCCATGCTACCCGACCATACTGCCAGCTTCACCCGGAGCAATCAGCTCACTCTCTTGAATCCGAGATGGAAGAATGTCATGCGTATAGCAGCTAAGCTCAGAACCAGTGATCGCGTAAATTTCCGTCTCTCAATCATAACCTTTTTTTTTTTTTTTTTTTTTTTTTTTGGCTTTTCCACTGCCTGTAACGATTATCTATCTCCACCTTCGTCTGTCACGGATCTTCATTTCGGAATCAATTTTGCACTCTGATTATCTATGGTAAGAGATCGATGCATTCACGTCCAGATAGACTGTGGCTTGGCAGGTTGGCGCTGGCCTGTCTTTTCCTTTAACTTCGACACAAGCGTCTGTACTCCGGATTCAATGGTGGACAAAGGGGCAGCATCGTTGGGTTAATGATTTGACGCGAATACCTGGACCAGAATTTACTGCCGCCGCCATCTCTTGCAGTCTAGAAAGAGGTTTGCCCCACGGGATTGGCAAAATTGGACGAGACTTTAGCAATTCTTGGGCGGGATAGTCCGTTGGGCTCGCATATTGACGGAAATGTCGGTGGGCAAGCTTGAGTGGCAGTCTGGAGTTTCTGGTTATAGATATTATTCAGAGCACACGATTGCATCGAGCTGACTGCTGCCAAAGTCGCATGAGGTGACGGAACCAGATCACACCTGCTCCACGCCAGACTGCACCGGCTGCGACATTCATGAGCAACTCCGGAGGCGCTTCGCGACCGCTTTGACGTTATTGACAATAATGATATCGATGCCTGCGTCAGCCAGAATCTGAGATAAAGTCGAATCAGCATGCCATGCTTTTGCATTCAAAGACGAATGTATAAATGATGAGGGATGGACATACCTTTGCATTATCCGGATCATCGTTACCAGGCCCCCAAGTTGCGCACCCCATGTCACCTTGCTGACAATACCGCACGAGCTTCAGCGAAGAAAGCAGCGGATCCGCGCGTTGAATCGTGCCCGCTAAATCCCATGCTCGCGCGAAGTGGACCGCCTCCTGCAGACTGCGAGCGCGGACATCCCCGGCGTTGACGTTGCCGGACTCGGTGAGGAAGTGTACGGGATAGGTATTCTGTTTCAGTTTAAGGCAGATACAGACTTCTGGGCTGAAAGAGGCGAGGATGATGGGATGGGTGCCGGCGTGGTCGAAGACGGTGGTCAGGATTGTGTCGACGAGGAGGTTGACTTCGATTGCGTAGGCGTCCATGGACCATTCTTCTGTTGCTTCGCTGAGCATAGGGTATTCTGAAGATGTCGTGTTAGCAGCGGGAAATTCAGAATCGTTGGATGGATAAATGCTTACTGATCTCGATTATCTCTAATATCCTGTCTGGCATGTCTGTGAGCAGCTCTTTTAGTGTTACAAAGGGTTGCCTAATGGTTGATTCCAATGTATTGCCTTTCAGACCTCTGAGCTGAAACTCAAATGTCTTACCCATGCGTGCGCGCAAGTCATTCGCTCGAGATCCGTGCACAGAGCCTTGGGAATAGGCCCGGCTCTTCATCCGACGAGACAAATTGCTCCTGCTCGCTCGTTCTTGTGTTTCACCAAATGGTGTGTAGTCCTCAGGTAGCTGCAGGGCGTTGAGATGCATGAATTGATCATAACTGAGCGTGTTCATCGGAGCGTCAAGCCCAGTCTCGCACACGGTAAAATCATGATACAAGACGGGAACGAGATCTTTCGTCAGCTGTACGTCGGTCTCAATGCCGGATGCACCGAGACTGATAGCAGCTTGGAAGGAGGGAATTGTGTTCTCGCCCAGCTGCAGACTCTTCTGCGACGCTACGTTCTCGCCAACACCTCTGTGACCGACGACGAGTGTAGAAGTGGGTCGCTTCCATGCGGTATTGAATGAAGACTTGTCCATATTGGCGTGGTGGAATGGTTTGACGATCATGAAGCTGAAGGTAACGGTGCCTGCGAATTCTGCAGATTTCGTGTCAATCAGTGGGATAGTGTGATATCTCACGAGGCTCTCTCGGTGTTGTCCAAGGTATTCGCGCAAATTTGCCAGCAGGGCTATCCCACTCGCGGCAAGGATCTCCTTGGTTCGTCCACCGCTTGTTGCGCGATATATCTTGAAACTTAATCCGACGCTCTCTGGAGTCTTTGCGTTGAATAGGCATGGCTCATGGACCCTGCCTCCCAATATAGGCAGTTGATAGCTGCAGGCTTCAGCACCATCAAGGGTGCAAATTTCTAAGCGTAGTCCTGCGAGACCTGTTGGGTTATCCAGACATGCACCGAGCGAGGCATTCAGTTTGACCGCTTGAGCCTCTGTATTAGGTCCCATTGAGCCTAAATTTACAACGACGCAGCTTTGACTCAGATGTAAAGCTTTCTGCTGCGACATTCTGGAATTCTTCGCGCTCGACCTCTGCAGCTTCGAAAGACCTGAGTGAGGATATATGTCTTCATCATTCAATGGTTCGATATTCGAAGTTTTGTCGGCTTCCTTCAACGCCGGGCACTGAATAATGTCCAAATGCCCTCTGAGCAAAGCATGATCTAGACCAGACCAACCCCAGAAATCGCCTCGCTTGAAGTCTGCTCCAGCTTCTAGCAACAAGTCCAGGATTTCCAAATGCCCCTCGATACAGGCCACGATCAATGGCGTCCAGCCACTAAGTGTGTCGCAACTATCGACATGCAAGCCACAGCTAGGCCCAGTTTTGAGAATGAGTTCGACGCAACTAGCTAAGCCCAAGCAGCTCGCAGTATGCAAGGGTGTTGCTTCATATGCTCCACGGAAGGACAGGCCGATTCTATGGGCTATGAGGACCTGGCACATTTCGGTGTGCCTCAAGCTCAGTGCAATGTCTAGTATGTTGCTCGATGATAGCTGGTCAGCTATCATCTCTCCGGAGGTAAATTCAACAGTTGTGCGGGAGTGATAGTCGAGTATCGTCTCCACGGTTGCTAGAGAACCACCAATCACGGCAAGATGCAACGGCGTGAGACCATCTCCGTCTTCGATAAGCACGGTCTCTTTGACGCCTTGCAGATTGAGTGCATTGCCCAAGTTCCAATTCTGTATGCATTTATAGAGCAGCTCATAGACATCTGTTAGTCCATACGAGGCGGCATAGTGCATAGGAAGGCGTCCGTCCCCGTTCTTAGCCACAAGCAAATATCTCTGCTCTAGGGACAACTCCTCTACGACATGATTCAGGAATTGAATGTCGTCGGCATTACTAACGAAACTCTGAGAGCGGGGTGTCTCTGCACTGTAGTCATTCATTGCTCTGCGTCTACCGATGCTGATGACGATATCATGTAGAAATCCATGTTCCTCCAGAAGGTGGGGTTCCAGCTGCATTTTACCGAGTAATAGGTTGACACACGCCGTGGCTCTTTTCGATATAGCGAATTGCAAGAGCATACGACACGCCACTGCTGCATTTTTGCTTCGTACATGATGAGACATAGTCTTCTTCATACGCTTGTCTAGATCGCATGGACTATCTTTCGTAATCGACAAGTATACCTTTTCTGACGACTTGAGCGACAGCATCGAAACGCACGCATGTTCGACCCTCAAACTTCGAGTTTTCGTGAGAGAGTTTGAGTTGGTGCAATTTCTGAGGAGTTCGATGGATCTCTCAATCTTTTCCAGATGGCGCAGAGCTTGGTGTCTACGCACAAACTCGGGACAGATTGTCTTGGGTCTGATGAGAGAGGTGGCATCGGACTGCCTTGAATAAAACTTCACAAGCTTCTTTCTTATAGCATGAAAGCCGTCTTCATTCAATTTGCGATACCACTCCACTTCTCTGATGGCAGCCTGAAGCTCGAGCAATGCCCCGTAGAGATCTGCAACCTCATCAAGGTCGACCCTTTCAAGGTCAACCTCATCAAGCTGTGGCAGATCTTCCAAAGTAATACCAAGACGTGAGAAAAGCGACTCAATTCTTCGCTCAATTGCGATATGTCGTTTATCGTAAAAGGCATCAACAGTGGTAGCATCGTGTCGCAGACGAACATACAATTCTTTGAAGCGGTGAGCTGTTGTGTGACGTTCGGGCTACATGTGCGTGAGGAGACTTACCGGAGAAGTCTTGTTCAATAGGGTTTCCATCAAGAGTCTGAATAATGGATTTGAACAGCCTCTTGATGCCGACATAGTCCATGTAAAAGAGTGCCCATTGTGGGACTTTGTACTGGTCGAAGTAGCGACCGAGCCTCATGATGAGCGCGTGGGAAGGAGGTGTGGTAGAAGAAACCACAAGATGAATACACGACGAATGATAACAACCTCAGCTGAAGAACACAAATACTGATCGTCTGGTGTGGAATGTCCAAACAAGCAAAGGTTGTTCCTTATCAAAATATCTTGGCTTATCTTCCATATTGTCGATATCTTTCAGCTGTAGGCAGCAGACCGTATCTTGGACGTTGCATTTACACCGCTATTCCGATAGCAGTAAAGTACATTTAGTGAAAGCAACATGTAAGATGTAAGTGATGTTCGCTGCTCGTGAAAACCTTCACGCTATTATTGTTTGTTTCATCCTTGAACGTGTCGCTTATCTCAGCTCGTGGTGCGTCACTGGGGTCGATCGGCATTCGAGGGGACGCCCGTGCTCAGCTGCCTCAGCTTCCCCCCATTGGCCATGCATACACGGACCGCCAATAACCTACGGTATCCGTCGGCCAGCTCAGGGCGATCATGATAAGGCGACTGGAATAGATATGGATGAGGACTTCTTCGATGACAGGACACCTCGCGTATCGGAATCTGACTACGACGTTCTAGTGCCTTGATGATACAGTTCTAGCTGTATGTACACCATCGCACGTGAAACCAAAAGCTCCACAGAGATGAGGATCTACAGCTTTCCCATGAATGAAGCCTTTCTACCATAACATCTCAAGTCGCTCTAGACACAATTGAAAAACAATGTTCTTCAATCTAATCTTCACCAGAGACTAGAGGTCTGTAAATGGCGCCCCAGGTCTCCAAATTCAGACACCTGTTTAGTGACATGAATCGGGACGTCGCGAATACAAGGTGTACAAAATGGACAGTTAAAGTCTACGGTCAATCCATCTATCTTTGTTCGAACCGGCTACAATACTAAGAAAGCCATCGAGCACTATTTAATGCAACTGTTTATGAGCATCCAAGTCGACCCTACGACCGTTACACCATAAGTCGCCAATGACCTCACATTATCACGACATCTTGATTGATGGACTTGCCGAAAGATCCGAGGCTTCTGGAGGTCTAGTGATTTGGCACGCAAGGCCTGGAGGCTGGCTACCAGACAAGTCCCAGACATCAACTTGCTATCAGAGGACAGGCGAGGATGCCCATGTTGTCGCACCCTTCGAACAAAACCCATCGGGTCACATCGCATGCGTTTTATGCCGGTCCGGGTCCGTAGTGATTGGGGCATCAGATAAGCACGATCTTCATTTGTCATTATACTTGAGACTCATGATTACTATGGACTTGTCCGCGAAGGAAGATGCACCAGAGACGGGACCTCAAGCGTATCCCGTCGCGGTCGTTGTTCGCCTTCAGCTGGGCCGGCAGACGATGGTGAAGAAGGCCCTTGTGGGTCGACTGAAATTTGTCCTTCTACTGGAGTGCCAGATTGCTCTGTGTCGTGTGAAGGGGTGCGCGGTAACGGTGGCGACGTTTGAAGCCCCAAGACAGGGCTTCCCTGGAAGCTGCCCGCTCTAGAAAGCCGTCCAGGAGATACTGGCGTAAGATTTCCGTCCACGTCTCGCTCTCCCATGTTGTAACGCTCTTTTATCTGGCCTAATTTTGGGTTCCGATGTACCTCTCCAGGAATTTCAGGGAAGGCGCTCGCTTCTCCACGCCTAAATCCGGAGATGTCAAATTGACCATGTCCTGCAGTGCCAACGTAATCGGCAACAGTTGTCAGCAATTTCGCCACTTTGCGTCGGTTTCCACTGTCAGCTGTGTGGGAAAAAGTGGATTGAGTAGTGACATGCGCAAGTCCGGTCGGAGTTTGTCCACCATTATCAGAATTGTAACAACTGGCACCGACAACAGACTGAGAAGATATGTTGGAGACAGAGTCCACATCATAGCCTTGTCCCGAATGGTCAGAATCCCCATCGATTGCAGTACTCCTCAACACTTTTGTTAACGCCACATAAAGCGATCCGAGCACAGCGAGCCCGGTACCCACTATAGGTGCCCATTGACCTGCGAATGACAAGAATTAATATGGTTGTAGATAAAGCTTCACGACACCAGGACTGGTACCTACCAATACTAGCTATAGGTTCAGTCTGATATCTAACTTGAGGACTGAAAAAGTTCCTTTCGCCCATGATGAGAATGGCGATCACAGCGGCTCCGAATAATGGAGCCTCGACAGCACTCAGGTATTTTCTAATCCAGCTGTTTATTCCATTCATTCTCTTGATCGTGGCTCCATTGGTGCCTTCAATGTGCTCATCTATATGTTTCTCTGTGTGATGACCGGGTCGCGATCTCCAGTTGATCTCGAGTATCTTGTTCCACATAGAGACTAGCGAAAGAACGGCAGGAACACAGCAAGCAGCCGCGAAGAGTGTGGCAGTGTCAAAGGTCAGCTTATCCGGTGCTGGGACAACGTATATGTTGTTGGCGGCGCCACGTCGCATAGGAGAGAATGGGCCTTGGTCTTCAGTGCATGTTAGTCCACACGTGACGTTATAAGAAAATTTGCCAATGTTAGAAGAGATGGGGTTTCCAGAGTCGTCAAGTGGACAGCCGGTTGTGTGGCTTCGGAAAAATTCAACAGTCAAGCTAAGCAGACCTTCGAGTTCGACCGAAGTGTTAGCAGTCGCTCGTGCCTGATGTTGTGGTCATATGCATACCAGCAAGGATAAGGATGGTCCATAAGAAGATCATGTTTCGACCAGGGTCTTCAAAGTACGTTCGAGACAGCCTAGCCGTCACTGGGGCTGCCAAAATTCCTAATGAGCAAAGCTGGAAAGCCCCATAGATATCCATGTCAACAGCGCCTGTAGCATGGCATTATTAGTAATATCAACCATGTCCGTGGAAAGAAGGTTTTACCATCGACGTGCAGGACAGCGAGTGTGATGCCGTGGAGGGCAGCAACAGCAGGGAAAAGCAACACAGCTGCCAAGCAGGGATTCCTAAGCCAATCTGCTTTCCTGGCAAAAACACAAGCTGCGACAAGAACATAATAACTGTTGATGATCACTGCCATTAGTTTCGAGCTAAAAGAGCCTGTGGTGGCTTAGATGTAGTACTCACAGCACCCTCGAGCCTGGCCCATACTGACCCGACACCGGCCAGGCGCACACAACTTGTAACGCGTTACCGGGGCTGTCCGTCACTGTAGTGTTATGATCGACGAGCTCTCTCAGGTGTAAGTTTGAAAACACAGGTGGCATGGTATATGCCTATTATAAAAGTATAGGAACGTCGGATGAATGAAATCGTATTAGATGTCTCTTGGCAATACTCGGGAGGCTTCATTCGAGGAAGTATAATCGTGTGGTGCTGTACTGGCAGGCTGACCTCTTTATTCATCGTCTACAAATCACTTGCTCTGCTTGGGAAACGTGTTTAGGCAGACTGATTGCCTGAATTTGGGAAAGGCGGGGTTCATGCAAGCCTTCTCGTATGCAGTCCTCTTGACAACGTTTGAAAACGAATGTCCCTTGCCTAAAATGATACACTCTGCAGGTTAAGCAGGGTAAAGATAAGCCCTAAAATGCTGTTCAATTGCTGATTGCTTAAAAGGTCCGGCTTGACACGTCCGCCGTGGTTCTCCCCTGCATCTCAAGCGGTGACGCCAAGCCTATCACCGGTCAGCTGCACAAGCGCATGTTACCTTTGTCGGGTATCACTCGCTCTGCTCCGAAAACTCCATGTCATCTCGATTTTACATCATCGCATCAATCGCTCGCCATAAAGGAAGCGTGTGTGGCCTGGCCTCGACGAAGCTGCCAACTCCAAGCTCCTCGCCTTTCGCAGGTCGAGATGTCACAGAATTTGGACACCAGTCAGATCAAAGAATGGCGTTCAATCGTCACTCTCATAGTTTTCCTCCTCACTAGTAAGCTCGATATCTCGTTCCTACAACTTCAAAAGTACCTGATCTAATTAACGCTTTCCTTACCTATAGATATCGTGGTCCTGTTTCCTTTCAGCGTCCCTGTTTATATACCTCAAGTGCTGTACAATGCAGCCTCGGACACCATGAGTGCTTGTCGCTTAATATCACCCATGCGAAATCGCTCTCCAGGCTCAATCAAAAACAGCAGGTCCACATCGTTTGTGCGCCTAAACTTTCCCATGAACTTCGCAACTGCCCCTCTCATTGCAGATCTCTTCCTGCTGGCGATATCCGCCATAGGCCGGCAAGAAGTGCACGACGGGACAGTCGGAGCGAACAACATCAGCCCCATTGATATCATGATTTTTTTCCTCACATTAGCATACATTGCCATCTCAATAGACGCTTCTGGTTTGATCAGGTATCTGGCGTTTAGAGTGCTGCAAAAGGGTGGCAAAGTTGGGCACCTGCTCTTCTTCTACCTATATGCATTATTCTTTAGCCTGGGTACCTTTATTGGGAACGATCCGATTATCCTATCCGGCACTGCATTCCTCGCCTACATGACTCGAGTGTCCAGCAACATCAGACACCCAAGAGCATGGATCCACTCGCAGTTCGCTGTGGCAAACATCGCTTCAGCCATCCTCGTCTCATCTAATCCGACCAACCTTGTGCTTGCTGGGGCATTTGAGATCAAGTTCCTAGTATACACTGCCAACATGATCGTTCCAGTCGTGGTCACAGCCATTGTCCTGTTTCCTTTCTTGTTGTATATTGTCTTCGCCAACGAGGAGCTTATCCCACTATCGATTAAGATGCACGAGCTTTCCGAGGAAGAGAGAGCTAAGCCGCGTGTGAACCCCAATATTCCGCATGCTAAGGGGAGGAACGAAGAAGAGGAGACAGATCAACCAAACGAAGAAGGCAAGCTTTTATCATTGGTAGAGATCATGAATCCTTTCTTAGACAAAGGCGGAGCAGCTTTTGGGGCTATCATCATGGCCGTAACGCTTATCACGCTTCTGGCCATCAATGCTGCGAGTCAGAGCAGTGGCGAACATCCAGTCTTTTGGGTGACTTTACCGGCTGCATTCGTAATGTTCTGCTGGGACATAGCCTTTGGCTGGAAGCATCGGAAGGATACGCGTCAAATTGCTCGCGATCGGCGCCATGACTATGAGCGAGCCCAGGCTGAAAGAATTGTCCAAAAAGAAGAAGCAGATCGAGAGAAGGAAGCGATCCGGGAAAGTGCTATGGATATCGCACAGCCGCCACTCCTTGGGCATATAGAGCCTCCCACACCTGAGATAAACACATCCGAACAGTATGGCGAGCGTTCTACCGTACCAATCACTGACCTCAAACTGTCGCGCTCGGAGCTGTCATCGATTGATGACAAACTGCAGAATTTCCGCTCGTCAAAGACGGAGGTTATTGGCCCATTGAATACGCCGTCAACAACGTCAGAGTTAATGTCGAGCGAAGCAAGGGATGAGGAGAAATGTACAGCCAGAGAACAGATGCACAAGGCGGGAAGTGGACAAGAAACCCGCCCAACAACTCTTGTGTCACTCGTCAAGGATGCATACTTGTGGGCGCAAGAAACATTCCCTACATGCGTAGCAGTGGTAGCTCATCTGCCATTCAAGCTTGTGCCTTTCGCTCTTTCGATGTTCGTTCTCATCCAAGGGCTGGTTACCAAAGGCTGGGTGCCAGTATTTGCTCACGGATGGGACCATTGGGTAACCAAGACTGGGACGGTCGGCGCCATTGGCGGTATGGGCTTTCTGTCTGTGATTCTTTGCAACGTGAGTATGAGTATATCTGTCTAGTAGAACGATTTGAGGTTCATCCCGATTGCCAGCTAACATTACGATAATCTCTAGTTTGCAGGCACGAATATTGGTACCACCATTCTTCTGTCTCGAATCATTCAAGCATGGCAAGACATACATCAGTCCAACAACACTGCCATCGCCGACCGAACCTTCTGGGCTACAGTTTACAGCATGGCACTTGGTGTCAACTATGGCGCTTTCAGCACAGCCTTCAGTGCATCGTTGGCTGGGCTTTTGTGGCGAGACATCCTGGCTCGAAAACACATTCGTGTCTCAAGGCTTGAGTTTGCGCGCCTAAACGTTCCGATCATTGCTACCGCCATGGCGGTTGGTTGCGCAGTCTTGATCGGTGAGGTGTACATAATGAGGGACAACTCGCCCTACAGCATGAAATAGTTGCTCAGGTACAAACTTAACGGGCCTTAGATTACGACCGACATGTATAATGACAATCTTGATTAACTATCCATCGTGCCATCTCGGTGATCTGGAAGATACTTAACGGGCCTTAGATTACGACCGACATGTATAATGACAATCTTGATTAACTATCCATCGTGCCATCTCGGTGATCTGGAAGATACTTGTTCATCTTATCGCTTCACAGCCTGCAGGTTGCCATACGTGTAGAGTCATGGCAATTCCTTTCCGGATCTCTACTGCGACGATCATGAACTGTTGACACTGGACCTGCCTCCCGCTTCTGATCTAAAAATAAATCTCAAAGATGTCTATATTCCGTGTACAACCTATAGAAAGTTGCTTCCTATGTTAGGTCTAGGGCCATGCAAGGCTCGATTCCGATCGGTGTTCAACCATCCCTCACTGAGACTCGTACTAGACTGCAACGGGTTTTAGACCAATACGACCCAGCCTGTATGTCGTATTGTCCTGCAGAACTCCTGACCAATATAAAAGGAACTTACCATTACAAGCAGCTCTTCAAGCGAAGCGTTAAATAACTGCTGTAGTACCAGTAATCACCGCTTATTATCAATCCTTCAATCATTCCTCTTCAACGTCCCAGACATGGATAAATGCCTATGACTTCAGACCTTTTGCAGTCATGAATACAACCACGACACAATCATATGGGATCTGTGTACAGTGAAGATTTTCTATACTATGCGAATACACGTCACTCGTCGAGTTGACTATAACCAATCCACAAACTTTCGTGGACAAATTTCATGGTGGCGTTGCAGTAATGGACGAGGAAGGGTCTGTTGCATTGATTGGTAGCGAGCTGGTAAGTGGTAACTGAGTTATGACGATGCTGTGCTAGTGTTCCTGCGATCATCAACAAATACCACGAATGCAGAAACCCTGGAGAAGAGGGAGTGCTCCTATAATCCTTATTTTTATTCTGCTCCCTACCAGAAATATAACATCTCATGTCTGCAGGTCCGGCAGTAGTGGCAGGGGAGGTATCAGAGGTTCATGCATCTGAACTTTACCGACTCGGGACAAGTCTAGATTCATCGTATACTTGATATAGTGGAAATTTGGCTATATAATGCCGCTAAGAATATTAATGCGCTGGATAGATCTAAAGAAACAAGCCGGGAGGAAATAGAACTGTACCAAGAGATCTCGATGATTTTCGATCTGGATCTATTAGCATAGTCCTATAGATTCCATATCAGGAAGTTCGTCATATATATTACTACGACCACCTGACTAAGACCATGACATAAGTATGCAGAAAGGAAATACAAAGTGTGAAAGAGGATTAGGTGGACGAGTAAGGAGCAAGAGGTGGTATATCGTGAGGCCACTACTGTACAGGTCTGGAGTTTTTCTACAATGGTTGGACACATGCTCCCTGTCACCACAAGCATTCAGTCAACGCACAAATGTAACGGCGTAGCGGCATCGGCTTGGTCTGGTCTACGGGTGACAGTAGTATTCATGCTGCCTTGAGTCACGTTTGGCACTTCTGTTCCTGAGAATCGAATGTTGCGTTTGATTGGTGCAAGAGTACCTTACATTAGTCGAACGCTTGTGCCTGACATGCTTGGCGACGCGGCATCCTTCGCCAGCCCCTCCACCGGGGTGGCTCAGCTCTCCAGAAACACGGAGCTGTTATTGTCGTATTCCACAATCCTTTCGCACTTCATACCTAAAATGCTGTATCCAGGCTTGATTGAGGTAGCTTCATGATACGAGATGTCACGCAGGTGCTACGTGATCTTCACCGCTCGTTCTTTGCTCCGAGAATGGCAAGTGGTTTTCTTCTTGATGCTAAGGTGTGACTGTGTTGTAGCATTCATCGCATCGTCGAAATATCACCCTCGAAGAGTGTATAAGTAGACCATTGCAAGACTCGAGTTCTCATCGCTACCACACACGCCAATACCACTATCACTACAACTCAGCACTCTGAAACTTACAATCACGACATTCTGCTTGTTATTATCGAAGAGATTACAATCAAACATGTATTCTGCACTCTTCACTCTCAGTGCCTTCGCCACCAGCATTCTCGCAGCTCCTGCCGCTCAACACACCAAGCGTTATCAGGAAGGCACTTCCTGGATCATAAATAATCTCGACTACTTCAAGTCAGACGGCCTCAATATAGGCCCTTCATACATCACTTTCTCCTTCAACGACACCTCGTCAGGCATTGCTTTGAACACTACCTGCACCCGTACAGCCGACAACGTGGTTGATTACACAAACTACTATCCCTGCGATGGCAATACTGCTTACTCAGTCACTGCGGACTATGGAGTGAGTTTCAGGTTCAATGGATCCGCCCTTGCCCTGAACAGGACCTATGCCGATAGCACGTAAGTTCGCCCTACTTGGTCGATATCTAATGCCTGTGTGAACTAGACAGGCTTGGCTAACAAGTGCGATCATCTGCATAGTCTCGATATCTATCCGTATGAGAAAATGGTTTCGGCTTATGGCGACGCCTACATTCAGTCTGCTTCAGGAGTTCCTGGTACAGATGGAGAGAATGGATATCACGAGATTGTGGACAGCCTTGTGGTGCCCATTAATAGAATCATGGGTTGAACAACAGGATGGATCATGGAGGGCCAAAGCATGTTGGCCTTTTACGCTGGATTTCGTGTGATCGATTCTCAGCAAGCCAAGGATAGCCAATAGTTCGTGGAAACTCTTGCGTGGAAAGTAGTATTGAAGAAGAGATTGCAATCCTGCTGAATGCTCAATTCAGCATACTCGAAAATATCATTAAAAGACTTCCGACATAGCACTATCAATACAAGCACATCACAAACTTTTGCTTTCGTACTTCGTACTCGGCGTTCAAAGCAGCCACCTCATTAGAGTGACCACCTTCCCTCTCCACCCAGGCCGGTCCTCGATGTCAACTATATCCCCTGGCTGCACGACATAGACATCCGTCTCGAGATCCATCTCATCCAACTTCACGAGTCTCGTCCGCTTCCAAATTTTCCATCCAAGAAACATCACGAGCATAATCGGCAGCTCGATATAGTAGCTAACGAAATCGACACCGCTGAACGTGGGGCTGAAACAGCTCCATCCTTGAACCAGGACCAACACAGTATTGAGGACGACGCAGAACCACGGTCCCCAAGGATAAGTCCAGTTCTTGAATGGCAATAGATGTGTTCTTCCTTGCCTCTTCATCGCTGCACGGAAGCGCAATGAGGCTATTCCAATGGCAATCCAGGCTAGTTGATTAGAAACACCGACGATATTCTGCAGCCAAGTCCATGCCTGTCCCGCGCCCACGAAGCTGATGCCAAAGAGGGCACCGCTGATGATGCTGGTGCTCAAGACAGCGACCCAGGGGACTTTATTCTTGCTGAGCTTACCGAAGAAGCTTGGCGCGTGTCCTTGGACGGAGAGGGTGTAGAGAAGCCTGGTCCCGGCGAACAGAGCGTGGTTTCCGGCACTGATCACAGAGGTCATGATCACGGCGTTGATGAAGCTCCCAGCAGCGGACGAGCCAGCCATTTGAAACACGAGCGTGAAAGGCGATGTAGCAGAGGTCTTCTTAGAGAGACCGGGAGTGTTGTATGGGATATTCAGGCCGATGAGTATGATAGACAGAACGTAGAAGAGAAGGATACGCCAGAAAACGTTTTTGACAACGCGTGGGAGGTTTTTGGTGGGATTCTTGGTCTCGCCAGCTGTGATTGCGATAGACTCTGTGCCACCATCTGACTGAATTAGTCATGTAGGAGAACACAAAGCGTATCTCGATCTGAACTTACAGGCAAATGAAGCTGTCACAAAAACAGATGCAAATCCGCCGATTCCACCAACAAATGGCGCATCGCCGACGTACCAGTTTGAGCCGCCAATGTAGTGGTGCGCTGTATTTCCTCCGGCATTGACAACGATTCCAAGGATAATGAAGATCTGGATATATTAGTGTGTCGCCAACAAGCAAGGAAATGAGTCATACAATAATTGTAACGACTTTCAGCAGACTTAGCCAGTATTCAAGCTGCACAGAGTTAGCCCCGAGTCTATAGTGACACAAATCGGGTCGGAAGATCATTTTTGAACTCACCTCACCATATGCTGCCACAGTAACAATGTTCGCCGCAACCAATAAACCCCAAAAGATTAAACTTAATGCCCAACCTGGGAAGCTTGTGTTCCAGTACTCAAACACCAACTGCAACGCGACCAAATCTGCTGCAGTCGAGACCGCATCATTGAACCAATAGTTCCATGTGAGCGCGAAACCAAAAGCATCATCCACGAATCGTCCGGCGAAGGTACAGAAAGAGCCTGCCACGGGGATGAAAGCGGCCATCTCGCCCAACGACAGCATAGTCAGGAAGACAAAAAATCCCACAATCAAGTACGATTTCAGCATGCTTGCTGGTCCGCCTGTTGCCAGTGATTTTCCGGTGCCGAGGAAGAGACCTGTCCCGATTGTTCCGCCGATTGCAATCATCTGGACTTGTCGCGCAGAGAGCTTGCGAGCGAGCCGGTCGGCGACGATATGTGGATGTTGCACTTCATCTTGTAGGCTCGGGGTGGAATCATTACGCTCCAAATCGCCATGCTTAGGAAGAACGTGATGAATATCGCCATCTATATTGATTTGTATCCCCATACTTGCAATAAGATGTCTTGAAGAATGCTGAGATAAGGAAGACCCGTGAACAACTCAAGCCAGCGCAAGAATGCATCGGGGTCAGACCTACATTATAATTATCAGAACAAAGATTTTGACGATCCTATCCTGATCTTTGGATAGCACGCAATACAGCAGGCTACCAGGGCTGACAATTTCAACAAGAATGGGTGCGTTGTAGTGATACTATTACGTTTGACCTTGAATTGCGTGCTCCGCCAAAAGCTTGTTAAATTAGGTGACATCGAGCTCAAATCACCGAAGAGATCATCGGGGAAGAACTAGTATTATAGTCCTTCTATCTTAACAGTCCTGCATACTTGAAGGCATATTGATGTGATATGATGCGTTGGGCATTTTCTCTAAAAATTGCGATACGGTGCCCAATGTGTTCTTAGTCTGATTTGCAAAGATGGTTGCATTAGAGTGTCACAGCGATTCTGCACCAGGCCGACTTTAAGCGACAGCCGACGATTGCCTCGTCTTTATTTGCACGTCTGGCGGGGCCGCCCGCTAGCGAATGTACTGTACCACGCATATGCTTTGATCAGACACAAGAGAAAGATCGTTTGCCCAATCGGATCCGTAAGGAAGACACTCGCGTGATTTCAGTGAAGAAGTCACATAGTCGCGTTGTCAGTTTTGGCTCCCTGAAACCTGGCCAAGAATGGCTACTCGATCTTTCTTTCAGCATCAACCCCTCGGCCTGTCTACGCTATCCATTACGATAACAGTCGCGCCAACACGGGAAAAAAAGGCGAATATTGAGCTTTTGGCTAACATCAAGGCAGGTAGCTCGAAGAAAACAAAAAAGAACAATGACGCCGGAGGCGGGGCTCGAACCCGCGACCTTGAGGTAGTTTTGATTACTCTTTGGTAAAAGCCACACGCTCTTCCGATTGAGCTACCCCGGCGCTCCAAGATTATCACGTGATAATGGCTGCGGAGAGACTAAACAATAAGTCCCTACAGCTTCACAGGATTGATGGGTACGGGAGTACAAGGTCTGGTGAGATCGCGGCCTCCAAGCGTAGTGGGGACTGCGATGTCTTCCACCTCTACGTGGTGCAGTCTAGGAACCTGATCGTTATGGTCAGAGCCTTGAGAAGACAGCTGGAGCGTTGGCAGTGCGGTGTAGCTGTTGTTGCCACAGCGTGGGCTGAACGAGAGGACACTGTGGCCCCAACGAACAGAGGACTACTAGCAAAAATGGGTATGAAAACCATCCGACGAACGTCTACTCGTGTCGGGAACGAGTCCCTCCTATGACTAGGTTGTAGGAATTAGCGGAACCAAGGCCTAAACGTTCGATAGGACACCTCTAGTGCGTTTGAAGAGTTTTCACTTAAAGGTATTCAGGCCAACACGCGAGTGGACAAGTCACCTAGGGAGCTTATAGTCAGAGATACTGACAGCACGCTATTGCAAATTACTATTGCTGAATTTACGCGTTGTTAAGGCTAGTCACGCTACAAGTCGTTAAGGCTACTATAGCAAATGCGTTGTTAAGAGACAGCTAGATACTGACCAAAACAGCGTCACAACTTAGTATTTGCTAGCAGGCAATGCACTAAGCATAACAACATTATAAAGCCTATATAGGCCTATTAAGCACCCAGTATAGATAGGAGGGTTTTGCCAAAAGTATAGCTCTACCTACTAGTGCACCCAGTCTGACTTATTAGGCTATAATGGAGTGGAGGGTTACTAGTAGCCAACCAGAACACAGAGAAGCAGGCGTAGGGAAACACAGAGGAGCGGGCGTAAAGGAAACACGGAGGAGCAGGTTTAGCAAATATATAAATAAAGGGGTGTTGCAGGGTTAAAGATATAGGTGAAAACAGAGGTTCCGCATTAGTTAATAAGTAGAAACGCAAGGGTTATATTGCCTAGCTAGGATTGTGTCCTAGGCAAGCCTACGAGACATAGTTAGCCGGGTTTTAGGAGACTAGGCACAGTAACGCGAAAAATGTCAAAACCTGGAGCGTAGCATGCAATAGCAGCAATAGAAGACACTGTCTATATAGCTTAAGAGGACGGGTGCGTATGTCGGTTTATAGATAGAACTAAGCAGTTACTGTTGTGGGTTGAAATAGGCTTAAGGAGCAAACAGGAATGGAGGACGTAAGGGAGGGCTTTGTCCTAGGGCCTGATCCTCAAAGCAGGAAGCGAAAGTGAGTCCCTCGGAGCAACAGTCTAACTAAATGCGGGAAAGCGTGGTGAGGAGTAGTCGACCTCACTTGTATTTAGTCTTCTAAATGCAATTCCATTCCTGCGAGAGGGACGACCGGGAGGGCGAAACAGGAGACAGTGGAGAGGAGTCGGAGGACGAAGACGAGGCCGAATAAAAATATATATATATATATACCATACACACACAGGACGAGGCGAACGCCGAAGAACACCTAGACAAATCAGGGGACACGGACACCCCAACGGATGGAGCTGCAGAATGAGACATAGACCCTACACACAGAATTGTAATTTAGTTAGCAGTACATAGTAGTTGCTCATGCTTCCAGTGGCAAGCGCATAGCGTATGGAATAATCAATCAATCAATCAATCAATCCAAGCGTAGTGTGACTCGCATCTACATTGAGCAGAGTTGGTTCTCCTTGGGAGAGCGATCTAGCTTTGAAGTTTTCCTCTATGCTGCTCTTCTCCAGCTGTAGATTGAACGACAATTGCTAAAGTAGTCGAACACTAAAAGACAGGAAAAGAAAGTGTTGCAGATAGATTGGATGATCTTCAATTTCTCCCTGTTCTCTATCTCCCAGAGGTCTGCAAGGCTTCAATAAAGACAATGCCTTCCTTGATCAAATCCTTGAAACTCTACATCTGCTATGTGTGATAGCAAGCCGGACTTATATGAGGCCAGGTCAACGAAGAATGAACTCAATCCGTTTGTTAGTGAGCAGTATACTTTGCCCCTCGAGAACACAAAGAGATCAGAAGAACGACTTTGAGAATGAATAAGACAGGTATATTAAGGTGACGCGAGACTAAGCAAGGTCGCTGCTGAACGGGAAGAGTCGCGTACTTGAATTTGCTGACGTCCTTATGTTCCATAGCCGTGCACTGAAATCTTTAATGACACCTGAGGGTCCTCTGCCTCTCCGCCGAACTCTTCAATCGGTTGTCTGTCACGTCGAAGAGTGTACTAGGGCGATTTGTATATGGAACCGGGGAGATAAGCAAGATTTGCTGAACCCGTGTCGCTCGGGGCATAGATGTTGATACATCAAACCCAGTTATAATGCGAGGGGTAGAGGACATCATTGACATTCACGACCGGCTTGTCTTTCTGGCCTTTCACGAGCTCAAAGGTTGCTGCGGATTTCGGTCTGGATGGAGTGCTCCAACTAGTACAGAGGTTGTGCATCTTACATTCGTCATCTCTGAAACGATATCTAGAGACAGGTTCTGCGTATTTGGAGTCAGTACGGCCGTCGCCAGGATTGCCGCCGGATTGTAAGCGGATGGAAGTATGGAACGTGGAACGAAATGCAGGCTATGATATCAGCCTTAGCGAGCACGATCACGAGGCTAAGAAGGCGGTAGAAAAAGATTTTCTATAGCCTAGCCTTCTTTACGTACCTTATATTTATCGGTAAACTGCACAGCAGCAGGCACTTTCTGCCCAACGTGCTACAGCGCAGCACAACGATCATGGCTTGTCCTCCAGCAGAGGTTGACGAATTCCGCCGTTTGTGTCAGGAAGGAGCAAAGAGACAAGACATGCTCTTAACCAAGCACAAGGAAATCAATAGTATTGTTGCTTCGACGCAGACAAATATCCCATAATGCAATTGGCTAAGAACTAGTATGAGAAGGTGCTTTAACATCCGACATGTATTTCACCTAGTGAGATATTGACTTCAACGCAAGATGCACTTTAACAAGCAATAGAGCCACTGCTACTGCATAATAAAGGGCAACGCAGCACCCTTACCACTCTTGCCCAAAAGTCTTCTTATTGTTCATTCTGATTCTGAAAATGAGAAGCACGTTGCAGGCGAAATACTCCAATCAGGCGACCATCTGCCACTAGGAGTGTACGCTGTAGTGTTGAACAACATCTAGTGACACAGGATGTCACTACTACAAGGGAAACGGATAACAAGTCGTGACGCAATTAGATTGGTAATACTACGCTCGAATATCTAAGAGAGAGGGAGAGATTCGAGCTTACAAACAATGACGCGTGCCAGCTGCTCTCTGGGTTTTGGTTGAGATTCGGGAGCGATGTCAATGATTGGACCCGGATCGGTACTCTCTGGGAACAATGACTGCAACAGCCCTAATAGTGCGATACTGTCAATAGAGGTGGCATCAACTGCTAATGCAGCTCGTGCCGACTGTCCACTAGCTTGTAGTCTATGGATCTTTTGCGCTTTGTTTGTCGAGGTTTTGCTTGCCTTAGTAGAAGCCTGTTTTGTTTTAGGACTATTCTACTTACCATTGTATTAAGAACAGCATTGATAGAACTACTCACCTTTTTTTATAGCGTTTCTAACAGCCTATTAGTTACTCCTCAGTTTTTCAGCCACTCTAGCGAGATCTTAGAACTTGATAGATCGAAGCTTAGAATAATTAAAGAAAAAGATAGCAGAGAATGCTGGACAACTTAATATATGTCCTAATAGGAGAAGCTTTATGCTATACAAAATACCCTTAATAATATATAGCTTTTATAGCAACTTATGTGCATTTAATAAGGTCTTTACACTTAATACGCTGTTACACAATGCGAGATTCGAATCTTGCTTTAATATATCTAGTCTTGAAATAATCTAGAGAACTTTAGATTTATATTAATAAAAGAGTAATGCTAACGAAAGTTGGGCTAGTCCTTTATAAAAGGCTATATTAAGTGAGTTCAATAGCTGATTCGACATTTCTGTTAAAGTATTTTTCAATCTCTACTTGCTTTCTATTAATGTGTTACATAACAGTTAAAGCTTTATTTATTTACAGCTTTTAGAAGATGCATTTGCTTTAAAACTTGCATTGTGCTAATACATATAGTTGATACCATATCAGTATTGATAGATTTGATTTACAAGAACAACGCACGAAGAAAGAAAGGGAAAAGATCTGCAAGCTCTGATCGTGTGTGGTCTGGGCTTCTGAGATAACGACGCGACGCGTTCAAGATCCTGCACCATCTCAACTGGTTTTAAATACTCCCCTTCGTCCACCTTCAAGCCATGTCTTCATCAACCGTTTCCATCACTACCTCCATCCGGTTGGTCCTTTTCATCGTACCCGCACCTATACTCAATCAAGGCTTCAAGCCCAGGCAAATGAATGCAGTCTTGTGCTGTCATACATCGCCGTAGTCTACCTACCCGTTCGTATCAGTAGCTGAAGCACATCGCGGCAACCAATCCAGTCGTCTATGCATTAGATCCTGCCCGGTCGGGTCGACTACCGTGCGTGACACCGCAGGCCTTTTCTTTTGGGGAGACTGCCTCTCTATGTCGGAGTTGTGCAAGCTGCCGCAGCCTTTTGCTTTTCGACGTTTGCCCGGTCGTGTCAGTTCCTCGACTGCCTTCATTTATCCGCCATCCTGGGCATCAGGACTACACCGAAGAGTCAAGGCTGCTCTTACCAACATTTCGAAGCCTGGGTGGGCGGGTTCGCATGGTCGTAATAGATCGAGCGGGGAACAGATTGAAGACATCGCGTCGAAGGCCGGACAGAGCTGACATTCTCTCCTAGATCAAATCATCATCACCACTATGAGGACCTTCCGCGACGACCCTGTCGACGACCCCCGCGGCGACATAGCACTGCTGGCCGACAAGCTCGTTGATTCCTAGCTACAGCTCGCCCACCCATGACGCCCTCTTACGAATTCGAGACTTCTTGTCGAACCGTAGATCTGAACACAGCGAGGGCTGGGACCATGTCTTTCCTTTTCTCCTTTCCTTGTATTTAGTTCGAAATGTTGTAGGCCATCGCTGCCATTGGCAGTTCATGTCTTGTCCTTTTCATCATACACCTCGATGTTCTATAGAGAACTACAGAACATGAATTAGGTGTGGCGGGGACACCGTAGTGATGTCTGGCAACAAGGGTAGTGAGAGGGTCTCCATGTGTTGCGGCAAGAAGAGAACTGCTGACTATGGCAGTCGCTGCATGCCGAGGCTGCCAAATGTTGATGTTCGAATATTCCGTTTACACAACATCACCGATGTACTTGCTCGAATGGAAACCACTTAAAAGATAGATAACCCTTACCGACTTCCCTTCGTCCCCGACCTTCTTACCTTGATTGTCTAGAAGCTTCATCATTGTTTTGAGCTGAGGTATGTAAAGTCCTTCCACATCTTCGTAACTCATAGGGGTCCTACTTCGCACCACTGCCACCTTAGGGTTGTCAGGACACCGTGTATTAAGACGCTGTTTATGGTGTGCTTTTGTCTTCACGCAGAAACTTGCTTTTGATCTGCTGTCGAAATTTGTCTGATAGATAGCGGAAACGCCCAGCATATTTATTGATACCTTCGAACAGATCATGTCCCTCCTAGTCTTCACAAAATGCAGGAAGGCTTCATTAATGAAGGCGCCGCCTCTGAGAGCCCCATTGCAGGGTACTGCCTCCTTGATTGTGAAGAAGTGAACATAGCGTCGTATCAAGCAGTGCGATATATTATGAGATCTTAGAATTGCTGGACAGAAACGGTATCTGCCTTTGTAGAGCCAGAACCTGTAGTACGACCATGATAGCCAGTGAATAGGCGCCATGTCTGGTCTTGCCTATTGGTGTTCGTTGGAAATCTCACGATATCATTTGCCTTTCAGGTTCGAGCCTAGTTCTTGTCACTACACATACTAACAGGTCTTATAGATAAGCCCCCACTGGCAGTATACTGTCTCAAAGCTCAACATCGTTCCCAAACCATTTAGGACAATAAGTGAACAGAAGATTTTCCCATGCATGCCCGCCAAAGTGTTTGCAATCGCATTTCCCATACAATTCTTCCAGCGAACGTCACATGTGGAGACTGAAAACTCTCATATCCAAAAATACCTGGCTAAGCAAGTGGTCATATGCGATCTTCTCGTACTTTACATTTGACTTCTTTCAAGCATATATTAAGGTGACGCGAGACTGGTGCCAATCATCGCAGAGCATTATTGTATAAGTGTCTTTACAGCAGTAGAACCTGGACTTTCTGCAGCCTATACTTACCAGAGTTGAGCATGTTCCCACTTATTTGTTATGTATGAAGCATGCCTACGCATGAACTTGCTAGAGAAAGCTCATCGAGTTCTCTCCATTGTGGTATAGGAAATTGCGACAGCAGGAGCGTGGAGGAGCTTGAGTGTTCGTGACCAGCAAGCCATTCTTGCCGAAGATTTGCCAGGCATATGACGTAGACTCACGGCGATTCTCCCAGCAGAAAAAAATGTTTCAGAGTAAGATTTTCGCACACCAGTGATATGGTGCAAAAGCAAAAAGAGCGAACTGTTTAGGAATAGCCGAAGGCGGGGCTCGAACCCGCGACCTTGAGGTTGTCTCTTCATAAGAGCCACACGCTCTACCGATTGAGCTACCCCGGCAGGTCATTGATCAAGTTCTCTTAGAGAACTGGCTGTTCGCTGATGGAAGCACGAAGAGCAATACAGTATATGAAATCTCACATGTTGTCTTGGCCACGACGCATAGGTCAGGCAGCTGTTGTACGCCGCCATGCTGTGCTTTGTATGAGTGGTTGCAAGTGAGGGAGAATCCAAGTACACTTTTGCCTGGCGCAGTAAGTTGTGCTGGCCACAAAAAAGCGATGGATGTACTCCACATGCTGCGGATGATGAGTTTTCGGGAAAGAGCGGCGATGGTCTGTATATTGACTATGTTGGTCAGCACAGGTACACGTGGCGATTGGGTGCGCTGAGGCAAAGGCCAAGTCGAAAGGGAAGGTTGGGTAAAGGTATTGTCGACAAAAGTCGATGAGCATCACTTGTTTGCCATGATGTTCGTCGATCGACGACACGCGACTCCCATTACAGATGGCTTGATATCGCCTGTTGCTCCAGTGTCGAGCTTGGGGAGCAGATGGAGGGCAGAAGCTCCTACATGGCCAGAGAGGCGGGTGTAAGTAGTTTCTTTCGGACAACAGCTGGGCTTTGAGGACTTCCACGTTTGCCGCCCTGTCGGTAGTTTTGACGAAGCCATGCACGCATCTGCTCATATCCACGTGAATATCCTTGGATGCAAGAAGCATGAAACATTGCCGCAGCAATCAACGAGATGGCTTGAAGGTTACATGTCTGTCAATGGTAATGAACGGCGCACATCCGCTATCTTCTGTCTTGTCCTGCTTCGAGGCATTTCCTTTTGCGTTGATGCCATTTGCAGAGGGCAGGAACTCTCATTCGCTTCATAGGTTAACAGGTATACAAATGTACATTCTCGCATTAGTGAGCAAGCATGAGGTGATGAAATGGAGACGCGTCTACCTGTAAGCAAGACAGGAAAAGCTGTTGTAGTAGCATCTCGCCAAGATTGGCCAATTTAAACAACAAGAGAAAGAAAGCCACGAGAGTGCTACAACCTGCCATGAGAGCTTTGCTCCACTGAAGGAAGGTGGAGAAGCGCGCACGGCGCGATGAGCAAGGCGCGATGAGCAAGAGAGCTGGAGATGTGCCACTGTGCCAGGTGGCCTGGACTTGCAGTCTTGGCGGAGGCGGCTTGGCTACCTTAGACCTCAGACACATATCCGACACCGACTGGAGTCAATTGACCAAGTCAATTCTCTTGTCTGCCTACAAGATGAGAATGTCTCGAAGTGAAATCTCTCTTTGAATGCGAAAAAAGTTTCAGTCATGTTCCAGCTCAGCCTCGCCAAAGGACGCAAAGCTTGGTGTCTTATGCTCATCGCGGAGGAGGTCGGAGTCAAACGATGAACGAAAAGAACATGGGTGACGGAGGCAGCGCAGCTATAACACCTCGCGGATGACTGTATGTTCTACACAATCAATTTCTGTTGATCACGACATGTATAGGCCTGGCAAAAACGATATTGTATGGTGAATTAAGCAAAAAATGGACTCACGGGGATTTGAACCCCGGACCCCACCCAATTCGTCATCAACAGGTAATGCGAAGGGTGAATCATACCCCTAGACCATAAGCCCAAATTCTATGAGAAGCAGAAATCATCTCATTACCATATAGACGATGATTTTTGAGCAAGGTCCTGCAGGAACCAGCGTACTCGTACTTGGAGACGAGAACGAGCAGGGTTTCCTCACAAGCCAGCGCTCTACTGCTTGAGGGAGGCCACAGTAGCTAGCTGAATATCAGCAATAGGCATATCTGGCTACAGATCTTGAAGACCGTCCTATGCTTCATTATGGGTAGTATGTGCTGCCACAGCATGGACTGCAGTGTCCATGTTCATGCTCCAGAGTGTACGTGTGCTGATAGTAGAATTTTGTGCAAGGCTCTTCACCACTTTATGTAGGCTCAACCCCAGACTTTTGGTGAATTTTCTTCAGCCCGGCACTCCCAGGGTCCCCTCGGTCTCTCGCCAGCCGAGTCTGGCTCGAGTTCAACACAGCATTACTGACGTCAGGGAGCCTGGAATGCCTGTGCCATGTTCTTCAAAGGAAGCTAGACGAGCAATTGAAAAGGAAGGAAGTGCAGTAGCATGGGCATCCTACAAGCAACCCCCGTCCAGCCTGAGTTGTTATATCTACAGTACTCTTGGAGATGCTGCAGTTTCGCTTCGCACCAGTCCTGAAGTGGCCGGCTTTCTGAGATTTCATCAGATGCAACCCTCTTGTGACACAGCTCGCCAATTCAATCATGTTCTCGACTGGACCTTTGGCCTGAATAAACATATATCCCAAAGCACGTTTTAGTATCAGAACTTGGTCAGATGGCCGAGCGGTCTAAGGCGCTAGCTTAAGGTCTCGCTCTGCGGAGTGACCATCATTCGCTAGTCAGAAATGGCGTGGGTTCGAATCCCACTCTGATCATCAACTTTTGCTGGTGTACTCGTGTGGTCGCGGCTGTATTTGGTCTCCATCCCGGCACTTTGCAACCTTGAAGCTTCTGGGCTTCCTCTCTTCTCGGTTGTACTGGCAGGATGAGGTTGGTCATCTACTATCTCCTGCTCAACACAGTTTTCGTGAACATTTACTTTTGCTGGGCCAACAACTTTCCTCGTTTTATTGGATCGTTGGTATTTTGACGTAATTCTGTTGCTCCCAGATATGAGCGACATGCATGCTACACTGCTATTGTTTATTGCACACAGGTATGGTACCTCTGGTCGAGATCACGTGCTCTACTTCTCGCTTGAAGCCGAGATCGGCACTCAAGATCGTGAGCAATAAATATATACCGGTAGATTCTTCGCTTATTTCAACAGCACCATTGGGTTAGTGGTAAACTACGGCCTTGCCATCTTCTTCTAGCAAGTTGGCCGTGCCCCGTGTTCGATTCACGGATGGTGCATCATCTTTTGCATTTTCAATCGACTACGCATATGATCTACTGATATGTTCTCTACGCCACTCCTTTTGCCCGGTCTTGTGAAATTGATGGGGTTGGAGTGCACAGTTGCGTGGACTGTTGAGATGGCTGGGAAGAGCAGTGTGCTAGATTTTGTGCGGATCAGTAGAGCACGTGTCTATCCATAGTATATATGCTATTCTTTTGGCATCTCCAACCATTTCGGTTTACTTCCCCGTCTGTTTGATGGGTCAGCATGCCATTGTTCACAGAAGCCATACCTATAATCCATAAGCAATCATGAACCGCGCAGACTGACAACCTCATCGACGGAAAAGACTCCGAATTCGTTGACATTCTGACGCTACGAGAACGAAACTGGTCAATTCGTTGAATTGTAACGGTCGCTATCGTTTTCGACTTGCGACTGTCGGGAGCAGTTGATCATGTGATCATGTCATTTACATGCCGCTCGCGAGCGGTGTTGCAGTAGCATTAGACCAGTGAACAACAGTTGTCGTGTCTTGCACGTATTGCATATATGAGACGGTGGATGTTGAGTAACACCCACGGATCCAGATTTGTTCCGATGAGATACACGAAAGAAACGTTGCCCGCACCATGACGATCGGGGCGCTGCAAGAACAGCACTTAGTGCAGTATGATATCAAATAGTATGTATCAATGAAGGACACTATTTGATATCATATCGCACTATGTCGACCATTGGGATGCATGAGAAGGAACGAGAAGCGCTCGCGACGAGAGGCAGTATGGACAGGGTCGCCCATTGCGCGAGTGAACATTAGGCTCAGCATGGCCAATGCGGGTGTAAACATAGTAGTCACTGCCCTCAAGGCGCCCATGGAGAGGACAAGTCGAAGTAGTTTCTTCAAAGAATATTATCATCACTCCCAGACTATGAAATGAATTAGGGGAATTTTTAGAAAACAAGTAAAAGGGATTCGTCAGCGCATATCGTGCCCAAAAGCCAACATCCGTAAAACCAGCTCCGTCGCCAGAAGGATCCTGGCTTCGAAAACTATTACCACCGCATTTCCACAACACAACGTAGGGTATATCTTCTCTCATCGCAAGCCACTCCTGCAGTTTACAATAAAGTCAAAGGAGAGGAGGTAAGGCGGTGGGGCGCTTAGATGGTCTCGACATGCTCCTCACGGCCGCGCTCCTCGCCATTGGCAATAGAGTGCTCAGCCTCCTCCTCCTCCTCCTCGTCATCGTACTCGTCACCCTGGTGGGCGCTTGCAGGAACCCAGAGTCCGCTCTCGTGGGAGCCCCCCAGAGGTGCATCCTGGCCGGCGAGGTCGACAGGCTCACCCTGGTGACGGTTGTGGCGGCGCTGAGAGAGAGTGCGGGCGCGGACAGAGAGCTTGGAGGAGACGGCAGCATTCTGCTCGACCCAGTTGGTAAGGGCATCCTCGCAGTCCTGGATGATACTACATCACGTGTTAGCATATAAGGTTTGGATGTGGAAAGTGGATAACATACGCCTTGGATGCCTCGTATCCGTCGTAGGCGTTGCGGGTCTCGCCGGGGGTGACTGGGGTGTCATCGACAAGCTCAAGAAGGTGCTTTCCGAAACCTGCAATGATGGCAAGCTTCTCAGAGTGCTCACGAAGAGCATCGAACTGGTAAGTGAAGGCAGCCTTGAGCTTCTCACGGGTAATGTTGGAGAGCTGAGCCTCGGCGACGAGCGACTCGGCTTCAGCACGGACCAACTCTTGCTCAAGAACGACAATCTTGGGAGAGTTGGGCTCCTTGTACTTGAGCTGAGCGATCTGATCGGTGATCTTTTGCTTGCCTGAAAAAATAGTTAGACATTAAACAATTTCTTCAATTGGGCAGAGTAAGCTTACGATCTCTGCTAGGCTGCACGGAAGCTTCGATGTTGCGGATGCTCTTAATGGTCACGCGGTACTGGTCGTAACGGTCGACAAACTGGTCCTCGAGCTCACCAATCTCGTAGATCAAGACACCGAGCTTGTCGGTAACGTCAGAAACGTCGTCGTCGCAAGCCTCACCCCAGATGGAGAGTTGTTGCTGTAAATGTTAGTCTCGTGATACTGATTAATTGAATGCTGGCGATACATACTGCGACTTCCATCCTCTCACGGCCAACAAGCTCCATAGAGCGCATGACGTTCTTCTCCATCTTCACAAGCTGAGAGAGCTTCTTTGCGAGATCTGGACCGAAAGCGCCGGCGGTGGATCTGCGGAAAGTGTGGCCTGATGTCGCTGTCAGCTGAAAGACTTGCAAAAAGAAAGCGACCAAGCAGGCGCAGAACCATCACACGTACCAATGCTAGCCTTGCCGAAGAATCGTCCAGACTTGGTGGATGAAGATGGAGGAGGGGGGTTCTGGATCTGCGACGCAGTTGGTGCGCGCGACTGGCGCATAGAGTATGTGCGGTGCATGTTTGTGGTTGGGGTGGTGTGTTAGAAAAAGGGTGTCTGGGTATCTTCTGAAGATTGTTCAAGTAGATATGCGCAATGTGTCTAGGCAAATAATTGTACGATTGGTTGGTGTCAGATGGGAAGAGAGAGAAGAGGTGGTGTGGGAGACGGCGGAATGAAGCTTTTGGGGACAAATGATAGGTGATGTCATGTCACTTCTTCGCGCCCTGTGCTTTCGTGGCGGCGATCTATATTGACGTTGGACCGACACCGCCGACCAAGCAACGTAAATCGTTCGTTTACCTTAATCTCGATTCTCCAGGATCTCCGTCAAATGATTTTCCTCCGTCATGTTTGCAACTCATATGGTCTCTCATTGCGCATACCCATCCTTTTCGTATCCAGCAGAATGGACATGAATCAAGCCCAGGAGCACCAGATGCTGGCTGCCACAATTTCGGTAACCCCTCGCAACTAGTGATTGTCTTGGCAATGTTCCACCAACATCAACGAATTCAACTGTGCAAGCTGCCAGGGTTGACGTCATTGTAAAGCTTGTCGTATGATCCCAGCCTCACACTCACATGGAAACCTGTCGTCGAGCGACGGCCCGTCTCTATGTGGGCTGGGCCCGTCGAGGGCTAGAGTTACGGCTGTCCCTGAATGACGGGCTTGCCGAAATGGATCACCCGCTGGGCTGTGCCAAGAGGAGCACCGAGGCTGAACACCATGAGGGTTCGTTATATGTGTGGAGGATCTTCATTTCCTTGCCGGCGAACGGGGCACCGGCTCGAGTCAAGTGCGGGAGGAGAGAGGAGATCTCTACTACTTCATAGTCAACAATAACACTGGTTAAGCAACAATGTCATTGTGCGTGATGTCATTTAGCCTGTTTGCAGAAATCGGAAGCTAAAAACGTGTACGAGGCAGGCATACATACATGGTTCAAGGATTATGGAGCATGTTGGGTGTACAGGCAATGAAAGGGGCGGCAGCGGGCGCTTATATTAGCACCACCCACTGTGCATGCTTATGAGAAGCCACTTTTGCGTCCGATAGGACATCACCGATACCTTTCTTGCCACCGGAGCATTATCACCCTGACTCATGACCAGTCAGGAGACGTGTTTATTTATTTATCGCATCCTGTTAGCCGTCTCCAGCTTCTGGTGTCACCTCGCATGGAGGCAGTATCAACGCAGGCTATCCTAACTGGAGAGGTGGTTTTGACCCCTTTTAGATAATGAAATATGTGCGCTCAGCATATAGTTCATGGACGAGATTGGAGATACTGCAACAATGCTCATCGCTCTACACTTTCAAATCTCCTTGTCGAAGCATTGCATGAAGGAAAAACAGAACAAGCATTCACAATTGTAGGCACCTGCCATATATCGGATGCCTCGCAGGCCTTTTTGTTTCTGGACACGACGTCGTGGAGGAGACAATCGAGACAATCGATGACAGTCCCATGTAGGATATATCATTTACAAGTCAGCATTCAGGATCGGTGTATGTCAATTAACGATCATTAATCGAAAGAGTGCGTATCGGAAGGTCAGGGCAGCACTACCTGCATGTTATCGTCCGGCGAAACGTTTCGCCGAAACTTTGGCACTCCACTCTCGAACTTGCTGCACGCGTCGCGCGAACTGCTTACTCTTAAGACAAGAACCTGTAAGCAGATATGAACGACCGTCACAACGTACTCCTTCAGCGTATTTTTGAGGTTGATGGGAGTAGTTGGTACGTGGACCCTGTACCGGATGTCGATGTCGTGATCAAGAAGACTCACCTGGGTGATTTCTCTTGCGATGCGGACACGCATTTACCAGTCATGCTGCTTGACGGCGAACGGTTCTCAGACAATAACCCGGAATGGATCACGGAGACTTTTCGTGACATCCAGGACGATCGAACATTTCATGACGCCTTTGGCTCCTGCGTCTTTCTGAAGAATTCAGGCCGGGAAGATCTACAAGTGGCCGATCAAGATATCGAATCACTTCGTCAGCAAGGTTGCCACACAATCGTAGAGGTCAAGACGTCCGAGAGGGAAGACGCTATACATCGCAAAGATGGGATATATTGCATGGTCGGTATGAGTTTACATCGCGTTTTCAGGCTCTTCGACGATCCGTATGGAGCGTTTGTGTGCGGGATAGTCCATGATCAAAAAGACCCGTCACATTACAACAGTCGGGACCGAATTCATTCGGATGATATGTTACTGCGCGGCGTGAAAAGATTCCACAAACTAAGCGATCCGAGGATTCCTGTGCCTCACCATCAGAATGCAGTATACCAACGCTGTATGGCTCAAGCGCTTTTGAAAGGGAAGACGATCGCCATCAAAGATGTGTTCGATATTGCTGGATTCCCTACCACAGTGTCCTCCAAGGCGTACGCGTCTTTATATGGCGATGCTGAGACCACAGCCAGTCTAATCGACGAACTGACCTCAGCAGGGGCCATTATTGTGGGCAAGACCAAGACTTCGCAATTCGCTTCTGGTGAGAACGCCATTGACTGGAACGATTTTCAGTGTCCCTTCAATCCACGTGGCGATGCCTCCTTCGAACCATGTTGTAGTAGTACTGGGAGCGCCGCCGCAGTAGCTGCTTATGACTGGATCGATGCTGCAATTGGAACAGACAGTAAGTTACAATATGGCTTGTCAGGATATGCCATCTGACACAATCAAAGCATTGGGGAGTATCATCCAGCCAGCCGCTGCGCACGGAATCTTTGGATTGCGCCCAACTTGGGGTAGTCTAGAGTCAACTGGTTGCCTGAAGGTTTCTACGTAATAAAGCTGTAGTTTGCGATGCGAGAAGATGAAACTGACTACCAGCAGACTGCTAGACACCATTGGTCCTTTTGCTCGATCTGTAGACACCCTGCGCGCGTTGACTGAGTGTTTGTTTGGTACTCGAGCATCTAGGTCTCAGAAATTCAGACTTCCTCAGACCGAGCAGGTACGAGCAGCTCTGCGTGATACCCACACACGTCTGACATATGCACACAGTTCGCTCGGGTTCTGTATCCATCTGAACTGTTTGAGGCCCAGCCACAGGAGAAAAGAGATGAGCTCGACAGTTTTATCAACGACATGCTCACAACCAATCAGAACATAGACAGGGACAAGAAGGTTTTCGATGTGGACGGTGAGTGGAGAAAGGCGCACATCACAGATCCGACAGTGTCCATCCAAGAGTACTTGCATAAGGTAAGAATGTAAAAGATCATGGGCACTGTTGCCGACTAACACACTGCAGACCTTGTCCCATATCCAATTGTGCGATAGTTATCGAAACAATCTCCAGTTCGTCGAAGACTATCGCAAAAAGCATGGATATGATCCTTTGGTTAACAAAATGGTCAAATACAAGTGGTAAGGGGACAAGTCTTATAAGCTGCAGCCATCATAGCAAGCGAAGATCTGACATTGTGTAGGGCAGCTGGCTCACGCCTTACTGATCAGCAGTATAGTGATGCGTGCCGGCAACAAGCAAAGTTCAAAGAGTTCCTGAAAAGGATCCTTGAAAACGACATTCTTGTGCTGCCCGCGAATCCGCCAGCACTGGCATACCGTGAAGGCAGTGATCAAATGTAAGTCGGGCCATACAATCAGAAATGCAAACGACTTATCTTTCTAGACCAACAGAGCTAAGAGCATCGAACCTACAAGGTGTTGGATTCGATCTTCACCAATGCTCCTTTCTTGGAGGATATCCCGAATTGGTCGTACCGATCGCACAAGTTCCTGTGATTTCGTCAACGACTGGAAAGCACACTTTCGAGCCCGTATGCCTTGCATTGATTGGGCCTTTTGGTATGTGGCATTATATACTGATATTCTTAGCATTCGTGCGCTGATAATCTCTCGTAGGCAGTGAACACCAGTTGATCGATGTGGTCGATGCAGTGTTCAAGAAGAGAGGGCACGAGAACTTCACTGTCCTGACTGGTGAGACTGCCTTCAAAGTCGTTTAGTGTAACGTCTCAACGATGCGTTGCGCCAAGATCGTCATGACAAAAGAATATCACACAACGTGTTGAGACTTCCTCGGTCAGCTGCTTTTGACTGGTTTCTTCAGATGAACGGCAGTTGACAAGGAGCTCGATCTTCGCGCCGGGCACTGCCTGATAAGGTAAGGTACAATTAAGTACATAGAGACTTCCCCATACTCAACCCCAAATGCCCCACAACCCCGCACATACAGCCCCGCAATCCGACCCACGCACGAAATGTTGTCTATGCACATCACGGCGAAGGAATAGACGTATTTGCCGAAAGTCATAGCTCTGCTCAAGCCAATAAATGGAGCAAGTAGCCCGGATCTGCACGCCGTGCATTTTCTCCTTTCAAGCTTTGCATTTCAAGATCTTGTGACTGTTGGTCGAAGACATGACAATCACGTCGAATGCCGAAATGGCCGCCTCCGACAAGTCGGATACCATTCAGCTAGAAACAATTGAACATGTCCAGCCAAAGCATGACGATCCAGAATTCACTCCACCTTCGGCTCATATCGCGGAGTACCAGGAAGCGCAGCACATCAACCTGTCCTGGCGATCATGGATGGTGGTCTTCGTGACTTGCTTTGCTATCATGACCCAAGTATATGTTGTAGTCGCAGCAGGCTCCGTGATTGCCTTCATAATTCGCGACCTAGGCGATGCCTCCATTGCTGGGTGGATCATTCGTGAGTTTTCTGTTTCAGAGGCCCAGATATAACGCTAACAAGATGGGCTTAAAGAGGGTCCTCTTCTTATGCAAAGCGTACTTTCTCCTATTGTTGGGAGACTATCCGATGTACTTGACCGCAAGTATCTCGCCGCCATACCGCCACTCATTGCTTTCATCGGAGCAGTCGTGTCTGCTAAAGCGACATCCATGGTTAGTGTCTCGTTCCGGACATAGGAAAAGACCAGTGCACTAACTTCTGGCAAGGCTATGCTCATTGGTGGCGGTATCTTGATCGGTACAACTCTGTCGACTATATCCATCACACAAGCCATTCCAAGCGAGGTCTTGCCTATGAAATACAGAGCTTTAGCTAATGGGTTCGCTTTTCTTGGTGGAGCTGTTGGAGGACTGTAAGTGGCGACCAGGCGCCAAAGTAACGTCGCAGAAGCACGCAATACTGACTGTGACTTCAGTGTGGGCGGTATTGGAGCAGGAGCCGTGACCAATTCAGATGCATCTGGCTGGCGAGATATCTTCTGGATGCAAGCAGCCTTCCACCTAGCAACTTCACTGGGGCTACTGATATTCTACAATCCTCCGCGGCGCTCCGACTATGGACGTATGAGCTTGAAAGAGACACTTTGGGCTATTGATCCGATTGGCAGTCTTCTGTTTGTCGCTAGTGCCACTGTCCTGCTACTCGCGTTGGACTGGGGTGGCGGAGCTTACGCCTGGTCAGACGCTCATGTTGCCGCCCCTCTTGCTGTCGGATTGGTACTGATGGTCCTTTTCGCCGCATATGGTATGTTCCCTGCTCCTTTCGAAGATACTGTATTCTGATAACGTTGTTTTCAACAGAGTGGAAAGGCAGAAGCGATGGAATTGTGGCGCACGTCTTTTTCGAGGGTTCTCCTAATTTCGCCCTGTCTGTGTTCGCCTTTGCTGTTGAAGGGTAAATATCTAGTATCAAGATCAAGATCAAGGACATAACTTGCTGACTTGCTTCAGATGGCTGTTTTATAGTGCTGTGAACAGCGTAACACCTCTCATAGTTCTGAATCTGGGCTTCGAAAACAACTCATGGAGCATTTCTGTACGACAACTAGCTTACAGCATTACGACGCTGGTAGTCTCGATCCCCATAACGTAAGCAACCATACTTGAATTCTGGATACGTTCTTGTCTAATTTTCTCCATTAGGCTGTATGCGACGAAGTACAAAGACCTCAAGTCACCTTTGCTCGTAACTTTTGTCATCTTCCTGGTGGTGTAAGCATTATTGGTCGAGCCTTGCAACAATATCGACTAACCTGAATGACTAGTACCATTTGCTACTGTGTAATAACTCCGAATATGAGCAAGGCTCAAATCGGCTTCAACTTCCTCTGTAAGGACTCTGTTCTTACCATGATCTTAGCTCATCTCCACTAACAACATCATAGCTGGTCTAGGTCAATCAGGCCCTCTAACCCTCCTAGTAGCAGCCGTCCAATTTTCTGCTCCCCACGCCTTTCTCTCGACTGCTACCGGCCTCGCATTCTCTGCCCGCGCAATCGGCGGTGCTTTTGGTTCCGCCGTTCTTGATGCGATCATAAACTCTTATCTAGCCTCCCACTACGCCTCCAGCCTGTCAACCACCGCTGCAAGACTCGGTGTACCAGCTGCAAATATCCCTGCTATGGTACTAGGCATGACTGCAGGCAACGTGACAGGATTGGGACTGGATGCTACGCAGATCTCGGGGTTGACTGATGCCGGGAGATGGGTTTATGCCAAAGCATATCGCCGGGCTTGGGCTAGTATTGTGCCGTTCATTGTGTTGGCTATTGTCGCCGTTTTCTTCTTGAAAGGCGTCAAAGAGTTGATGACTGAGAAGGTCGAGGCTAGTGTTGAAAGAAGAGAGGTCAGGGATGGGAAAGAACTGGATGTTGTTGAGGCATGAATAGCGTGTTCGAAAAGTACAGAGTCATCGGGCAGTCTTCCAGCCTTCCGTAGAGAGTCTGATGCATCTGGACATTTCCTTCCTCAAGAGTGTGGTGGACCCGTGCGCTTAAAAATATTGAATATCTCCACTTCTCGCAAACTTTACCCTTCTTCAGGCGTAATGCGTCCATTGTCGAAAACCCTTCGATTGATTCCTTTATTGCTCGGATATTGTACCACTGCCCTTTCCCAATCGACGGAGAAATGACATTTCACCAAGATTCATTCCTGCAGCCAGGGACAGCCTGATATCGTAGACAAGAGACTTCACTAAACATTGAGGTTCTATCGATTATCGTGGTCATATGTGCACGTTTTGATCGACGCGTTTCGTATAGAGATGGGGCAATCCTAAGGTCCAAGCGAATGTCCTCAACACGTGGTCGAGTCTGTGGTGGGGAAAAGTTCTTCGGCTTGAAACCCGTCCACGCCGTCAAGGCATTACTACACTTTGCAATTGCAAGCGAGATTAAAACAATCAGGATCTTCTTCTTTAATAGGTTCCTTGATTGCAATGAACAGCAATGGGTAGCATTATTAGAGGTAGGTCACCAGCTACGGCAACTACGCACAAGAACTTCAATCATCTCTTTCTCTTGTTCTCCTGCTTCTGACATTGTTTCTGTTCGAGACTCTCGTTGAAAAGATGCATCTCTCCTACACTATTTCTCTTCTCCCTCTTGCTGTTCAGGCTGCTAACATTGTTTCCACCAATGATGATGGCTGGGCTGAGATGAACATCAGAACCCTCTACGACACTTTGACCAGCTCGGGCAATTCAGTCGTGCTCTCCGCGCCTGCCGAGAACAAATCCGGTTCAGGTCAGCTACCTCAAGAGACCAACGCTACAGGAGTAGAAACAGACACTGATGACTACGTATAGATTCGTTGGAAGCTACTCCGACAACTGTGACCGATGGCTGTGAATACTCTAGTTGCCCTTCCGACAGCCCTGCCTATGGCCACAACAGCACCAAAGAGCGTCTCAACTACGTAAACTCCTACCCAGTGACAGCAATGAAATATGGTGTTCAGAACCTATCAACCACATACTTCGACGGTCTCCCCGACCTCCTCGTCTCTGGTCCAAATGTCGGGTCAAACTTGGGCATCGTAACTCTCTTTGCTGGCACAATTGGTGCCGCCTCCGCCGCAGCTGATCAACTCGGTGTTCCTGGCATTGCCTTCTCCGGTGCTACTGGCAGCCAAACCGGATGGGATGTTGCTACGCCTGACTACGCGCTGATCTATGCTGATCTGGCGACCAATGTTACCAACACGCTGATCGAGGCTGGAAAGCCTTACTTGCCTACGGGTACCTGGCTTAATGTCAATTTCCCGGCTGCTGGATCTGGTACCAGCTGCACTTCTGCCAGTGACTTCAAGTTTGTGCTTAGCAGGATCCACACTGCTACGGTCTTTTCGGGAGTGGATGTTGTTACTTGTGGTGATGGAGATAGATTGCCTACTGAAGCTTCTGTTGCGGGCACTGATGGATGCTATGCTAGTATCAGCCTTGGGCTTGCTCATAACAAGTTGGACGCAACTGCTGCCGCGCAGGGAGATGTGTTGGCCAGTCTGAGCAAGATCTTGTCCTGCTTGCCATGATAGGGAGATGGCGTTTCTCTGCACCCTAGTCTGGTAGACCTTGCACTCAACCTGTTGTTGTATATTGATACGGCGAAAATGATTTTTCCGCATCCGAGCACCAACAATAATCCGAGGGGAAAATTCTGGCGCAGGCGACTCGAGAGCTGGAAGTTCTCCAACAAGAAACCAGAAGCATTCCGGAAAGTCCAAAAGCATTTCTATTACCACCAATTTGTTGTAGCATGGTGATATATAACCATATAGCGCATCAAAATGCAAAAAGTGCGTCGCTGACAGGATTCGAACCTGCGCACTCGAGAGTATCAGATAGCTCGAAGGGAATTCAAGTCTGACGCGTTAACCACTCCGCCACAACGACTGATGATGTCAAATATGCTAGCCCAGACAACTCATATTTCCCCACATTCCCCATCCTTTGCGCAGCAAGCAGAGTCGAGGCCGATCCTCATCTATTCGCGGAGGAGGAAAAACGACATCGATATTTTTTTTTATCGATATTCATCATTTTATTGACAGTTTCATCTACAAGCCGACTTGAAAAGTCGGATTATCCAATTCCTGTCGATTTTAGTTGAGGGAAAGGGTGCTGCCCAACTGTCCTAGTAACGCTATTGCTATAGTCATATTAGCGCTGTTTTTAAAAGGACCTAATACTGCTATAATAATATAGAAACAAGCTAGAAACACTAAATAAAATAAAAAGTTAATTTAACCTATTTGCTCATTTTAGCTTAATAATAATATTATCTTTATAAAAAATATATTAAAGCGTCTTATTAAAGAAGCAATGAACGCTTAGAATAATAAGCTTAATAAGCTGCTTAAGCAATTTTAGGAATAGAATGAACTATTCTATATATAGAATAAATAATTCTAAAATCAGAATAGATTATTCCAGATTTAGAATAAGCAACTCTATTAAAAGAACGTTATAATAATAACAATATTTAATATTATTATAAAGAAAAATAAAAAGCTTAAAAAGAAGCTTAATAATATAAGCGTAAATATTAAAAATATTAATATTAATATTAAAGCTCTAAATATTAAAGTCTAATTTATTAAGTTTAATATTAATAAAGGAAAGATAATCCTTTTAATCTTTAAATAAGTAAGCTTAATATTTCTAGCTAACCTTAATATAGCAGTTTTTTTTATTAATTTTCTATACTTTAGCAGTATTAGGCTTAATTAATCTATTATTATTAGCTATATAGCCTTAATATAGTAATATTATAATAATAATATTATTTACTTTTTTTTAAAAAACTATATTAATTCCTAAAGGTTATAATAGACTTAAGCTAAATAATAGCTAAATAGCGTAAAATAATAAATAACTATAAAGCAATTAGGAATAAAATCTAAAAGCTATTATAGCTTAATAATCTATAAACAATATAGTTATTAAAGAAATCTAATTTAAAGTAAAGAATATAAAAATGATTATCTAAAATAGAAAAGACATAGCATAATTATAAATAAATAAAGTATAAATTTATTAAATATTTAAAATAGCCTAAATCTAGAAAAAGAAACTCTTCCTAATTAAAGTTAATAATATATATAAAATAGCAGTTTTAATACTAGGTATTTATAAAATTAAACTAGAAACAATAGCTGAATTTAATATAAAAAATAGATTTAATAAAGCTATTAAAGTATTCTAGCTCTTTAAAAGGGAGAAACCTATAAAATCTATAATAACGTATTTTAATATAATAAAGAACGCTTAGAGAATACTTAAAGAACATATAGTCTAAGTTAATAGCAGCATAGCTATAATTAGCTAATACTATAAGATCCAATACCTCTAGAGATGTTATAACTATAATAAATATAGCTACTATTAGGCTAAATATAGCTAACCCTTAAAATATAGAAAATATATAAATAACTATAAAATTAATAACTATATAGCTATAATATTAAAGTATATAGTATATAAGGGACTATATATAGCTATAAACCTTAATTGCATAACATACTGAAATAAGATTAATTGAATCTAAAATGGAAACAAACCCTTTAACCAGCCTATTAAAGTAAGGAAAGAGAACTAGCAAACAGTTATAAGCTAATATACTAAATAGAAAATCACTATAAGCAATATATAATAAAGGATACCTGCTTTCTTTTAGTAAATATAAATAAATAATCCCTAATTTAGCTCAGCCTTATTAATAATTAGTTTATTAGCTAGTTTATAGTAATTATAATTATAAAACTAAGCATTATTAATATTAAAAGCAAACTATACATTTTGCAAAATTAATGCTAAGCTATTATAATATTATCTATATATTAAAAGGGACTAATATATTATGCGTTTTAATTAGCATTTTATATTTATAAAGATATTCTATTTATTTAAATCCTTATAATATTATTTAATATAATAGCAAAAGTTATTATTATATTAATAAAATACATTTTTATAGCGTTAATCTATATCCTAAGCTGTAATAAATATATACCTTCTAAGTAGGACTTAGAAAAGACAGCTACTACTAGGCTTAATGCTCTAAATAAAGTAATCTAGAAAGTAAAAGCTAAATATAGAGAGAACCTTTATATTATAACTAAAAGTGATTTTAACTGCTATAACCTAATATAAAAAGGAATCAATATGCTATAATTATAATATAAAAAAGAAAGCAAACTAGTGCTTTAATAGATATAATAGTATAATATTTTTTTAGCTTTACTAAGTAGTATAATCATATTTCTATAAAGATAATTCAGAACTATTATTAACTTTATACTAATGTTTAATTTAATAGAAAACCAGGTTACAAATGCAACATCCACTTAACCTAATATAGGTTAGACTATAAAGCTATAACACTTTGAATTAATAAAGCTAAAATAACCGCTTTATAAAAAGCTAAATATAACTTTAGAAAAATAAATTAGGATATAGCTATTAAAGCGCTTAAGGGATGGAAACTATTAATTATTAATATTAACAATACTACTAAGCTTAATTAGGCAGTTATAGAGATTTAGAATATTATAAGCCAATGTATTTATAACTATAGCCCTATAGTTAAGGAATTACTATATATAAAAGCATAGTAGGATAACAAACTTATAGAGCTATATAATGAATATATATAACGCCTAAACTAAAGCACTATGCTACAAAATATAGGACTAGATAGCTATTATAATTGTGCTCTGCATGTGACTAACTGTGATCACAGCTTGGCGCCCAGATCAGTAATTATTTGTTCTAAGTGATTAGGCTAAGTATACTATAATCACTTGTTCACTGTAATCATAGTGATCCAGTAATTAAAGTGATCAACCTAGTCTCTATAACACTCTTTAAGTATATAGCCACCTAGTTCTTACTAGTCTCTTAGATAGTTTGTAGTTAACTTATATTAATAATCTTATACCTACCTAAACAACACCTCCTGCTTTTATAAATAAGCCCCTGCTTTATTAATAAACTGCGTATTAACCTGCCTGCCCTGTTAAGATATAACACTTTAACTACTTATAAAAAGTACTAACTTGTTTATAAGCAGTAGCAAATCTAATAGTGATTTCTCTATTACTAGCTCTATATTTTCTATTACCAGACTATTAGACTAATTCAACAATATCTCCTTTAGCTTTAGAATTATGAATTCTAATAAGAGAGGAAAATCTATTACTCTAGCTGTAACTACATTTAGTAGAGCTAATAGCCTCAAAGTGTCAGCTCCTAAGCTATTTAGTAATAATTAAACAAAAGTATAATTGTTTATTATTTAAATATTATTAAATATTAAGTTTTATTTAGCTAATTTCATAATTAAAGATAATATAATACTATATATAGCAATTTTTTTTTAAAAGATAGAGCCTTTAATTAGTTCAAACTATATTTTACAGATTATATAGAAAACCTAAATTCTATAAATAGAAAAGCCAAAATTAGATAACTATTTAACAACTTTTAAGCTTTTACTATAAAGCTTAAGTTAATTTATAATACCTAGAACAAAGAGCAAACTGCTAAATGCAATATATAATGCTTCTATTAAACCATTTCTGTTATAAAGTACGCTTCTAAGTTTTAGCAACTTATATTTAGAATAGAATAGGATAACTCTGCCTTAGCTGCCAAGTTCTATTATAGCTTAAAGGAAAGCGTTAAAGACAAAATCTATAGGACTGACAGACTTATAACTCTTATAGCATTTATAGAATTAACTGTAAAAATCGATATTAAAATATATAAGCGTTAATTAGAAAAGGGTCAGTAAAAGACAACCTTTTATCTAAATACTTTAAAAAGGTGTAACCCTCTATTAGAAAGAGCTATATACCTTATCAAAATGGAACTGGACGCTATTTAAGGAAGGAAGCAACTAGGACTCACTAAGGCCTAATAAGAGAAATGGATAAAGAAGAACCTTTGCCTTTATTATAGTAAATCTAGATACTAAGCTAGAGAATGCAAAATAAAATAACAGTAATTTAGCTTAATATAAGGCTTATATTAGATAGCTATAATAGAACTACCTGTCATTTTAGAACTAAAGGATTTGAAAAAGATTAAAGAGCTTAATTACTTAAATTACAATATACTATATTATTACAGTTGTATAGACCTAGTATACAAACATTATTAAACAATATATTATAAAGCTAAATAAGATTAGCAGGATTCTATAAAGGAATACGCTACTATATTATAAATAGCCTATTATAACAACCCCTGCTAAATCCATTTTAGCAGTAAGCAAAATGCAAACTGGTTTTTAAAGAAACTTTATAATAAGATAGAGCTATTAAAAAATAGTAACAGCTCTTATTTATAAACTATAATAAAGAGCTCTAAACGCAAATAAGCGCTAAATAGGTTTAATACTTATTATATGCTAATTAGGCTTCAATGTATGTAATATATTTATTCCTTAATATAGGTATAGAGGGATAATAAGCTTAAGTTATAATTAACTCTAGAGCTATTAGGAACTACATTTCTAGAAGATTTGTAGCAAGATAGCATCTTACTATAAAACTGAAAACCAAGCTATATTATCTGACCTTAGCAAATGGATCTCCTATATAATAGGACAATAGCTAGATTCAATACAAAGTTTGTGTAAAACAACTGAAAATTAGGAAATATACTAAAGAACTTATTCTAAATATTATTAATATTAACTATAATCTAATTCTAGGCATGCTATAGCTTATTAAGTATAAGCTAGATGTCAATTAGATATAACGTACCCTGACATTCCTATAATATAGATATATAAAAGGAGCACAAGCTCTAAAGGTGCTCTTTAAAAAATAAGTATAAATGCAATTAGAAGGTAAAGCTATAGCTGCAACTGTAAGTAACTATTTATTAGAATATAAATAATTTAGGAGGATCTTTTAAAAGAAAGAATCTAAATAGGCTTTACTAAAGTATAAAGCCTAGGATTATAAGATACCTTTAAAACTAGGAAAGAAACTAACCTATAGGCCAATCTATTTTCTATTAGAAAAAGAGCTTAAGGCATTATAAGAATATCTTGCTAAAAACTAGAAAAAAGGATTTATTAAGCTTTTAATATTGCTTACTAGATATTCTATTCTATTTATTTTAAAGAAAGACAGAAGTCTCTACCTTTACGTAGATTATCAATAGTTAAATTCAATTACTGTTAAGAATTGCTATACCCTATTATTAATTTTAGAGCTATATAATAGAATCTAAAGAGCTAAATGGTTCACTATGCTTAACCTTTAAAAAGCGTACAATCTAGTACTAATAAAGGAAGGCAAAGAATAGAAAACTACGTTTTATATATAGTATAAACATTTTAAGTATATAGTTATACCTTTTAGCTTGACTAATGCTTTTGCTACTTTCTAGTTATTAGTGAATAATGTACTCTAAAAGTATCTGGACTAATTTATTATAGCGTATCTAGACAATATTCTAATCTATTCCAAAACCTATAAAAAATATATACAATATATATAGAAAGTTCTAATAAAGCTATAAAAAGCTTCCTTATTAGTTAAAATTAAGAAATACGAGTTTTATAAATATTTAATTAAGTTTTTAAAATATATTATTTTAAATAAGGGAATCTAGATAAATAAATTAAAAGTAAAAGCAGTTTTTAAATAGCTGCAGCCTACCTTAATTAAAGAGATATAGTCTTTCTTTAGCTTTGCTAACTTCTATTAACAATTTATAAAAGGCTATTTCAAAATTATAGCATTTTTAATAGCTATAATATAGAAAGGAGAAACCTTTATATAAAGCCTAGCAGCTAAGTCTGCTTTTTAGAAACTTAAGAAAAAGTTCATTATAGCTCTAATTTTAGTAATTTTTAATTTTAAAAAGTAGATTATATTAAAAATTAATATTTCTAACTATATTATTAATATATATATAAGTTAATTTAATAAAAACAGTAAACTGAGACTAATTGCGTTTTACTTTTAAAAAATAATACTTATTAAATTAAATTACAAAATTTATAATAAGGAACTATAAGCAAATACTATTTTACAATTAGAAGGTGATTCCTTAGTTTATAATTATTTAGTAACTCTAGCAGTAATTCTAATTATCTGAAATAATATCTAAGAAACCTAGATACTATTAGCCTATAATAGTAATAGTATAATCCAGATATAGAAAGAATACTCTAAAAAGTATTTATAATTTAATAAATAAGAATCAGGTTTAATCTTATATTAAGGATTAATATATATACTAAATCTATTCCGAGAATCGATTTTTTAAAAACATTATAATAAGCTAACTTAAGGACATCAAGGGATTAATAAAATATTTAAGTGTATATTATAAATCTACTACTTCCTTAGAATGAGGAAATCAGTAAAGCGCTAAGTAAACAATTATAACATATGCCAATGTATAAAGGCTATATAATACGTATTCTACAGATTGTTGCAATTATCAAAACTATTAAATAGAGCTTAGCAATCTATTACTTTAGACTTTATTATGAAACTACTAATTTTAAAAGACCTTTTAACTGGCAGCCCTTTTAATAGTATATTAATTATTACTAATAGACTTATAAAGTATGCTTATTTTACCCTATATTAAGAAGCCTCAATAGCTGAACAATTAGCTTACACCTTTTTACATATAGTATTATCTAACTATAGTATATTTAAAGAAATTATATCTAATAAGAAAAAGCTATTTAAATCTCATTTTTGAAAATTATTTATAAACTAACTTAGCATAAAATATAAGATATTAACAGCTTATCACTTTTAAACAGATAGCTAAACTGCGAGAATCAATTAGACTTTTAAACAATACCTGCATTGTTATGTTAACTATTATTAAGATAACTAGGTAAAGCTATTACTACTAGCGCAGTTTGCCTATAATAGTAGCAAATTAGCTACTAGTTATTCACTTTTCTTTACTAACTTTAGCAAGAACCTAATAGCTACCTAAAAACTAAGAAACATTATAAAAATATCTTAGAAATTAATAATGGATATTAAACAATTAACTAAATTGCATTACAAATTAATATTTGATTTATAGTTTATTAATACCCGCTTAGCAATATATTATAATAGGAAAAGGTCTAAAGGACTAGCTTTTTAAGAGGGGGGCCCAGTCTACCTATTTGTTAAGACTTAAAGGATCAGGACCCTGAATCACTTGCTTAGCAAGTGATTATAAAAGCAAACTACTAAATATTTACTTCTATATTAGAATAACCTATAAATGCAAATATAGATATGTTTGCACTATTACGCTTATTTGCTTATAAGTGATCTAAATAATTAATCACTTATTTACTAGTAATTTTAATAATCACTTACGAATTCTATAAGTATATAGTTTCCTATATCTCCTAGTATTTAGTTAGTTCATAGTTAACTTATATTAGCAATTTTATACCTGCCTGCTTTGCTCCCTTTAATATAAGCTCCTACTTTGCTAACTAACTCTATAACTCCTGTTCCTATTTTAAAATGTAACATTTTAACTACCTATAAGAAGTATTGACTTATACATAAGCAGTAACAATTCTAACATTCTGGAATCACTAGTCTCTAGTCCAACCCTATCAACTACTAGACTATCCAACTAATTTGATTATCTTAGACTATCCTTAGAGCCTACTATATCCTAAATAGAAAGAAACAATAACTAGGCTCTAGCAGCTGTAGCTCTAGCTTAGTTAGCTCCTATTTTAGCATTATTCCAGCTTAAGGTTAGCTTTTCTAATACCTTTAACAATAATTAAAGAAAACTATAATCATTTTTAGTTTAATTTGAACTTAATATTCTGTTTAACTTAATAGAACTTAATAAAAAAGGAAAGAAAGTCCTTTACGCTGCTATATACCTATATAATACAGCCTTTGATTAGTTCAAACTATATATAATAGACTTTATAGAAAACGCTTTAGAAAATTGTAAATAGGAAACAGATAACATCTTTAATAGTTACATTAAGTTTAAAAAAAGAATTAAAGCTATATACAGTTCTATTAATAAAGAACGTATAGCTAAGAGAGATATCTAGAAACTCTAATAAACGTCCTTAATGATTAAGTATTTATTTAAGTTCTAGCAACTCTCTTTATAACTAGAATAAAATAACTTTATATTAGCTGCAAAGTTTTACTATAGTTTTAAAGAGTTAGTTAAGGACAAGCTTGTTTATATTAAGCAATTAACTGACTTTAAACTATTAATAAATCTAGCAATTAAGATTAACAACTGAGCTTACAAACAACAGATAGAACGCAAATAGTAACATAAGCCTATCTTCTATGCTAATATAGCATAACATTAAACCTAAGAACCTACGCCTAGAGGGGCGTATTCTATTAAGATAGAGCTTAATGCAATCTGTAAATAGAAAGGTTTAACTCCTATTTAGAAAAAGGAATGCATAGAAAAGAACCTTTGCCTCTATTATAGCAAACCTAGACACTAAGTAAAGAAATATAAAGCTAAGCAACAACAGCTTAACGCTTTGCAAAGACAAAGAGCCTATAATATAATAGGACTTTTAGAAGCATGCTCCTATTATAGAAATATAAATTACTATAATGCTAATTATATATATTTAGTTTCCCTAAAGTAGGAAGAGGCATAGCTATACTGTCCCTTCTATAACTAAGACAGACATACAGATAACCAATGCCTAAGGAACCAACCCTAGTAACTAGCTATAACTAGCTAGTTGGAGGACTAGGAAGAAGTCCTAGTTACTAAAACAAGACACCTAGATTATCTAACTACCTATTTCAGTATTTATAACTATTAAGGATGTGCTTTATATTAGGAATAGGCAAAAAAGGCCTATAAGTTTACATAATATAGTACCTTATTCTAGATAGCCTGCTTTAATAATAAATATGCTACTTATATAAGCAATAAGCTAAGATCTAAATAGTTCTTTAAAAAGAAGCGTAAAATAAAAGGATAAGTAATACTAATGCTACATTATTCTAACGCTAGTCTTACTAACAATAAGACTAAATAGCTAAAAAATGGCAATAGCTTCTATTTAAAAACTGAAGTAGAAAGCTCTAAACGTAAGTAAGCGTTAATTAGGCCTATTAAGCGCTATGTGCTATTTAAGGAGCAATATATAGACAACATCTCTACCTTAAAGCAACCCTAGAAGGGAAGCCTGCTGAAGTCATAATTGACTCTAGGGCTACTAGGAACTATATATTCTAATAATACATAGAGAAACAGCACCTTACCCTAAAACAGAAACAATACCTATATTTCCTAACCTTAGCAAATAGGACATTTATAATATAGAATAATAAATAGATTCAAAATGAAGTTCGCCTAGATTGATTATGTATTAATTAACATTAAGAATATATTACGCTAAATGTAGTGGACATTAATTATAACCTAATCTTAAGCATATTATAATTAATAAAGCACAATCTAGATATTAATTAGACTTAACGTATCCTAACATTTCTATACTATAAATATATAAAGGTACCCTCTTAGGTACAACTAGTTAAAGAAACACTAATAGTTGCAACTATTAGCAATTATCCTTTAGAATATAAACAATTTAGTAAACTTTTTAAAAAAGGAGAATCTAAGCAAGCGTTACTTTTATATAAACTATAGAACTATAAGATACTATTAGAATAAGGCAAGAAGCCTATTTATAGATTAATTTATTCTTTATTTAAGAAAGAATTGAAATCATTTTAAAAGTACTTTATAGATAACCTAAAGAAAGGGTTTATTTAACTCTCTATTTCACTTATAAGCTACTTAATCTTATTTATTTTAAAGAAAGACAGAAGCCTCTACCTTTATATTAATTATTAGTAATTAAACAATATTACTATTAAAAATTAGTATGCTTTACTCCTAATTTTAAAATTATATAACTGCATTTATAAAGCAAAATGGTTTATTATGCTTAACTTATAAAGAGCATATAACCTTATTAGAATAAAAGCTAGCAAATAATAGAAAACTGCGTTTTATATATAGTATAGATATTTTAAATACTTAATTATGCTTTTTAGCTTTATTAATGCTTTTACTATTTTTCAAGCATTAATAAACAATATACTTAGAGAATATCTCAATTAGTTTACAATTGTATATCTAAACGACATTCTAATTTATTTCAATATTTTAAAAGAACATATTAAGCATATTTGAAAGATACTTAGAAAGCTTAAAGAAGCTTAACTCTTAATAAAAATTAAAAAATGCAAATTTTATAAATACTATATTAAATTCTTAGAATTTATTCTCTTAAATAAGGGAATCGAAATAGATAAGTTAAAAATAAAAGCAGTATTTAAATAGCTACAGCCTGCTTTAATTAAAAAGCTACAATTCTTTTTAGGCTTTGCTAACTTTTATTAACAATTTATAAAAGGCTACTTACGGATTATAGCATTTTTAATAGCTATAATGTAAAAAAGAGAAACCTTTATATAAGGATAAATAATTGAAAAGGCTTTTTAAAAATTTAAAACGAGATTTACTATTATTCTAATTTTAGTAACTTTTAATTTTAAGAAGCAGATTGTGTTAGAAACTGACGCTTTAGACTATACTATTAGTATATATATAAGTTAACTTAATAAGAATAGTAAACTAAGACTTATTGCATTTTATTTTTAAAAGATAATACCTATTAAGCTTAATTACGAAATCTATAATAAAAAACTATTAATTATAGTTTCTACATTTTAGAAATAGCAAGTATACTTAGAAGGATTTAAGTACCCTATTAAAATATATATAGATTATAAGAATCTGCTATATTTCACTATTATAAAGCAACTAAATAAGCAATAAGTTTAATAATTTAAACTCCTTTTAGTATATAATTTCAAAATCCTATATAGAAAAGGCAATAACAATACTAAAGCTGACGCGCTTAGCTAAAGACCTGATTACGTAAAAAATGTGAAACTATAAATAAATACTATTTTACAAATAGAAAGTGATTTACTAGTTTATAATTATTTAGCAACTCTAGTAATAATTCTAACTATTTAAAACAACATTTAAGAAAACTAAATACTATTAGCTTACAAAGGCAATAGTATAATCCAGATATAGAAACAACACTCTAAGTAATATTTACAATTTAGCAAATAAGCTTAAGGATTGGTTTTATATTAAGAGTTAATCTATATACCTAACCTACTTTAAAAGTCAATTTTCCAAAAATACTATAATAATCTAATTTAAGAACATTAAAGGATTAATAAAATATTAGAGCGCATATTAAGAACCTACTACTTCCCTAGAATAAGGAAATCAATAAAGCGCTAAGTGAACAACTACAATATATGCTAATAAACTAAGGCTATATAATACATACCTTATAGCTTATTATAATTACTAAAACTATTAAATAAAGCCTAGCAATCTATTGCATTAGACTTTATTATGAAACTACCTACTTTAAATAACCCCTTAACTAAAACAACTTTTAATAGCATTCTAGTTATTACTAATAAACTTACAAAATATGCTTACTTGACTCTATACCTAGAAGCCTTAACAGCTAAACAGTTAGCCTATATCTTTATCTAAGTAATTCTAGCAAATTACAATATGCTTAAAAAAATAATCTCTAATAGAGATAAGCTCTTTATTTTGCATTTCTAGAGATCCTTAATAAACTAGCTTAATATTAAATATAAGCTGTTTACTTCCTACTACTTATAAATAGACAGCTAAACTGAAAGAATTAACTAAACCCTAGAGTAATACTTACATTGTTACATTAACTATTGTTAAAACAACTAGATAGAGCTTTTACTACTAGCGTAGTTTGCTTATAATAGCAGCAAATTAGCAACTAGTTATTCATTTTTCTTTACTAACTTCAGTAAAGAACTTATAGCTATTAGAGCATTTTTGAACATTATTGCTATTGCCTAAAAAGCGGAAATAAATATAGAAAATTTGAAAACACTCTATTATAATTTAATACGTAATTTCAAGTTTATTAATACCTATTTAGCAATATATTATAATTGTAAAAAGTTTAAGGAACTAGCTTTTTAAAAAGAGGACTCTATCTACTTATTATAACAAAACTTGAAAACAAAATGCCTAAATACAAAATTAGATTATATCAAACTTGGCCTATTTAAGATTTTGAAAATTATAAGCAAAACAATATATAAACTGAAGCTCCTAGCTTCTATGCAAATCCACTTAGTGTTCTATATATCCTTATTAGAACAGGTACTAGATAACGCTATTTTAATAACTCCGAAACTGGAACTAGAAAGCTAATTATTTAAATATAATATTGAAAAAATAATTAATAAAGAACTAATTAATAGTTAGCTTTACTATTTAATTAAGTAGGAAGGCTATCCGGAATTAGAAAATACCTAGAAATTAGAAAACAAACTTAGCCCAAAAACGTTAGCATAGTACTAATGCTAATATTAGAGAAAGAGGAAGTAACCTCAGTAGAATAAAGACTAATAGAGTTGTTAACAAAATTAAAAGTGCTTTATAGAATAGGAGAAAGGCCTATAATAGCATTAGCAGTAAAACAGTCTTTATTTGGCTCTAACTTATTAGAAGCCTTTATTTTATTTGCTAGATAGACTGCTTTCTTCTTTACGTAAGCCTCTACCTAATATAAGATCTTTTTATTACATATTAGATAAGTAAGCAACTAATATAGCTTATTCTTATTATTATCTACTTTCTTTTAATACTCTTTATAAATACAATTTAGCGAATTCTAAGTAAGATTCACATATACCTAACCTAAGCGGATATATTCAGAATAACAAAGTCGAGAAGCTCCTTTTATTATAATATAAACGTGGATAGCAAAGAAATAACAATTATAAGGAATTTCAGAAGGGCAATTAGAACATTGAATTTCAATAGCAAGTCTAAAATAATTCTTAGAAGTAAAAGAAGTTATTTTTAATAAGGTGCTTATAGGGAATCACTTACTTTATAATAGCTATTAGCGCAATGCTAATAAAGCTTAATACAGACATTAATTAATAAAAAAGGGATAATATTAAAACCTAAAAAATCAGAACTCTAAATCACTTACTTAGTAAGTGATTATAAAAGTAAATTATTAAGTATTTGCTTTTATGCTAAAATAATCTATAAATGCAAATATAGATATGTTTGCATTATTATACTTACTTGCTTATAAGTAATTTAAGTAATTAATCACTTATTTACTAATAATTCTAGTAATTACTTATAAACTTTATAAGTATATAGTTTCCTATATCTCCTAGTAGTTAGTCAGTTTGTAGTTAACTTATATTAGCAATCTCATACCTGCCTGCCCTGCTCCTCTTAATATAAGCCCCTGCTTTGCTAACCAACCCTACAACTCCTGTTCCTATCTTGAGACATAACACTATTATAAAGAAATCTTAAAATAAAGAGACTTAATATAAAATTGGATTATATAAAACTTAGCTTATTCAAAATTTTGCAGGTTATAGGTAAGACTATATACAAACTGAAGCTCTTAGCTTCAATATAAATCCACTTTGTATTTTATATCTTATTATTAGAACTAGTACTTGAAAATGCTACACTAGTTGTTTTAGAATTAGACCCTAAAAGCCAGGATAACAAATATAAAGTGGACGACATTCTAAATGTTAAATTAGTTAATAGTTAGCTATATTATCTTATTAGATAAATAGGATACAAAGAATCAGAAAATACTTAGAAACTAGAAAATAACTTTAATCCAATATTGTTAGCACGCTATTAAGTAAAGGAAAATCCTAAAAGGACTTAGACACTCTGTTGATAAGACTCTAAGTCTCTAAAGATAACTGCAAGACATTAGGACTAAAGCCTACTAATGGCAGATCCAACTCTAAAGAAACAATAGCGTTATTCTTCTATAAGGCCTTAATAGCTTCAACTTCTTTAATAGAAGCCAACTCCTTAGAAATTGCCTTAAAGGCACAATTCTCTAAAAAGTCAAATTGTTTTTTTAAGCGTAAACGCTTTATTATTATATTTATTAAAACATCTTCTGCTTTATTTAGCTTTAAAGGCGCGCCCTTTGTTTCTTTAAAAACTCCTATTTAAAGCAAGCAACAACTAAATCATATTTATAACTTTAATAAACACATTTTCTATAGCAATCTAAGCGTACATTGACTTTATAGCAAAGCTGTTTTAATTAACAATAATTATAAAGAGTTAGCATTTCTTTATTAAAAGCGTTAATAAAATTAATAAGTATATAACAATAAATAGTACTGTTAAACAAAATCACCTTTAGCATAATGGAAGCTAGACAAAGAAAGTTTACGCTAAATAAACTTAATTATAAAGTACGTAAACGCACTTAGCTAAAAAAGGGATAATATTATAATTATGCTTTATATATAACTAACTATAATTATAGCTTAGCGCCTAGATTAGTAATTATTTATTTTAAGTAATTAGGCTAAGTATACTATAATTACTTGTTTACTGTGATTATAATAATTCAGTAATTAAGGTAATTAACCTAGTCTTTATAACACTTTTTAAGTATATAGCTACCTAGTCCTTACTAGTCTTTTAGATAGTTTGTAGTTAACTTATGTTAACAATCTCATACCTACCTGAACAACACCTCCTGCTCTTGTGAACAAGCCCCTGCTTTGCTAACAAACTGCATATTAACCTGCCTGCCCTGTTGAGATGTAACAATAGCAAAGAAAGCTGCTATAAAGCTAGGCAAGCTAAACACCAGTTCCATAAAGGCATCCATAATAAAAAATAACTATATTAGAATAAATTCCTAGTATAGATAGACAATATCTGGAAAGCAGCTTAATACCTTAACCTATAATTATCAACATTTAGCAATATCCCTATTATAATTATTAATATTAAAGGTTAGGAAATGGAGCTTAAAGGAAATAAGGCTAAAGCAAATGAACTACTCTAATGCTTTTTCTTACTAGTTTTTAAAAAATAGAAAGAGAACGCGCTAAACCCTAATATTAAATATATAAAGGACTTAGACATCTCTATTAAAGAAGTAACTAGAGCTATAGCTAAGATCAGCCTATATAAAGCATTAAGTATAGACAGTATTCTAAATATTGTATAAAAACGCTTACAATCTGCTCTAAATAACTAAATCACTAATATCTTTAATACGTTATATTAATTAGAATATGTATTAACTATATAGAAAATAGCACAAATCTTACTTTTATAAAAGCTAGGAAAACCGGATTACTAAGTAGTAAAAGCATACTATCCTATTTCCCTTTTAGCTATTTTAAACAAAGTAATAGAACTTGTATTAGTAAGAAGAATATTGTATTAGGCTGAGACGTTTAATCTCCTTTTAAAAACATAATTTAGCATTAAGCTAAAACGCTTATATAATTAAGCGCTGCTTTTCTTAATTAAGAAAATCTTTAAAATATAGTAATAAAAGAAAATCCTTTTTTTTATTAGTTTTAATATAAAAGAAGCGTATAATAGCGTTCTTTAGCAAATGCTTATAAGTTAGCTATACGTAGAGGGGATCCTAATCTATATAGTAGTATAGGTTGACTTCTTTTATATAAATTGACTAGTAATAATATTAGTTAATAGCATAGAATTAAGCAAAGTCATATTTACAGAATCTGGCCTTTTATAAGGATTAACGCTTGCCCTAATTCTATATATCTTCTTCAATGCGTTTCTAATAAAGAAAAAGATTAATAGGAAACAAAGCAATATAGAGTTTATAAATAACTATATTTAATAAGCTATCTCAGAATTAATAGAAAGAAATATATCAGTATTTAATAATAAAGTTGTTCTAAGGGCCCTCTAATAGGCAAAAGATAGTAGTATTATATTTAAAAGCAATAAAACAATCCTTATATATTTTATACAAAATTGTAAAAAGATTAATAATTCTAATCCCCTATTAAAGATAGGCAACTACATTGTTAAACTTTCTATAAGAGAAAGAATCCTAGAAGTTATTTTTAATGCTAAGCTGAGGTTTAAAAACTATCTAGCTAAAATCAAAATAAGAGGGTAGAGAAATGCTAGTTAACTTAAACGCCTCTCCTATATTAGCCTATAGTTAGCAAGACAGCTATATTAAGCTATAATAGCTTCTAAAATAGACTATATAGCTATAATATAATATTCTCAGTTTTTTAAAGGAAAGGTCAATAACAGCACTACTAAGATCCTTAATCCTATATAAAGAATAAAAGCCTAAGTAGTTGTTAAATGCTTCTATATAACCTTAATTAAAGCATTTAATGCTAAAGCGTTGCTTCCCTTTTTATATATCTATTTGCAATTAAAGATTAGCAAATTCTAAATAGAACTCTGTATACTGCTAGAAACTAACTTATTAAAGGTACAGCTTAGAAAACTGGTTAAGAAGCTTAGAGCAAAGTTGTTCACTTCTCCCCTTTATAATATAGAAACATATCTAGAAAAGATAAAGACAAATATAGAAACTATCCTAATATAGGTTGCCCTATTATAAAGCACAATAACAGTTAACTATAAATCTAACTAGTATAGCTTTAATAAAATATATAAAAACTACTTTAAAATAAAGAATCAGTATCTAAATATCTTTATTAATAGCTCTATTACTAATAGCTAAGCAGAAGTTGGAATAGTAATATACTTTAAGAAACCTATATTATTATTTACCCTCTCTTAAAGAGTTAAATTAGAAAGTAGTATTAATAGCACAATAGTAAAACTAGTTATAATTAAAGAAGCAGTAATTTTAGCTAGGATCCTATTAGAAACACTGTATAGCTATAGGAAGCTAATCCCTTAAGTATTAATATAGTCTAATAGCTAAATAGCTATTTATATAATTAATTACTAAATATGTTAAAATAGAGCAGCTATAGTATAAAGCATTCTATATATAGTTAATTACTATACAATTCTTAAAGGATAATTAGCTATTTAATAAATTCTAAAAAAGGTTATAATTATAAAACACATTGAATCAGACTGACTAGTTAAATAAGCTATAAGCCTTTATACTATAGGGCTAATTATAAAAGAAACAATTCTAAACAATCCTAAATAAGTTTAGAACACTTTTAGAAACAGGATTCTAGCTAAGGAGCAATAGAGACTATGGAATACTAGTAAGAGCCTCTATGCAATAGATAGCGCTATCCTTAATAAATACACTATATTACTTTATAATAAGTTAAATAAGAAAGAAGTATCTATCCTAGCATAGCTTTATATAGAACATACGCATCTAAACAAATTCCTAGCAGTTATTAATGCTATAGATTTAAGCTAATATAAATACGGATAAGGAGAGGAAACAGTTTGACACTTTGTATTACTATATTCTAGATATGAGACTTAAAGATAAAAACTGGTAAAGGCGCTAGGCCCTAAGTTTAGCAATATTTCTTAAATAATAAGAGGGCATAACCCTTATATAGCAATAGGGCAACCTTATAGGGACAAACTGGCAGATTAATAAAGAGCGGACATAGATACAGTCTAGGCAACTATTAGATACGTAATAAATACTGGAAGACTGGACTTTATAAAGGAGCGTAAAAGGATAGGAGAGGAAGCTGAGCAGGACAACTAGAGGAGTGAAGCAGGGGACAATAAAAAGGAGTCGGAAAGTGAAATTAAAAAAAATATATATATATATATATTCTAGTTACAGCATTTGCTATAAAATATTTAAAAAGAATATATGCATAGGCACCCTAATAGTTTAAGCTGCAGAATGAGACATAGGCCTCACACACAGATTTGTAATTAGTTAGCAGTAGATAGTAGTTGCTTATGCTTCCAGTGGCAAGTGCATAGCGTATGAAATAATCAATCAATCAATCAATTCGCTAGCGACCGTAGGGGACGTTTTTGCTGTACAGGGAAGTAGAAGGAGGCAATATCTCCATCGAATGTTCCTGAAGAGCATTCATAGAGATATTGAAGAGAGCGAAAGACGAGACAAAGCTCCGGAAGACTGCACGACCTTGTAAAAGGCCTATGCTCGTACTATGCCTGTCCATTTGATGTCGAGAAGAATATCTCGATTGGAGTATAAAGCCACTCTATCGCAAAGAAGGCACTACATGGCCAGAGATATCGGATCGTAGAGAAACAGTCTACCATTCTGCCTTTTACTCGAAAAACATGTCGATTCCGCGAGCAAAAATAATGGGTCCGCGAAAAGCCGGGAATCAACAGCGATGCCGAGACTTTCCACGCCAGGCAAGGATTGCCGGGTACAGAACCCAAAATTAGCCCCTAAAACGCCCTATTTGGACACTCGACCCTCGAATCTCGAAGCAGAACAAGAGAGCGCAACGAAAGCTCTACACACCACGAGTTTCTCGATGCCGTGCTCGATTAAGACCGTCTAAATATTCTCCGATGGAAAGTTGAAAAACTTCGGGCTTAGAGACAGCCTTTGTCGATCTTGACGATTATGCTTGAAAGTCCCCGCGTTCACATGCACGACATGACATGCTCGTCGCTACATCCATACATCGGCCCCATGGAGTCCGACAGCACATAGATAAACACAAGGTAGGCCGTCACTCAATCGAGCCTTGTATCTTTCAAGAGCTGTTAACATTTCTTTCTCCACTCAATCTCCTTTCAACCTACCCATCCAACTTCCACACTTGATCAGATTCGTCGAACCACTCCTATTCAACAATGGCCGCTCTGAAGTCCCTCTGGTTCATCGAACCACTCCAGATCTTCTCCACCCTCGGCGCCGCCGTCAACTTCGGTGGTTCCGCTCTCCAATCACCTCTGATAATGCCCACAATCTCCGACGACGTCGTCAACGTCCCCGTGCACTACACAGCCCAACAAACCGCCTACCTCCTCCACAACAGCGAGCACTTCTTCCCTCCGCTCAACGCCCTCTGCTCGCTGGCCAACATCATTCTCGCCGGCACAACCTACTACAACCGCGACACCTCTCCTCTGCTGGCCGCCAAGTTCCCCCGCCTAGCAATCGCCGCAGCCTTGAACGTGGCGACCACGGCATGGGCTTTGGGCATCATGGTGCCCATGAACAAGAGAATGGCGGTTCTGGCTGGCCAGCTTAAAGATGGCGTCGCTAAGGGTCAGGAGAAGGATACCAGACATAAGCTTGTGGAGCGTGAATTCAGAGGTCTCCAGAAGAGGTGGATGAAGCTCAATTATGGCCGTGCTGCCATTATGATTGTCAGCGCTATCGTTGGTGCCACTGCTCTTGTTGCTAAGCCTTTTTGAGTGTAGAGAGGCAAGATGGCGAAACAACTAGCAATTTTCGAGAGAACTCTTGGTGTTTCGGCTTGAGTCTGGAGGGGCGAGTCTGCTTTATTTGTTCTTGCATGGTAGCGATTGCGAATGCATGTATACCTATTCAGGCTTAGGTCCGGCCAATAATTGAGCCATATTTTGAGCACATGGAGAAAGCTATGCACCCCTTTCTCCATCCCTACCTTCCCACAGTTCTATCGTAATTCCGTACTCGAAAATCACGGCTATGACCGCATGTGCGATCAAGGCCAATACAGATTGAATACGAGAATGGCCCTTATACATGGCCAATCTGTCACATTTGTGCTTAAGTGCATGATATAGGCTGCCCATAAGTTGACCAAATGCCTCCAGCAATCCGGCTGTATGCGTCAACCCCAAATACAACCATAACATGCAATATCTGATGGCTGCTTCCAACGATATCGTAGCTTTGTGGGTACCATTTCTGGAATCTGAATATCAAGGAACATGCAGAACGTCGACCATTGCAGGAGCTTGCACGCCGTATAGATAAAAGGGTAGAAAAAGGAGAAGAGCGGCTCCGATAAGATGGGAGTAGATGTTCACTGGAGTCGCTTAGACGTCTCACTCGACATGAAGTGAAAGAAAGGAGAGAACTGTATTGGTCTCATTATGTGTATGTCCTAAACTTTGTAAAGAACTGGAGAAAGACCCGGATGCAGGGCTTATCTGATTTTCAGTACACGGTTTTCCGAGGATGAGAGGACTACCTACCGGTAACTTGAAATGATAAACGCGTTGTCCCTGGAAACTACCAAGTACTTTCCCGGAGATGCCTGAATCACGTGGGGGATCATACTGTTGCCAGCTAGCTTCTGAGAAAGTTAGTAAGGACTCGGGACAATGCTGATCTTCTCAAGGCGTGCATAGTTCCTGCCACATCACGAATTTGGGCCTGATGATGTATACGTTCATCTTAGATTTATCCGACAACCATTCCATCTTCTACAACCACTTATTTGTCGACTGACCTGTTCGTTCAGCAAACGTTCGAGAGAGGCATCATGCGCATGCGCAGTTTGGGTAAAGATGTAGACGGCATTTCCACTGGAAGTAGAGAAATCCAGGCCAAGATTGAAGAAAGTAACAAGAGGGAAGAAGCCTTCTTCCATCCTGTGATATTTCTGCTGTGAGATACAGTTCAGTTCTAGCCGCCAGATGTGATTGGGGGCCATTGGATGCAATGCTAATGCTCGAATTGATCGGTTCTCCCACATCTGCCCAGTCACGCTTAAACATAACATCGGGAAACCCGCGCAAGATTGAGTAATATATTGAGGCCAGCACTTCATGCATGTCTCTCAGCCACATTGTGACCACTTCTCTTCTGCTACCGAACATACAAGAGAGTGAAATCGTTAGTAAGAGAAAGGCTGGTGGTTCCGCATAATCTCTTGCTTGTCTTCAGGCCGGCTGGGTGTACAACATGATGAACATTCAACATGCTCGACGACGCTTGGTCGAAGACGCCATCAAAACACACCCCAAGGTCAGACGACGTTTCGTCGCGATGGCAAGTATTGATAACTGGTGTGAGCCAATAGTAGAAGAATTGGTCCCCAGGTCTACACCCAGATGGTCTGGTGAAGACCTTCGACGAGGGACTGGTAGCCTTGTCATGGGTATGACTCCTTGGGTTTGCAAGTATCGCCTATGGTGGTGTGCACATCGCAGCGTGGAACGACTATTATCCGTTGACTATCAAAGCATGGATGTGGCCCTCATCGTCCATCAGGGTGTGATTCTCTGGTCTTGTCTGGCTTGTTGTCCATTCGCTTGCTTATATCTTCCAACCGGTTGATAGATATTGGGACCGAATTTTAGCGTTTCAAGCGTGTCGACGCAGCTACTTCATTTCAGGTACCCTTTGTGGCGTAGCGTATCTGTTTGCTAGAATATTCCTGGTTGTTGAAGCACGCTTTGTAGCATCTGGTATGAGAGCTTGGACTCAAAGAAGCACAGAAACGGCCCCAAAGAAGATCGATTGCTGTCATATCGAACCTGGGATTGCTGTAACGATATAGTTTTCCACGAAGACTAAATAATCATCGTCGCCTAACTCGGGTTGAGAGACTCGACATTGATGATGAGCGAGTATTAGGAGCACGGCGGATAGTAGTGACACGTGGGGTGACGCTATAGCTGGTCACCAACGTGCCTGAAGCTTTATCGATAATAATATGAGACTTATAGTAGGCACGCACGGCACGGTAGGGTTCGAAGCCTAGACCGTCCAGAACAGAACGTCAGAAACTCAATGTGCAAATGTTCGGCTCTTCCGGGTTGCAAACAATCAATGCCATCACTTCCAACGTCATTATGTCACAAGTAAAACATGAGAGTAGAAGGACCAGTAAGTATACATATAATGATGCACCATGCTTGTCGTAGCAATCGAACTACATTAACAATAACGACTCTTCAAACTTGCCAACCATAACTTTTCCGTCTCATACACCCTCAATCCATCACAATGGGCTACCCAGAAACTGCTACTGGCTTCGTAGTCAAGGATACCAAGAAGTATGTCTCTTTAGTCATATTCACATATATTTGCTAACATGAATCAAGATGGAAAACATTCACCAAGGAAGAATTCAAGCTGAAGAAGTTCGAGGAGCACGATGTCGATATTGCTATCGATGCCTGCGGTGTCTGCGGCTCTGATGTCCATTCCATAACTGGCGGCTGGGGCGAGGTTCCTCTCCCTCTGTGCGTCGGTCACGAAGTGATTGGTCGTGCCGTGAAAGTCGGCAGCGCTGTGAAGGACATTAAAGTTGGAGATCGTGTTGGTGTCGGTGCTCAGATTGGTGCTGATCTGACTTGCGATAACTGCAAGGCTGACCAGGAGAACTACTGCCCTAACCAGTGAGTTTGTCCGTTATACTCTCGTTTCAAACATAGCTAACGATTGCGCAGAATTGATACTTACGGTGCCAAGTACGAAGATGGCACTGTCTCGCAGGGTGGATATGCCAGTCACATTCGTGCTCATGAATACTTCACTTTCAAGATTCCTGACAACCTGTCCACGGAACTGGCCGCTCCTATGCTTTGTGCCGGTCTTACTACTTATTCGCCTCTAGTCCGTCTTGGCTGTGGTCCCGGTAAGAAGGTCGCAATTTGTGGAATTGGCGGTCTTGGTCACTTTGCTCTTCTCTGGGCTCATGCTCTCGGCGCTGAGGTTTGGGCTTTATCCCACACCAAGGACAAGAAACAAGACGCCAAAAAGCTAGGTGCTGACCACTTCGTCTACACTGGAGAGAAAGATTGGGCCAAGTCTCTTGCTTTCAAGTTTGACTTTATCCTCAACTGTGAGTCGTTTGGCAATACGTTCTCTTTGCCTGAACATATACTGACCTTTGACAGGCGCCGACATGACCCAAGAATTCGATATGCCTACATACTTGAGCACCCTCAAGGTTATGGGCCGCTTCCACAACTGCGGTCTCCCCGATTACAACCTTCCCGAGATGAAAGCCCAGGTGTTCACGCCCAACGGTTCCTACATCGGCGCCAGCCACATCGGCAACCGTCCTGAAATGATTGCCATGCTTGAGCTTGCCTCAAAGCAGAACATCGAGCCTTGGATCGAGACTGTTCCTATCAGCGAGGCAGGTTGCGAGAAGGCTGTAACTGGCGTCAAGGAGAACAATGTCCGCTACCGCTACACCCTCGTTGGCTACGATGAGGCATTCGGCAAGCGCTATTAAGCTCGTCTGTGTCATCTGATGACTTACTGATTCAAGTGTTACGATTATCTTGGATTGTTATTGAGCCTGTTATGTACTGTAAATGAATAATGTCTCATGTCTCCTTTTTATATAACCGTTACTGCCATAGCTGTACAATGAAGTGTTCAAAGCGTGACCTTCGTAGCTCAGCATTCACAATAGAACAAAATCGTGTAGGCCGAATACTTAGTGTCTGTCGCTAGAAGGACCAACAAGTCATAAGCAACTTCAAGAGTCAGGTGATCTCGAATTCGACATTACGTTCAGATTTCTTGATTATAGAAAATTTCTCCGCTACTATGAACAGCACAAGTATTTTGACGCTGGTGCCACGACAACATACTTTACCCTCTTCAATACGTTCTCAGCTTCGCTGTCCACGCAAAGCCGCCAATCTTCTTTGTTCTTCGCTTTTTGTCTGTTTTCAGATAAGCAGAGGAAAGGCCATCGATGCTGGGCTTGCCATTACCACATTTTCAAGTGACACGTGAGAAGGCAGTAGTGGGGAGAGCAGGAGCATTAACCAGGCTCAATCAGTTTTATGCCATATCTCCAAGATCACTGCTTTACAAATCCATTCTGCGGTGAAATGAGCCTGTAAGAGATCTTAAAGTCCCAGAGCCTGCTTGTTGAGCTCTCATCACTCCTCCTCTACACAGAATCAATCTGGAGTTCGACTTATGGTCTAATACAAGGTCCTGTGACAGTCCCCCCCTTCAAAGAAGAAATGTTTGCTTCGAGGAAGGTAGTTCAGTCAGGAAGAACGGGATAAGGTCTAAAGGTAGCCGTGCCATCTAGTGCAGGGATCTGTGAAGGGATTCTACCCTTGAAGAAGGATTTGACAAAGGGACGTACAAAAACCACTACTCGTGTCTAGAACTATCAAGACAAGGTGTCAGTAGTTGTATGGATAATTAAGAATAGTAAAGCTACAATCCATAATGCCCTGTTAATGAACGTTATCCGTTCCTATGCTGACACATACAGCGTAGATACACTCCCTATCGGATAAGCCCTTAAAAGATATCTTTCCAGAGTGCCGGACTTGATGCCAACCTCATAGCGACACGAGCGGCATGTTCCTGAGACTCACTCAAGCTTGCTCTTGCGAAAACATGCCATGCGACCAAGACAACAGGCAGGCTCCTCTGTGAGAAACGTAGTTCCCCGCCGCTGTTCTTTCTAATATTTCGGAATTATCTCCCTCTATAACATCTGCAAGAGAGCAGTGAAACACATCAGTCTTGCACTCGGGATTGACAGCCTGTCTTTTCAGTCCTCCATGAAAGAGCTCCGGTTATTGTACCACCTTCCAGTCTTGGACTTTCTTGGCTTGTTGTTTCTTCTGTCTGATCTTCCCATTGTAGACTTGAGGCGTTCCTCAACGAAGCCATAAGCCCTGGTTCCCAAGCCACCGCAATCAGTGGAATTGGCGGATTCTGCGGTGAAAAAAGTCACAAATGAGTTGTAGTGCGTCTTTATACATAGAAGAGCGATCGGAATCTAGGACTAAATAGCGGAATACGGGGACCCTGCTGATTTTCCTTTTCTCTGGGTCAAGGTCACATATAAAGACGTGACGTGTACCATTGTGGTAAGATGGCGGTTCATTGTCATTAATCATATCGAATTACTGCCCTTGGTCTCTTGTTATCAAACACTGCTGTCTGCGGCAACTCATACGTCAAGACGCTTATACAGGAGATAATGAGCAGGCTTCTTTCCCCTCGAGCCGAGGCTTAGATCTTTCCGCATCTTTCCATGCTACAGACTTCTTCCACGTTGAATTCCATGTGCAGAAATGCTGGGAGCGCAATGACATTCATCTGGGCATGAATCAGCTCTCTAGCCTGCTTATTCATCTACTCTTTGCCGACTCGAATCTAAATTATGATACAAACAGAGATATAGGACACTCGACACGCACTCTGAGAGTCTTCTTAATAGGGCATTCGTGGTAATTTCGAACGTCAGTCGCCTTCAAGACCATTTTATACTACCAAGTACACAAGCAAAAGAAAGGGCACGCATGGAAAAGTTGCCAAAAGATGTGTCATGCCCTGGCTGATATATAGCAAAGCGGCAGTTAAGCCGCATGGAGAATGTCCTTAGATAACTTCAAAGACGGATGTGAGATCGGAAAGCGTCTGTAGCAACAGAGAGATGCTGTTGTGGCCACTATCGATCTGTTTTCAGTAGACTAGAGTAATGTAGTGAGGGGCAGAGACTATATACAGGCACCGCTCGATTCACAAGGATGTTCGAATCATCTCCACATTCCGCGCTCAATTTCTTCTGGAGGATTTCGTAGCTCTAATTACATTATGGAAACAGATATAGAGATTTCTATGTTTTCGAAAACTATCAGAGCCTGGTGCTGTCTCCCCTCTCTACTCTGCTATCTTACACAAAACGCGATAGGGACAGCGGAATACTAGCCAGGGTCGGGGACCGGAGAACGCGACGCAGATGGTTTGAACTATTACTTCTCGCATTAGAAACGATATTACAAGTGGGATCAATCCGCTTATCCGACGGGTCATCGTACTGATTGTAATGACAGCCGAACAATGTAAAAATGTAGAAGAAAGAGTTTGTAAGAAAAGTCCTGCAGCTCCAAGCAACCGAAGAACCCAGTCTCCTAAAGTACTGCCGAGTACAACTCCAAGACCCAACTCTAAATCCATTCAGGAAGTGGTCGGGTTCATTAGCGCTGCGATGATGTAATATGCAGGCTCCTCCCCACTTATCGAATATCTTCTACATCTCCCCACAGAATTCTTCGGAAAACTTCATCATTCGAGTTTCATCGCAAGGATGAGTACAGAGATCGATGGCTTTCGAGGAGTACTAGAGCCCGGTTTCTGTCTCCCCTCTGCAGGAACAAAACCCTTACACAGTTTCCAACTGGTGTAAAGCATCATCAAGAGTCTTCAGTAGGTACCAGATGAATGGTCGCCCTATTCTGTTAGAATTGGGGATCGAACGAGCTTCATAGCATCCCCGAGACGGTAATAGCAGTAGTGACAGGAAATAAGGCAGTCAGGGGCCTTGTTACCAATGTACTCTGATTTCCTATGGCGATGTTCTGGTATATAACAGCTCTCGAGGGCCCGGATCTCCTGCTTGTTTTTCACCAGAACTATTTGCTTGGCTCTTCATGTCGTGTTCCGGAGCTTTGTATACTGAGAACAATGGTGTTAATATATGCAGGCAGGAAACAGAAAACAGACAGGCTAATTACCTGTTGTCGACATCTCCGTTTCTCTGATCCCTCGCTTTTCTACACGTGTTTCCGTCGAATAAACCTAACTGAGTCAGCAGAGAACGCCGGTCTGATATTTCCTGCTCAGTGTATGTGCCTGCTTATTGAGCACTCATCGCTAATAACATTCGCATCGAGACAACATGAATTGACAACGAGGCAGCACGCACCACTAAGATTTCATCATTGACGATTTTACATTAGAGATAGGTCGATGCTTGGGTCGGATATTTATAGTGCCAAAAGACAAGAAAAAACAGACCGGAAAGTCGGCTAGATCATGTCAAACCAACCAGCCCACAGAGCCATTGATTCCAATACCAAATCCCAAGCAAAAAAACAAGAAAACAATAGCACTACCGGAAAATCATCTAACAAATACAATAAAAAAGATGCCACAGATAATACTCCTGAAACAATCTACATCTTCTGTATCATTGTCGCTTGCATCTTTCGTTGTTCCTTCGCCTCTGCACATCACATTTTGATATCTAAGTACGACAGGGACAAGACACAAAACAAGCAGGCTACTGGTCCATCTCTACAAATGGACAATCTCTGCATTTTGGCTTTTCTGAATGGTGATCGGTAGAATTTTACTAAAGACTAGTGGCAAGGACAAAGAGATGTGTCTTTAGAGAAATTGCTAGCTTGCCTGCCTATCCATTCCCCCTACTAGTCCGTTAGTCATGACGGCAAGAAGAGACGAAAAAAAGGCAAACCGCGACATGAGTCTGTACTGTGTACCATATGTTTCTTCCAGATCTATCCAAACAAATGTATGTATATAGTCAAGAATGAAGATCATGCATGGTTCCGAAACCCGAGATAAAAAATGCCTGCCAGTGCTGAGACAAAAGGATGGCTAAACACTTCCAAACACCTTCTGAAACATGTTCAATGCCTTTAGAGAAGCTTATAAAATAAAAGCAAGAACGCAAGAGTAAGAATATTATACCAAGAAAAGAAGTACCAAGGAATTTACCTGGCGCTTGGACTGGATGTTATAACATCATGTCCATGTAAAGGACTCTTAACAGAAGAACAGCAAGGAACAGGCTCTACAAACGCCACCTCTCCCCAGTTCTCCAGTTTCTCCGAGAATTCCAATCCTGAAAGTCAAACTCCTGCTTTGTACGTATTCATAGAGAAGAGAGCTACAGACCTCGCGAGTAATTAAGAGCTTGCACACTCCTCCTCCTATCACAAAATCCTCACGACAGTGCTCCTAATCAGATGACCCCATCACCAACGTCCTCCTCACCACTAATGACACACCACACGCACTCTAAGGGCCATGACGTATGGGTGAATACAAAACCTGTCAAAACCAACTGCAATACGGATTTATACATTCGCAACCACCATACCAGCATCCCCGTAGTTGTCGTGATACCAGAATTCCCAACCGGCAGTCTTACCGTCGTCCTCCTTCTTCTCCTCAGCCCTCATCCTCCCTAAAGAACAAAAAGGTCACCCTTACTTTCCATCTTTTCTATCTTTCTTTTCTATCTTTCTTTTCTATCTCAAGGAGCACATTACCTGAAGATCACAATTCACAAGAATTATATCTACTGCTACGTTACACATGAACACATCTACTGCTCGAAGTATTCTCGTCTCTACAGCTCACAAGTGTCCTGCCGGACTCCTATGTATGGAAGAGACCAAATACCTTACCTTCGTTTTTCAACTTACCTTCTCCTTTGCAACCACAGGAGCAGGAGCACGGAGACAGAGAAAGAGCGTGCAGGTTTGTTTCCTGAATTTGATACGAGTTAATCTCTAAAGTCCTTCGTCCCATACTACGCTATAGCATTGATGATCGAGTGACGGGATCGAGCCTTAGTGGTGTAGAGCAATACGACTCGTTAAGATTGGAAACGAGTCTCTATTCTTCTTTCTGGCCCTCTTTCTTTTTTCCTTTGCCTTTTCCTCGACGTATCTGTGACGCCGCCTCAAACGTAGGAGTGCCGAGGGTCCGGATACATAGAGACAAGCACAACAAATTCCGGATCGGAGTTGTCTTGGAATGTATTTTCACACACGAGAAAGCTTGGGGCAACAGAATGGATAATGTCGTGTTGGGATTTCCTTCTTCGTTTGGGTATACCACTGTCAAGTGAAGGAAATGCAGCAGTCACACACACAGATGCATCATCTCTTTTTCCCGTCATCTTCTCATCTAACAATACTCGCTTCTTGCATGTCGTCTGAAAACTCAAGACCAAGGCACTTTCTTCATGGCCTCAAAGTCTCCTCCGCCACCGGTACCCATCCTCTTGATACCGCTTCTGCCCACGCAGCCATAATGAATGACTTCGTTATCAGGATAGACGCGCACGGCGGAATTACCGAATCGTTTGTGGCAGACCTTGCAGTGGTCGTCTTCGCGAATAACTACTCTCCTATTCCTTCCCTTCGCGGCACCCTTTCCGAGGGAGAGTTCTCGTTCCAATTCCACCTTCCTCACGCCCTCGAGTCCTTTGACGATGCGTTCTTCGTTGCGGACGGAGTTCGCGGAGCGGATACGACCGCGGAAATACTTTTCTAGCTCGAGGATGACTAGGTTGTTGGGGATGAGGTCTAGTGTCGAGGATGCGGGTAGTCTTGCTCCGTGATGCGATAGCAACTCCAATGCTGGGGGCCAAAGCACCTCTCTGCTGTAGGGTGGAGGCGGCCGTAGATACAAGGATAGCAGAGTGTTGTAGATGTTTGGAGGACTATCCGGTGCATCATAGGGAACAGAGGGCTTCTCCTGCGTTGTGACCTTTTCAGGTGTCATGAGCGAGAGGCGTTTGTTGAGGCCAGAGTTTGTAGGCGAAGTTATCCTGGATGGCGATATTATGGAGGAGGGGGAGTTGACAGAGTAAGATTGTGACTGCTGTTGGTTTTGGAGATATATCTTGTTGCAATAGAGTTCGGCCTTTTCGTAGTCGCGAAGTTGGAAAACATAGATTGAGAGGGCTTGTTTGTGGTTGCCCATGGCTGAGAGGACTATCGCTCGGGACTCGTAGAGGTTGGGGTCCATTCACAATTAGTATGCAGGTCGTAGAGAGAAAACAGAATTTCGACTCACCATCGGCTGGCAATTGACTAAAGGTCTTGGCCTTGTTATACCTCTCGCTACTCTTCAAGAAGTCCTGAAGCTTCTCCTTTGCCTGAGTCTTTTCTTCCTTTTCTTCATCAGTAGCCGCATCAGGCGACTTCAACTGCTCGAGATAACAATCGACGAGCTGTTGGTGGAATTCCGGCGTAGCATCACCAAGCTCGTTGACGACATGCTCAAGATATCTAATGGCCAGGACCTTATTAATGCCAACTAGGAACTCGAGCACTCTATGACGAGGCAGATTCTCTGCATTCTCAGTATCGGCCAGGAAGACTTCCATACCCAGGTCGGCGTCCTGTTTGATGGGCCATTCGGCGAATTCGAGGATTATGTCAATCAGATCGGGAGGTAGTTGCTGAAGATAGGCGACAGTCCTGCCAGGTCCTCTCAAGGCAGGCATGACCTCATCAGCGGCTTCATTCTTGCCAAATCGGGCAAGTTCTTCAAGCGCTTCACGATGCAGTTTCTTGCCGTAGAGGAAATCAATGAGATCTTGGTATCGACCGTGTTCGAACAGCTTCTCTTCGACGACGTGTGGATCGCAAAAGTTGTCGAGACGGAAAAGAGGGCCTGCAAGAGAAGGCAAGGCATGCATGTAGCTGCGAAATAGGGTTGTATCAACGAGTTGGGCAACATCAAGCAACTCTTGGTGCCAATCTGGCTCATCGGTACCTTCAGGAAGCTCAATAAGGTTCTTGAAAGGAGGCTTGTCTCCTGCACGGGTGAGTTCGAGGGGCGCCTTGAGAGTGCCGTCGGTGTTGAGGAACCTTTGAATCTGGACACGGGATTGTGCGAGGAAAGAGCAGAGAGCAAGCACGGCAACTTTGAGGTCTTGACCTTCGAGAGGTCTGTTGACGGGTTTCGCAGGTGTCTCTGCGGTGGTGGAAAAGGATCTGACAGATGCAGTGTCCGAGGCATCCTTCTTCACCGTACCGCCTGTCAGACGGCCAAACATGGACCTTTGCGGTGTCGGAGGCTCTTCCAGCGTGGTCTGAGCGCGTTTGGGAGGATCTTTCTTGTCGAAGTCGTCGTCCTTGTCAGATTTGGGAGCATCCTCCTCGTTCGGTGGAGTGTGATTGGGGGGCTGCTCTGGCTCTGATATTTGGTCTTCTTTGATACGTGTTAGGTCACCAGCAATATTCCTGGGATATAATGAGATGACCCTAGCCGGAGGGGCGTGAGCGTCAGTAAAGAGGTCCAGGGCAGGTCTGTACTTTTGCTGCTCAAACAGGATGGTGGCCTTGAGCATTTGAATCTCCCTGATCCTGCCTTCCTTGTCGGTGAGCAGGGTGTGTTCAAGTTGGTGGAGCAAGCTGATGGCCTCGTCGAGCCTCTGTGTTTCAACAAGCTGATCGATCTGGGCTTCATAGCTCAGGGCAGCCATGCGCCAAATGATTCTGTCGCTGGCCACCAAGAAGCCTTTCCCTGCATGAGCAAGACTGATGTTTGGCTGGGGTACGTGCAAGATTGAGGCATTTGGCAGAGGAATGGTCTGCAACAGGCTCAGTGTGGCAGGATTTCGCACGTCCAAGGCACCGCCCTTTCCTGTATTGCTTTGCTGCAGACTCAGCAGGTAGGGGTAAGAATAGCCGACTGCCTCTGGCGGGTTGGCCCAGGGTATCTGTCTCTTCTCGATGGCCTTACCGTCAGTGTCGACAAACAAGGTGTTGACGTCTTTTGCCAGCAAGACTTGACCTTCTCTAAGATTGGTGGACATGGGCTTGGGCACCCAGGAGCCCATTCCCATGTAGCCCATACCGCTGCTGCTAACGGCAGCAAAGCGTACACCACCAGGCTGTCCAGCAGCGGTGGCTTCACCTGCAGTGCTTGGCTTGTAGATGTCGGTTGTCCCTCTGGTGTCGATATCGACAAGAGTAAAGCCCGGATCCATGCCAACCATCATCTTTGTACCATTGACCCAGAGCAGTGACTTCACACTGTGTGGCAGTAATATCTCTTGCACCTCATCTTCCAGCTCAGTGTCCCGCCATGTCCACCATATTATGCGTCTCTTGACCGCTACTGCCAGTCTGCTGACCAGACTCGGCACACCCGTCTCTGCGTCATTGATGACATTACTCGTCACAGCGAAACTGGAGGCGCCCTTTGTCTTTTCGAGCCTCTCTTGTAGGGTGAAGGTCTGGCGGTTGTGAATCGACACGTACGAGTCGGAGAGAGAGATGAGCATGTTGGCTTCTTTGACTATGGCCAGTTGTTGAATGGCGCGTCGCGAGAATCTTTCTTCTTCACGCAGAAGATCGACTGCTTTGGGTGGTTTTGCAGGAGGTGTTGTGCCACTGTTGGTGTCGTCTGTTTGGATGTCGGCGGTTTCGTTGATTCGGTAGATGCGAAGGCTGCCACTGTTGAGGCCTACGAGAAGTCGGTCGCCTGTGCTGCATCAGACCACCACCATTTTTCATCCATTATCATCACATGCGACACACCGAATGCCAGTACCGACTCGATCTTGGACTTGTCCGACTGTTTGAGCTCATAGATAGGCTGCGGTCTAAAGGCGGAGAGCATTGCGCGATGGGAATTTCTATTTTTCGCCTACCACTCCTGCATTGAGCCCTCACTTTTATCGCTTTGTAAAAGTGTAGCTAGAATTAATTAATAGTGATCTTGTTGTCTTGTTACCGCTAATCATCTCGAATGTCCGCATTCATGTGGAGCTGCGGTATGACGACGGCCCGCCTGACAAGGATGGAAGGTTTGCCGATGCCGACCATCCGACCACTCTGACTTCCATCAAACAAACCCTTGTTTGCGTCTTCCACACCCGAAGACTAAGGTACTTACTCCTGATAAGCTGCTACATACACTTGCTGTAAGGATGCGCGACTAAAGGAAAAACGATACGAACTTCCATGACAGTACATTCAAGATGCTGATTCACCTTGGACCGGAAATGCTTGACGCAGACAAGAAGGATAACGTGCACGGTACACCCCTCTTTTGGGCACGATACGGGCATATCATGAGAGCATGGGTAGTAAACTCATTGGTAGACCTCGACCCACGAATACATATAAGCACAAAGAACAACTACGCCCGAATGTCTCTCATCTTAGCAGTGGCCCATGGTCGTACTAACATTCTCAAAATGCTACTCTCCCAATGGTCAGGATCACTCTTCCATTCTAGCCGCTCAATGAAACCTATCACGATTGGATCTCGCAGCGAAGTCTCTTCTCAACCACTATCTCCCAAACAACATCGCTTCCTACAGCTACATTTGCCCACAACACATGTTCCGCATCATACTTACTCTTGATGGCATTCAAACTATCACAGCCCAAGATCTTCTCCCAGGCCGGGCTTTCTCGTTCTGAGCACCTTGATGGTTTGTTCAAACACTTTCTTCTGGACTCTGCTTCCGACATCTTCGTAAAACCACGGCTCCAGAGTTTGTATCTTTCCATCGCTCAAGAACTCTCCATTGGAACTAGGTCCGGCATAGGCGGCGAGTACGAACGTCCGCGCGCCCACATCCGTCCTGCGGTCGAGAATTGCACGGAGAAAACCTCCGATGGTTCGAGCAACCAGTGGCGCATTGGCGTTGCGATCGAGTTCGGACTTGCAGAGACCGGGGCTCACCAGGTTGACCACGACTCCACGTGCGGCCGACTTTGACGTTTTGAGTCGAGATACTACTTCGCGCACGAGAAGCACTTCGAGTCGTTTACCGATGCCGTATCTATATTCCACAATGTCAGAGTACTGCAAAGACAAGATCGAAAACAAGGAAGAAGGTTGGCTTCACCTTTCCTGTCCGCTGAAGGACTTCTCATCATTCAACTTTTGGTAGAGGTCCGGAGCATTGATTGCCATGCATTGACCGGGGAGATGTAACGCGATGGCGATGATCGCTATGAGTGATAGACCGCTTAAATTATGCGATACATGGACGCCCAACGCAGGAACGGGGGAATGATTCTGGATAATATCCCCTCTTCGAAATTTCTCTCCACCGCGCGAGGAATGCGACCGCTGCCACGTGGAATTTCGAGCATTGCTCTCTGGCTTCTGTCCTAGGCTCAATGCATCGAGCACAAGCAATGGCCTGGCATGCATCATAGACTACTTCGAGCTTGTTTATGTTACACCGCAACTATGCAGAATATCAGTATCACTTCCATAACCCGAATCAAATTTCACTTTAGGCTACAACAAGTAACAGCAATAACATGAGGGGTAACAAGAAAACGACATGACGAGGCCTCTTTCGCATATCGAGTATCAGAGGCCCAGTCAAGTTTCAAGGGATGTACTGAAGCTCTTGCACTTACGCTCAGGTCGAACCATCCTTCTGTGCTCCGAAGAATATCTAGCTATCTGCAGCGCTGTCTGGCTATCGAGGCGAAACCTGGCACAATCGTACATAGCAGTTCCTTGGCTCATTGGTCGTGACGAAACCGAGATGTACCCCGACAAGTCCGCCGGACACAGCGAAAGCTCAGAGTTCCATACGGCCTGTGAGTAGGATCCTCATCTCCAAATGGGAGAGCCTCTTCCCATAGCATCCTCGTGTGCCTAGCCCGAAGGCTAGTTGTGGCTCTGCAGCTGGATCAAAACCACCGCTGCTCCTAAGCCAAAGTTTTAGATAGCAGTTATCGTTAGCCTCGTCATGCTGTGATCAAAGTTCTTTCCAAACGCAAAAGCCATAACAGCATCTAATGCTACATGATTGACATCCACGAGCACATACCATGGCCTCTCTCCTACAATCCTGCTTTTTACCCGGCACAGGTCAATCGTGTGGTCGCGCCTAAATGAATGACGGAACCGACTACGTAGTGCGAGAAAGGAGTCATCAAATCCCGCACAAGCCGACGTTGCTGTTTCCATACCCCATTGGTCCTGAGATGGATGCAATAATCTGGCGCTAGCCCTTCACCAAATCCCAGTGCATTGGACCTGTCAAAATCCTTTCGATGGACCACGCCTTTATCGCAGTGACATCGCCATCAATCTACGAGCCGAGGGGCTGTAAGGGATTCCTGGAATGGCCCAATTGGTTTCGGGAGGGCATGGCGATACGCAGCCACACGCAAGAATAGCGGAGCCAGTACAACGAGAATAACATGCGCTAAGACACATGATGTTTCTGTTGTACATATCATAATCGGTTGAAGTTATTTCTGGTATCTTGTAAGGTCACAGCCGAAAAGCCGCGCTGAGTCAAGAAATTAGAAGTTCATAACAACGAATATCTGTGGCAGTGAACGCAGAGATAGTTGCGGTGGACTCTCGTTCGGCTATTTCGGTATAGACTTATGGCTTGATTATCGCTTAGGACATGGAGCTTGCTGATGTTAAGTTGTTAGCTTATGCTTATGCTTACGCTTATACAAACACTTACGACTTACGCTTACGCTTACAATGGTTTCGGACTAATTAAGAGCTTCCATGCCTGCACTACATATAGACTACTAGTCTTTGGTATTACTAGTCTTTGATGTTACTGGTCTACTCGGGCCACCCACGTGTACCATAGTGAAATCATCCATCCTTCATGTCTTCAATGTTGCGGTGTTCCACCGTCTGGGAAAAAGTATCCTGAGACGCAGAACACAAAGGCGCGGGATATCTGAAAAATGGAAAGACGGTCCTCGAATGATATGGGAACAAAGCAATCTTCTCGATCGTGTCGACTCCAGACTATGAGTTACACCGGCGGCGCGTAACGCCCTCAACGCCTTCTTCTCGGTCGCAGGTATTCGAAGACTGGAGTTCATCGTATATCAGCACGTGGCTAAGATGCTTTCACAGATTGAAAATTGCGGTAAGTCTGGCCATGTCTTGCAAATGCACCATGTTCAAAGTATGCGCGAGGGACGGACGTACTCACAGTCTACGCATTCAACGACTCTTTCGAGTTTATGAATGGACTTGATTTTGGCACGTCTTACTTCGAGTTAACTGATTGATCTTTCTACGGGCCCTCGCAGAGGTAATGACTTATGGGTGTGGGTGTGCCTTATCACGGCAGTGCAGGTGCACGTTTCGAAAGGCCATGTGGTTAAAGACCGTATATCAGTCTCTCAACACTTCCCGGAGCAGACCGTCTTGTATTGCTATTGTGGCGGACCACCGCCGGAAGGCTGGCCCCGACTGCTAGGTCTATTATCACTTCTACCCCTCCTCTCCTTCTTGAAGCAACCGAATTCACCTTTTGTGCTCTCTCGCAATCGCTTCAGGATACTTCTCATCTCGGGTAATTCGCCCTGCAGTCGACTTCTCGCCTCGCCGTCGGTTCGTTCATCGAGCACGAGATATATTTGGCTTTGGAGTTCGCTCGCCTTCTCGGTGGTGTAGTTTGACAAGGTTTGAGCGACGAGTTCGACATCCAGGGTGGCTTGCATCAGAGCGGCGAGACTATATGAGGAACGGCTGCGGAAGGCGGTAAGGAATGTCGAGGATATTTGCTCCAGGTGATAGGATAGTATTGTGCCGGTAATGGTTGTCGCGGTGCTCGATACCTCGCTGTGGACGAGGACTAGAGCGAGGAGGACATCGTAGACGTAAGGGCGGGCATTATCAGGTCGGACACCTCTGTGCGGCTCCCAGGTAGGAGAGTTGATGCCCTCGGTGATTACGTTGGCGAGTTGGTTGACGATTGGAGTGGTATATGATTGGAAGAGGCGGGCGTCAATCTGAGCGAGGACGTCGCGGAGAGTCTTTTGCTCGTCCGTAAGAGAGACGGAAAAGGAAGTCTCAAAAGAGGAGAGTAAGTGAGGGATGGTATGCTTGCGTAGATGAGAAAGATTCGAGAGGGAAAGCAGAATGCGCACGCTCTGTAGATTGTTAGCATAGATCTCGAGGAGAGCCATGGAACACTTACTCTGTCTGTTGAATCTACGACGGCCATGCTCGCACCATTCTTCACTTCTGTAACAGCAGGGCTACTCACACCATCGGGATCTTCCCCACTCAAACTACCAGGCCGTGGTTTTGTCCTCTCCGCATTCTCTACAGTTCCACTGAGAGCCTTGTACATGCTACTCACAAACTGATGCCGGACGACTTGGACCAGCTTGCTGCTCGGCGGTGCGATGACACTGTTAGAGCTCGAGCGCTGCACAGCCTCAGATATGTACATGATCTTCTGCATGCTTTGCAATATTGCTTCTTCGTAATTCATAAAGTGCATAGGCATGTTGGTGAGATCACGTCGGTCAGGATTGCGTGTCCAATCTTCGATTTGCTTGCAAGCCTCCGAGTCCTCGTTCCAAGCGGCACAAACAGCTTGTACGCAGCGCTCTCGAACGCCAATTACCAAGCTCTTTAAGAGATCGTAAAGACGAGAATCCTCATACACTAGGCTGAGACCGCCGACCTCACTTGCTGCAATACCGACAAGGATGAGCACGCGACTGAGATAATTGGCGCCGCTAAGAGAGTTTGCATATGGAGGCCAAAAGGCATACTTCTCCCACGATTCACCCTTCTTGGGAGAGGGCGCAGGAAGGTTGGATACATCGAAACTGAATTTACGTGTATTCTCCATAGGTGTCAATGTAGCACCTGGCGTCAGCGGTGTCGCCGGAACGGGCGAGAACAGCGGCGAAAGATCGTCGATAGGAGCGTCAGCGAAGAATGAAAAGATGCTTTCGCGCATGTTAGTGACAAGTTCGGCGGCAGACTGGCGTAAACGGGCTATCTCATCATCGGCAAGCTCCAAGTGTTGTAGTGCAGCTTCAGAGGAAAAGACAGCATTGGGTAAATCACGCTGGGCTTTGCCAGAGATGAAGGACTGTGTTATTTCCCAGAAATCCACAATCTCGCCCATCAGGCCACCCTGTATAGACAAGAGACCTTTCAAGGCGTCTAGCACTTTCTCCCAAAATTCTAACACCTTTGGAGCGTCCATGTTATTCCTGCGATCCGGACCGAGATGTGCCGAGGCAGACTGGAGATGGAGCTTCCGCATCTGCATACTTGTTTCTGTATCGCTGGCAAGCTTTCGCCTTGCCACCTCGACCTCGATTCGCATGCGGTCAAAGGTATTGTTCAGTCTTTCCTTTAGTTGATTACTTCTGCTATTCAGATAGAACCAGATTGGATTCTCGCCGACGCCCAACTGAAGTAGAGTACCAATCAGGACCATGTGAGAGTCGTGCTGGTCTTCGCCGTTTTGTGGATCCCGATAAATTTGACCACTCGCTAGTTCTGACCAGAGATCGCGTTTGAATGTTTTGAGTTGGTTCTGTGTATCATGCCAAATCTTTCCGGCAACGAGTATCTGGTGGACTTGGGCGTCGGTCAACTCCATTCCACCCGAAGAAGCATTATCAGCCAGGTCTCTCGCTTGATCGGCCTGACGTTTGGCGAGATTGTAATCCTCTACTAAAGTGGCATAGTCGCGCGTCTTTATTGCGTCCTGCAGATTACCTGCTATGCAAAAGACTTTCCGGTTTTGTTCGACATAGGACAATACAGTCTTCAGCTCTTCCTCTTTATCTCTGCCGCCCAAGGCCGGACCCCAGACTTCCTCAGCTTTGACGGCCAGCTCAATGAGCGGAGCTTTGATGCCAAGAACGCCATATTCGCTCTCTTTGGTCAAGGCGTTTTTCCGTTTGTCCGTGGTGGTGGCTTTGAGAGTGTTCATGGAACCGCTTACCGTTCTAAAGTGTGCGTTGTTTCTGCTGGCCTGTCTCGAATTGACGGCCATTCCTAGGCCAGGGCTTTGCGGGACGACGGGATCCTGTCCCTGGTGTCTCATTTCCTGGTATACATTATCTATTGTGGCTTTTGCTTTTACGAAGCGTTCAAAATTGGATTCGACGAGGATCTTGAGAGAAGCGGATTTCTTCTCAATGGATTGCGATAGAAAGTCCAGGCCTCGTAGTAGCGACTCGGTAGAAGCATCCTGATGGACTTGCGATAGGAAAAGACTGGGTGAGAAAGTGGTCGAGGATAGCAGGAAGCGATTTCGCAGTCTGATATTCTCCTCAACGGGAAGACCTCGTCGACGAAGTTGTTGCACTACACTGGGTGCGATACCCAAGGGATCGGGTTCATCTTTCTGAACATGGCTATCTGTGCCCCCGGGGCCTTTTTGAGCTGATAGATTTGATCTCAGACTGGCTCTTCGATCGAGTCCAGCATATCTTGAGCGCGAAGAGTCGGCAGGGGCAAGTGTCTCATTGTCGTCAGTATCGCTCTCGTCATCGCGTTGAGGCCATTCAGCTGGAAATAGACTGTCAAGCTTGTAATGATTCAGCAGCTCCCTCTCTACTTCTGCAGCCATGATAAGAAGTTATGAACTTCGTGCTCTCGTTCTGAATTATCCCTGAGCACGCGCAGTGACAGCTTTACTGTACCGCGTCGTTTGTTACTCGGAGGTAAAGGCGAGTGTGGGGAGGCTGGATAAGGGCGGATGTACTAGTATAGGGGTTTATTGTAGTCGCGTCGTATCGATATGACCACGTTCGGATCATGTCTAGATTGAAGGGGATCCCAATTATCCTAGATAGGAAGGCGGTGTAAGGTATCCCATCTGATAAACGTATTTTACAGGGTCTCAACTGTCAAGATTGCCGTCACATGCGTCCGAGTTCATACGCCAAGACGACAACGCGGGTGAAGTCGGTGGTAGCCGCAAAACAACTTTACCTCTGAGAGCATCTCTGGCTTCAATCTCGATAGCATACCTGTACCCACCTTACCATCCCTCTCACCCTCTCCTCTCCATAACCTCAGAGCTGCTGTCTCTTTCTTATAATTCTACAAAATGATTGCACCACGATCAATGGCAACTCCGGCCAGGCAATGTCTGCGCCAGGCCAGACAGCAGCAATTCTACAGACCCTCTTTCGTTCTGGTAAAGCTTGCTCGACATTCCCAATCTGATCGGATGTTGCGCACTTACTGACGACGCGCTTCCAACAGGCTCAAAAGCGAACACTCGCCACCGTCAATGACCCGGTCGCCAAGTTCAAGGGACAGAAGGGCAACGATGTGAGAATTACCCGGAACACCAGGAAGAAGATACGCGCCAGCAAATTTCTCGAAAAAGACAATAGCTGGGAGCAGACAACTAGGGGAATAGCTGGAAGCAGAAAGAGCGCTGTGCTGATACAAAGTGTCTGATCTAGGGCAAGTACACCGTCTCATTCATCGAGGGTGACGGTATCGGTCCAGAGATCGCCCAATCCGTCAAGGACATCTTCTCCGCCGCCAACGTACGCATGAACCTTTTCAATTAAAAGCCAAAGGATCATGAACTGAGATGAATACTACAGGCCCCCATCAAGTGGGAACCCGTCGACGTTACCCCCCAGCTCAAGGATGGCAGAACCGTCATCCCCGACAGCGCCATTGAGAGCATCCAGAAGAACTACGTCGCACTCAAGGGTCCTCTTGCTGTACGCTCTCTTTATTTAAAAAAAAACCTTTTGACATGCAGCATTCTCATGACAAACAGACCCCCATTGGCAAGGGCCACGTCTCGCTCAACCTGACCCTCCGTCGTACTTTCAACCTTTTCGCCAACTTGCGTCCTTGCAAGTCTATCGCCGGCTACAAGACTCCTTATGACAACGTCAACACCGTCCTCATCCGTGAGAACACCGAGGGTGAATACTCTGGCATTGAGCACGTCGTCGTTGATGGTGTCGTCCAGTCCATCAAGCTCATCACCAAGGAGGCTTCCGAGCGCGTTCTCCGTTTCGCCTTCCAGCACGCCGTTGCCACCGGCAAGACCAAGGTTCGCGTCGTCCACAAGGCCACCATCATGAAGATGTCCGACGGTCTCTTTCTCAACACCGCCCGCGAGCTCGCCAAGGAATTCCCCCAGATCGAGTTTGATGCCGAACTTCTCGACAACACCTGCCTCAAGATGGTCACTGACCCTCTCCCCTACAACGACAAGGTCCTCGTCATGCCCAACCTTTACGGAGACATTCTCTCCGATCTTTGCGCTGGTCTGATTGGTGGTCTTGGTCTCACTCCCTCTGGAAACATTGGTGACGAGTGCTCCATCTTCGAGGCCGTCCACGGTTCCGCCCCTGACATCGCTGGCAAGGCCCTTGCCAACCCTACCGCTCTCCTTCTTTCCTCCATCATGATGTTGCAACACATGGGTCTTCACGAGCACGCCAGCAAGATCGAGAAGGCCATCTTCGCCACTCTCGCCGAGGGCAAGGTATTTTCACCCCCATTTCTTTACAACATGACAGAGATACTAATCTTTTCTATCAGACCATCACCGGTGACCTTGGCGGTTCTGCCAAGACCCACGAGTACGCCGACGCCATCATCAAGAAGTTGTAAATACGGAATAAATAGGGATACCATTGATTGATTTCGCTTGCATTGAGGGCTGGGGAGGGAAAGCGATGGTTACTGCTTGTGCATTACGAGTAGTCTTTTTGCATCTGTACAATACCACTTGCCAAGAGCTTCCATTTCGAATCCATTCCCCTCGTACCATTTGCACCATCTTGACATTTTGCACTATCGTAGTAAATACCACGTTGTGCGAATCTACTTGATGCTTTTCGTCTACATGAGGTAGTAATGATTATCAGGTGAAAGAAGCAAATGCATCATTGTGTCCATATACGGACTGACAGCAGTATTTCCCGGCTGGACGGCTAAGGACTGCATTAAATCCGAGCCCGGATGGTAATTGCCGTGAAACTTGTCTGCGCTGATCGAGCTGTCTGACGTTTCATACATTTCACGAAAACATAGATCTAGAAAGCTCTCCAGAATATACAAAGGAAGCAGGCCAGTAAGCGGGTTCATCGCTATACAAAACGTTCGCAATACTGTCTTTTCCGACCTTTGAGCTTCGTGACATGCTGATCTGACGCCATGCATAAAAGCTCGGAAACCTTCACAAAAGTTTGGAGCATAAACAGCACAGGGACCTGGAGGGGCATGCTTCTGACGTAATGGTATATCGACAACCATTTTGGATTTGTAAGGTGGACCGGGAGCTGCTGTTGAGCTCTGCTGTCATTTCTTTGCGTTTCCAGATATTTATTAGAGCTGTTTATCCTAGTGGCATATAAGTTGCTCAATCTCTTTGTTTTTCTAGCATCTACATACTTTGATTCAATTCAACATGTCTACCATGAAGGAAGCTATCATCCGCAAGGGACCCAAGGTCGATATTGTTGACTCGCCTATTCCAAAGGCTGGAAAGGGTCAGGTTGTTATCAAGGTTGTTTACAGTGGATCTAATCCCAAGGATTGGTGAGTGCTTTGTGTTTTTTCTTGTGCTCTTGAGATCTCATAATCGCCACTCTCATTCATCTTGGTTACAACGTGCGAGATACATTCTCTGCGTCCCTTCCAAATCATCCCACAGATTCAATGCAAAACACAACCATCCTAACAACCCCCTAGGAAGTGTCCCGAATGGCAACCCGACGTCGAGATCAACCACGGCGACGACATCGCAGGCACCATCCACTCAGTCGGCGAAGGCGTCTCCGAATTCAAGCCCGGCGACCGCGTAACCGCCTTCCACGAGATGTTCGCCCCCGGCGGTTCCTACGCCGAATACGCCGTCGCCTGGGCCCACACAACCGCCCACCTCCCCTTACACACAAGTTTCAAAGCCGGCGCCGCACTCCCCCTCGCAGCCCTAACCCCAGCAGTCGGTCTCTACGACCGCCTCGCTTTGCCCCAACCCTGGACACCCCGCAAAGACGACGACCCCCCCATCCCCCTCGTCATCTACGGCGCCAGCAGCTCTATCGGGTATTATGCTCTGCAGTTCGCACTGAAGAGCAATATCCACCCCCTCATCTGCGTGGCGGGTCGCGCGTCCGCGCATGTGGAGGCCCTTATCGATCGCAGCAAAGGGGACACGATCATCGACTATCGCGACGGCGACGCAGCCATTCAATCCGGCATCCAGACCGCCCTCCACGGCGCCGAGCTCCGCCATGCCTTCGACGGCGTCTCAGATAAGGGGTCGTACGTTAATGTGGGCAAAGTCATGCCCTCGGGCGGGCACATCACGCTTGTTCTCCCCGGCCACGATTTCAGCGATATGCCCGAGGGAATCAAGTCCTCTGTCACTATGGTGGGCGATGTGCATGGGCCTCTGAATGACTTTGGTTTCGTTTACTTTAGATATATTGCTCGTGGTGTTGAGGAGGGGTGGTTTAGACCTCAGCCTCAAGAGGAGATTCCTGGTGGTTTGGAGGGCGTTGAGACGGGGTTGAGGAATCTTAAGGATGGGAAGGCTAGTGCTGTTAAGTATGTCTTTAGGATCGCTGATACCCCTGGCGTCGCGAGGTAGATGGGTGGTGTGGTCTGGGTTGCGGTTCGAGCTGATGTGGACGGATGTTCGAGCCAGTGTAGATGGACTTAAACCAGGCTCGTTGTGCTTGTCTATCGTCAAAATGAAAAATGAATATATCAAAACATCGAACTGCTCGAGCCTCCGCGCCAACTGGCACGAAAAACGACAATTCACTTCCGTAAACAACCTTGTTCTCCTTGCCGAGTCTCCAGGGATACTCACATCAAACAGCCTTCATATCGCTCACCTGGAGTCGAGAAGCTAGCTCTAATAACCATCACCATCGCATTCACTTACTTTCTAAATGGTCTGATCTGCTAATCCACTTACTTTCCAAATGCTCTGACTCTGATCGTTAAGCTACAGTCCTGCGAATAGGGTCCTTATCCTCATCCTCTCTATTCTCTTGTAACATATTCTCTTCATATATCGCAAGGCACGCTTAGTTTAGAAAGCCCACTTAGCTCTATCCCGCTTCTTGTGTCCCGCTTCTCCTGTCGATTAGTTCCGTCGCCTATTTCCTGTCGACTAGTGGATGTTAAGACATGTCGACTAGTAGTTAAGAAGTCAAGATTTGATTCTGGGCACAGTACAGTGGAAGAGGAATAAGTGGGGAGGAAGAGGAAGGAGCTGATAAGTAACAGAGCTGATGCGTAAGAAAGCAGAGAGTTTTGCTTTGCTTTGCTTTGCTTTGCTTTGCTTTGCTTTGCTTTGCTTTCCTTTGCTGATAAATGCTGATAGATGCTGATAGATGCTGATAAATGCTGATAAATGTCATGGCTGCTTATACATGTCATAGCTATTGGGGCAGGTGGCTTGGAATGGTGACTTGGGATGGTTATAGCTTAGAATGGTTATAGCTTGAAATGGTGATAGCTTAATGGTGATAGCTTTAATTGGTTATGGAAAGGTATGTGCGCAAAGACATGTGCGCAAACTATGGGGACATAATGGTGCTATGATCAGGGTGACCTCCTCCCTCCGAAAAGGTAAGGTAAGTACAAATGAATGCACATTGAGCCCTCTGTGAGCGACAGACATGACCGACACAGAGTCCAGAGAGTATTAAGCAAACACTACACACTACGAATGTATTTCATTCATTTCGATTACAAAGAGCATAATCACAAAGTATCCCGTACACGAGACGCGAGATTCGTAAAAACCATAAAATCCGACACATATGCGATCATGGCCTGAGCCTCCTTGAGCACTAATTTCCACTTGCCCCTCGCCCAGTCCTCACCTCTTACCCTCAACCCATTCCCTTGACCCCTTCACCCTCACACACTCCTCTCATCCACTCCTCTCAACATACTCCCTAACACTCTCCTTCTGCTGTCCTTCACCCGACGACTTCTCAGCGAAAGGTTTTTCCTCCGACGAAGACAATGTTTTAGCAAACTCGTCACCGTAGAGGAGAGCAGTGAGGCCGATTTCTCGCTCTATGCGTTGTTTCAGTGTCAGATCTGCCTGTGCGAAACCCGCTTCGCCGAAGAGTTCGTCCCTGCGTAGTGGAGCTGTTAGTGATTGTGTTGGACTGATGGGAGATTCTGCTTTTTCGTCTTCTTCTTTTTGTTCTTTTTCTGCTGGGAAAAGAATGGAAGTGTAGGTCGGAGGATAAGAAAAGGGGATATAGGTCAGAGTGCAAGAAGCAAGAAGCAAGAGAAAAAAGAAAAAAGACACGAACATTTCCTCCAAAGTCCTCCCCTTGGTCTCGGGCAGGAAAAACCAAATCCAGACGATGGCGAGAATACACATGACTCCGAAGAAGATAAAGGTGCCGAAACTGCTGGCCGCGACAAAAGGGGAGGTGGAGATGCCGACTGCGAAGTTGTTGAGCCAGTTTGCTGAACCGCCTATGCTCACGCCTTTTGCTCGCATGGAGAGGGGGAAGACTTCTGAGACTACGATCCAGGCTACGGGACCCTGGGAGTGGGGGGTTAGTATTGATCACATATAGCTGAGGCGAGCAAGGGGAGGGAGTGGAAGGAAAAGGTGATTGTGGTTCTTACCCATGAGTATCCGAAGTTAGCTGCGAAGAGCCAGACGAATACAATAGCGACCCTAGGAATCAAGGTTAGTTTGTGTGCGTCAAGGTTAGTGGCAAAAAAATACTCACCAGCCACCGGCACGATGATTCTGCCAGTCGTTTCCGAAACCTCCAATGATACCGGCGACGATGAAGTGGCAGACGCCCATTCCGATTGCGCCGGCTATCAAGATCGTTTTTCGGCCGAAGCGGTCGACGTAGAGGACTGCTGGGATGGTGAAGAGGAATTCTAGAATTCCCACCACACCGGTTGCCAGGAGAGATGTGGTGTTTCCTGATAGGTCGAAACTTTTGAAGATCTGTGGAGCATAATAGTTGATGGCATTTACACTGTCCTTACCATTAGTACTTTAATTGACAAGTTGTTAGCATTTGTGCATACCCAGTCCATTGTTGGAATGTCATCACGAGGCACTGAGAGCGTGTTTGTTAGTGACTGTGGAAAGCATAGTTCAAGATGTAACATACAGCAGCCATAGTACGCTTGAACAGCGACTTGTTGGTGACGAGTGACTTGTAATCGTTGAACCCAATCATAAAGTTGCTCTTGAATGAGCCATCTTGATATTGGGGATACTTGAGGCGTGCTGTCTCCTTCTCGAACTCTCTCAAAGACTTCATCTCGAGATATTCGATGCGTACTCCGATGTCTTCTGGACTCTTGTTGCGAAGTCTGGCAAGAGTGGTGAGGCACGCTTCGTCGCGGCCGGTATTGATCAAGTGTCTAGGTGATTGAGGCATCCAGAAGCCCATGCCAAAGGCGAGAATGATTGCTGGTAAAACCTGGATGCAGATGGGGATCAACCATGCGGCATCTGATTGAGTTGGTCCGGTGCCACCGATATAGTTCGTCCCGTAGCCAATCTGCGATTCCTAGTCAGCGTCATGAGTTCAGAATGGAGATTTAGAGACACATACCCAAAATGATACCATGATACCAAAAGTGATAGCGAGCTGCTGGACTGCAACCAGAGAGCCTCTGACCTCGGGAGGGGCCAGTTCAGCATTGTAAAGAGGCACAACCATACTCAGGGAACCAACTCCCATACCAGTAACGAAACGACCAGCTAGAACATAGTCCTTGTTTTCAGTACAGGCCTGTACAATGACACCCACGCAGAAAACTACACAGGCAATGATGGCACAGAGTCGTCGTCCAACCGCATCCGCCAGATATCCATTGAAGAGTGTTCCAACCCAGGCTCCAAGCTCGAGGATACTGGTCAGTAGACCTTGTCCAATACCAGTAGTGGCGGCATAACCATTTGTGCGAGCGATGAACGAGTCCATGGTAAGGACCTGGGCAAACATGCCTTGATTGTACCCGTAGACAAGTCCACCTAGAGAAGCGAAAAAGGCAACGGCGGACGTCTTGCCATTAGGGATGATGCCCTTGAACCCGGAGGGTCCGGCGAAGCGGGCTCTTGCCGCTGAAAGAGCCTCGCCAGATCCAACAGGTGCCATATTATAATCAGTCCTTCGTGTTGCTGTTTTGGCAAAATATTGAAGAATGGGTGGGTAAGATGGTCGCTCATACGTTTATATAGGAATCTACATGATGATCGACACAGTAGTACTCACGAGATGCGCATTGTACCTGATCCGCGGGGAACAAAACACCGGATAAATGTCTACAGTCGAGTATTGTTGGCTTCCTGAGCAGATCAAACACTTGCAGTTGCTTACCAAATATTAAATATGCGGACATGGTCGAACTTTCCGCGGGCAACCACCGATTGTGGTAAGATGAGTCAATTTAGGATGAATGACACGTTCGGCCATGGATCCGAGCGTGGATGAGACATGAAGCTTGCTTAGACTGAAGACCGAGAGTGCGGATAATGTGATCTCCAAATGCGGAGTGAGTTGGCGTGGTGTGACTAGGCCCACAAAAGGATGGAGAAAGACTGGGGTATGTCAATCATTACTTGAAGTGTGATTAAGCCGCGACCGTCTCCTCTTCTACCCCAAACAACACAAATGACTTCGGCATCCGGCACAAATGAGGTGCATTTTGTACTTTGCCGAGAAAGAAAATCCTTGAATGAAAACGGCGTCGCCTGGTGGGTGTCGTGTGAAGTGATCACCCGACGCAGCTCAAATCAAGGGTTGTGGTTGGATCGTTGTACAATAAATGATACATGCCGTATGTCCGTCAACTCTAAGCGGCGTCCCCGCAAATCATACCCTTGCTAAAGCCGTCAAACCAATATAATAAGTGTCGTGGCGGTGGAGACGGGAGTTCCGGATGGGAGTGTAACTCTAGTATAAGTGACTTTTAGGCTAAAGTCGATTCGCCATGCCAATCACCATCACGACAATAGCCAAGATGCCGGTAATGCTTGACTTGACTGCTTGTCGACATTTCGACGTGCCGGTTGTTTGCTGCTTCAAGCGCTCGTGTCGTTCGCTCTATTGTCGTTGAAACTCCCATATGATGCTATGCCTGTGTAAACTCAAAGTGTCTACTTTGGCATGAAGGAATACTAGGATTCATGCGGGGACAAGAGTATTTGCAATGCGAGAGACAGGAGCTGAGACAGTGCTGGAAAGAGTAGTCTGGAGACTTCGATTTATAGAAGATCGTGCTCAGATATGACTACATTTCGATGCATGCCATTCGAATTTACTCGTACCTGAAGGGACTCTCAATCGTGATGTGACGAGACCTCATCTTGCCAAATGAGAGTGATAAGACAATCTGCTATCTTGATGTGGGACGACTTTACTCCGCTTACTTCGAAACATCATGGCTTTGCATCCAAGGCTATACAGACCACGGAAGTCCGTGACTCGAAAAGTTGAAAAGGCAAAGAAGTTGTTGGTTTCGGTGCTTGACCGAGCCGATTTCATGTACAGCTTTCTTGCGAGCGAAAAACACCTCAAGCTTTGTTGACACCGTCCTTTGCACCTTGTCGGCAGTGCCATATCACCCGAACACTGATGCGATGGTGTAGAGAATCTTCACACGATTCAACCATTTTCCATGTCTCGCCGGTCATCAGCATCAGGCTAACATTCGATGTAACAAGGACCATCTGATAGACCTTGTTGAAGGATATTGAACAAGTGAGGTATTATGGGGAAGATATGGTGGAGGAAGGATGCGTCAACATTTCCAAAAGCCAAGGCTCAACGTACGATGGCAGCAGTAGTCGAGTCAAGCCGATGGTTTTATCGACTCGAAGTATCGTGTAATATAATCAAAAGGCAATGATCAGCTTACACTTGCTCATCTGAGCAGAGGATCTTCCATGCGCGGGTCCGAAACGCAAGACCACTCTCCAGCTGTACCATGGCGTGAGCCGGAAAATCAGTAAGTAGTACAGCAGAGGCGCATAAGACGAAAACCTGCAATCGGCAAGTACCAACAAGCGCTCTCAACAATTCTACATCGATGATATCCAGTAAAGCCGTAAAGCCAGATATAGAGAACGCAACGAGCCATGGCGACGTATCCATGTGGCTTGAGTCTTCGCGGCCCGAGTCGAGAAAATGTCGCGGTTGTGGAGATTTCAGGGTCCCAACGATGTGTCGCATGTTAGGTAATGGTATGCTAAGCAAATTCTTAGACTTGTGAGAGACAGGCGATTTTGATAAACCCATTTCTAACAATTGAATAATACTGTATAGATTCAGTTCTCTTTTGTGTTAGTTCCCTACTCGCCCTTCGTGAGAATGGCGACCAGAGAGTGAAAATGCGAGCGAAACAATACATGCCCATGTTTGAAGATATGTACTGGAACATGTACTGGATCTGAGCCATCCAAGACAGTCTATGGTAAACATTGTTGGGACTATAAAGACCCATGGAAAACGTATCAGGCCTCAAAGTCCATGCAAAACAATGGCTTCCAGGATGGTGACAAAGAAAACTGCAAGCCTTGGGTCGTTCTTACACCTGTATTTAGACAAGACCAAAGCGATCCCAAGTGTTCACAAGAGATTTCGTTGTTCCTGGAAGTGAATTGCATGGAGTAAGTGTTTCCAAGGTCGGTGGCATCCTCGGTCAGGTAGTTCTGATCACTCATGCGTGTCCGAAGATGGTGCTCGATAGTGTGCTTCGTCTCAGGAAATAAATGCAGTATGCAGCGTCGAGGAATGACGACTAGACCAGTCTCTTCGACCCTTCCTCTGTTGTTCAAGCAGATACATGCCAAGCCCTTGCCAGAGATGAGCTAGGTAAATGCGAGTATAGATAGCTTCCTCAGCTCCCACGGATGTAGCATTGCGGTAGTCGTTCTGAGCCCTGCATGGAAAGACCAAGCCATCAGCCATGTACTGATCTCGATAGCTTCATCGAATCTTTGTAGCTCTCCTGTCAATTTTGCTTCCCTCTCTGTGCAAGCTCTTGAGGCGAGTCTCAATGCCTAAGAGCAATGCGTTTTGGGAGTGCCTGGACTCGATTGACCGTTCACAAGGACTTTGAACGGGGCATAGATGCGACATATTCAGCAGCGGTTACATGCCCACAGAACGAAGGCTGGCCTATCTGTGTAGAGGGTGCATGCTTAGCATTGAACCAGGCACGCCAGGCTAGATTTGACTCCTCAACTACAACTTGCCAGGAGCTGTGTCACGGGTCGAGATATGCAAGGGGTTGAGACAAGTCTAGCGCCAGTAAGTGTTGTAGATACTGATCGAGTAGGCTGACGGATGAAAAGGACTGAGCTTCATGGCTAAGGTGGTAAGGAGAGGAATTGATACCAGGCATAGATTGGTGACAGCGCTGCATTCAAGAAGATGCTTGAAGCTAGAAGCCGCAAGTGATAGGCTTTGTTTTCCTAGTAGTCCATGCGATTCCTAAACAAAAAGACACTAGGACGGCGAATGGTAGTGCGAATGCTGATTCGCACTATTCTGTTGATTGGAGAAGCACATTCATGCTTCGAATGCCACCACGCACTGAGCAGGTTGCTTACAGATTGATGTGCACGCCACCGGAAGGCGCCTACAACCCCAAGATCATACATCATAATAATAATCATAATATCATAGGCATTATTTCATAAATCAACTACCACAGAACAGTATATCCTGAAAGAAATGCGGGGAGATAAGAACTCGATGGGGTGGCGGCGGACGACTTGACGCGACTGGTCCGCCCGTCACGATGCAAATTCCTACATGTATAGAGATACTCGTACCTTGTCGTGATGTAATTGGCGGATTTGAGCCTCGTGCCTACAAGAGATCCCAGATAAGGACGATCCGGGTACTGAGGTACAAAATCTGAGAAATCAAAGCTTGTTTCGTATCCTCGACATCGTCTTTCGGACCTCACCGTGGCTAGCCTAAAGAGTGTCATGCAGCGCTTGAATGATGGTGTTGAAGAACAGATCTCTGAATACACGATGGTCACTGATATCCTTCGACTACGGAATGTAGAGCCTTTGGTTGCCTGATGGAGATGAAAATATTGCTAACATCGATGAGACAGAGGATGAAACCAGTCCGTGGATTGTGTGCCCTCGGTTACTAACTGTTAGCGCCCGTAAAACATGCAGTCGATCCATGGTGCTAGACTCAACATTGGCTTTTGATATTTCCCGAATTTGCCTCAGCCCGAAGCTGAATGCTTGCAACCCTGGCGGTATTTGTGCTCGGAGATACCAGCAGTGATCCAGGCTCCTCTCGCAAGAAGTTGCGACTCTACCCTTTTACTTCCCAGCAGTGGGCGCATCATTGCACATAACGCACTATAAATTGTCAAGAAGTCTCAATATAGCGAACCAGGTATGAGATGCAATCATGCAGCTAATGGACATAACCCACCCTCCACGAGCCAAAGGATTAGCTTGATGAGCGACATGTCGGCAAGCACACGCGAGGACGAGACTGTGCACTGAACAGCCGCAACTTCGCTTCAACCAACGGTTCACGAAGTGTCGACAAATCGCGCCGCTATGCAATTCCCTATTGGTTAGGATCGGGTCTTATCTATCGTGCCAAGCAAGTCTTATGCGTCAAAAAGTCTCAAAGCGGCAGGAGCTCAGGCGTACGGCTTCCAGAACGACGCTAGATCGAATAAGCATGACAGCCGGCGTAATCCTATATGGGCGGACTAGAGCGATTCTCAAACTATCGCATGGACAAGATAGTAACGAAAATGCCCTGGACCGCACACTTATCTTTGCTTTGCCCGCCGGTTGGAGGTCCATCGGCGGTCTCCTACGTTCACTCACTTGAATACATATAGGGCCTGTCCGAATCTTGGGTAAGAGAAACGCATAGTCTCTCACTACCCCTCATACAATACTCTCCTACCGTTGCATCAACTCTTGCGCAAGGAGCAGCAACAAAACAATGTCGTCCTCTTACGATCTGGAGAAAAACCCTGTGGAGAAGGCGGTTGACACTGACTCGACCGACAAGCACCCTTCTGCCACCTTTGTTGCCGAAGATGGAGCTGTTCCCGGAGAGAGCTTCTATGTTGGCGACTCATACTATGCCAAGGCGCAGCGTTTGGCTGCAAGATTCAAGATTGAGGCAAGAGGCATTGAGAGAGTCCCGGAGGATGAGAGAACAGACACTGGCTTCAGGGCGTTGCTAAATGTCGCAACCATGGTGAGCACTCACCCATGCGATCAGCTCTCCCTGTGACAGATCACATAGTGATGAACAATATTAACAAACTGTATAGTGGCTCTCGGCCAACATGGTTGTGTCTTCGTTTGCTATTGGTATCCTGGCCAACTCACTTTTCTACCTCGGATTCGCAGATGCTATTCTCGTCTGTCTCTTCTTCAACATCATCGGTATTCTACCCGTATGCTTCTTCTCGACGTTTGGCCCCAAGTTCGGCCTCAGGCAAATGGTGCTTTCCAGGTTCTGGTTTGGTTGGTGGGGAGCTAAACTCATCGCCGTCTTCAATGTCCTGGCTTGCGTTGGATGGTCCTCGGTCAATTCCATTGTGGGTGCTCAGCTCATCAACACCGTGAACAGTGACGTTCCTGGCTGGGCTGGTGTTCTCATCATTGCCATTCTCACTTTCGCTGTCACTCTTTTTGGCTACAAGATTGTCCACGCCTACGAGTTCTGGTCATGGATCCCAACCACCATTGTGTTTTTGATCACCCTCGGTGTGTTTGCTCATTCTGGCGATTTCCGCAACCTTGCTTGGGAGACTGGCACTTCTGAGTTGGGAGGCTGCCTTTCCTTCGCTGCCACAGTTTACGGTTTTGCGACTGGTTGGTCCAGCTATGCCGCTGATTACACTGTTTACCAGCCCCCAACTCAAAGCCGTGTCAAGGTCTTTTTCTGGACATTCGGTGGCTTGATCATTCCCCTTCTCTTCACCGAATTCCTCGGAATTGCTATCATGACTGCTACATCAATCAATGGCGGCGATAACATCTACGAAACCGGATATCTTGCGTCGAGCACTGGCGGTCTCCTCGGTGCTGTTCTCATCACCCATCTTGGTACTTTCGGCAAGTTCTGCTTGGTTATCCTTTCGCTCTCCATCATTGCCAATAACTGCCCCAACCTCTACTCCGTTGGTCTTACTGTCCAGGTTTTCGGTCGTTGGACTCAGACCGTTCCTCGTTTCATCTGGACTGGTGTTGCTACTGGCTGCTACATCGCGATCGCGATCCCAGGTTACAGCCACTTTGAGGAAATTTTATCAGACTTCATGAACTTCATCGGTTATTGGCTCGCCATCTACACCGGTATCGCGCTTTGCGACCACTTTGTGTTCAAGAGGGGACTCAAGGGCTACGTTGTTGCCGACTACGACAAGCCAGAAAACCTTCCTCCCTCATTTGCCGCAGTCATTGCGTTCTGCTTCGGTGTTGCCGGTATGGTAACTGGTATGTCGCAAACCTGGTTTGTCGGCCCCATTGCACTCACTGCAGGGGCGTCACCATATGGAGGCGATTGCGGATCTGAACTTGGCTTTGCCTTTGCTTTTACCATGTACCTTATTCTCCGCCCTCTTGAGTTACGCTACTTCAAGAGGTAAACGGGATTGATTTACGAAAAGCCTGTTACGTTGTGGATCAACGAGCAAATTGTTTTTGTGTTCGATATATCCCAGGCATCATGTTGTTAATATTCCTTCATTCTAAAATGTCATAGACTCATTCTTTTATTCCGGATGATCTTGTCCGTGCCAAACTCCGTCCAGTTCTTGTGCTTGTCATCTACCGCATCGACTCACAATTGAGGCCTTGGGGCCCAAGGTTTCTAGATAGTAATTTCCTAGGCTTTCGCAAAGATTGGTTGCCTGTTAGCTGGCTCACCCCATGGCTCGTATTCGGCAGGTGTGCACGGCAGGTGTTCACAAATGCATCAAGAATGATGGCGTCGACGCAACATATGGATAATCTTGTTGCCATGGGTCTCCGGCTGTCCTTTATTGAAACCTCAAGCAGTGTTGCGTCAAGCTCAAATGAACGCGCCGCCACCAATCCATGTTCAATGACAAGAGACGTGGTCACAATATTAATATTTCTCGATGGATTGCGTTCAAATCTGATTCGCTACACCATTGCAATCTTTCTCTCCCGTCATTCGCACCGACAGTTCTCAAAGAGGACCACGAATTGAAGTCATTGGGAGCGGGAAGTATGCGTCTTGTTGATCAGATCCTTTGCGACGGCAAGTCAGATGAAGCAATATCATCACAAGTTTCTTTTCGCCGTTCTTTACCATTCGCAGAGCGTTAAGCAAAGAAGCAAGGGCCTGGATGCGGTTCTGTTATCCTTCAAGGGCGGGCAACAAGGATGCGCCGAATCGTTTCTTGAGCAATGGCATAGCCCCTTGCCGTGCCTGTCTCTTTCTGCTTTCTTCAGTGCCAGTTCTATCCATGAAGATAAAAGACCCATGGTAGAGCCGAGAGGGACTCTTCTACACGCTGACCGGCAGTATACATCGCGCCATCAACCACGCCGCATGAAAACACATCTCTCAAGCGCTCTGATCTTACAGGCCTGGTTCTGGGGAGTTATCCGGAGTTGCAAAGCTAGCATCAGTCTTGGAGACCAAGTCAGTCTTCGAGACCAAGGGACATATAAATGGCTATCGATCTTGCCATCAGGAGGTGCCTAACAAGAAGCCAGCCAAAATAAGCCAGTTCTTGTCCGTATCCGTGAAGCAACTTGCCGTTGAACATTCGAATCAAAGACACAATAACGGAGCGATGGCTGGGAGAACTTGATCTTACCGTGCTGCGAGTACTGCTTGCTGCACACGCAACATACTTCGGTCTCAATATTGCCGTTGGCAACTGTCAGCCACTTGTTGTCCTCGTCTTTGTTCGCTGTCCCGGACTTGGTGACAGCTTGATAGTCTCCAGACAATCCAACATCTGCTCAAAACAGTCACGAAACTTCTGCCTATGTTTTCTCTTTGTGATGGGCCGAGAAGGTGGATGCCCATCGTGGAGAGAGAAGCAAAGGTACCTGGACTTGCGACTGGCATGCAGAGACTATGCTGCATTCCTTAGCGCTCAAGGTAGTTCCCCAGGTAACTGGACCTTCTGCCGTGCCTGTCAGCTTTATACTCGAAGATCTTTTTCGGCTGATGTGGTTTTGAGAAAAGCTCTCGGAGTATCTGCTCTTATTTTACCAGTGACAACACTTCAACATAGATGTTCCGGCGTCGCCATAATTCATTGGTAACCCACATCGCTTTTGCCTGTGAATACTCCAGACTAACTTCCCGTAAGCGCAAATCCTGGGACACACTGTGTCAAACTATCAATGGAGCCATCTGGTGCCGCAGACTCCTTCATCGAGGCCACCACGGACCAGGATGATCGGGATGTCTACGGTCATTCAAGAATGAAACAATTGTCATCAACATCGACCGAGAATGGAGAGTGAAGATGATAAGTCAAACACGACATCAGCATTCTCGACATATGTCGTTCTCTCGATGCACACTAGGTTGATCCATGAACTCTCTCGAGAGTGATAGTGAGAATCATCATGAGGGAGAAGTCGCACGAGGCAGTGATACCAGAAGTAACCAGGGAATCGATGCTACAAGCTACAACCAAGTCAACTTCGAAGCAAAGATATTGTGTGATCGCAAGAAGAGGAAGCAAAAGTGATGCTAAGAACACTTCCTGGCAATGAAGGCAAAATGATATCCCACGGGCCGAAATACCACAATAATCAAAAGCACGCGATAATCAGATGCAATTGATTAAGGCACTCCAGCGGCATCGGCCCGATCGGGACTCGGCTGCATCTATCTCATGCACAGGTCAGCTGGCCTATCTTTGCGTGCTTGCCCCTCATCCTATGGTGTCCTTCGCGTGCAATTTTTTGAGAAGATGTCGACATTCCTTTTCCTTCGTCTTTTCCTACCCCGGACTGGGCTCTTTACTGCGCACATAGTGTCCAGACACAGATTATACTATCGTTGGTCCAGGTTGAAACGTAGGCCGACACGATGGTGATGAGCGGTAAGCAGCGCCAAGAGCGCCGTCTGCCTGTGCAGCAAATGCTGGTATTGGGTGCGTAGGAGAAAGACATCTTGAGAGCCACGTACCGGGCGAATACAAACACAAAGCAAAGTTCTGACCTTTTGATATCAGCATTGGCACGATTTGGCGAACCTGTTGCTTTCACCTCGATTTTTCCATATCTTCCTGAAATGATCGAGTCTCTTGATGTGCCCAAAGATCAAGTCGCCAAATGGGCTGGCATTGCTGCATCCATGTTTCCTCTTGCTCAAACTGTGACTGCAGTGGCATGGGGTCGTGCCTCGGATAAATACGGCCGTAAGCCTATAATCTTACTTGGGTTGACCTCTACTATGATCACCAGTTTACTTTGGGGCTTCAGTAGATCTATAACAATGGCCATCGTCGTGAGAGCACTTGCAGGAGCTGGAAACGGAAATGTTGGTATCATGTAAGTAAACAGTCTTGTCACCACTTTTATATGCTTACTGCCCGTAGACGAACTGCAGTTGCAGAAATGGTGCCGTGGAAAGAATTGCAGCCCAGGGCATTTAGTATTATGGTAAGTATACTACTCTACTGATCATCAAATCTACATGACGCTGATATGTCTTCTCAGCCTTTAGTCTGGAATATCGGGAGCATCTTTGGACCAACTCTAGGAGGAGCCCTAGCCAATCCTGAAGGCATAAAACCTGGACAACCATTGCCGGCAAATCCAAGCTTCCTGGAGAAGTTCCCTTATGCACTGCCAAATATTATTGCCTCGCTTATCTTTGTTGTCGGCATCATCACAGGTATGCTGTTCCTGGAAGAAACTCTAGCTGTCAAGTGCGATCAGCGAGACTATGCGTTGCTTCTTGGCGATAAAATTAAGTACGTTGCGAAGAGCAGCGCTCGCCGGATCAAAAAGATTTTCACTGGACAAAAAGATGAACAGGATCTTGAACGCGAACCATTACTTAAACAATCATCTTCTGCTGCATTGTTATCGGTGGACGAGGAAGTAGGGCTGGACACAAAACCTAGAGAGACCCCACCTCCACCAAGCATACGCGAAGTCCTTCATGAGCAATCAATCTTGAACCTCATCGTCTACACTCTCCTCGCCCTCCACAACATCGCTTTCGATCAATTGATCCCAATCTTCATGCACTACCCAGTACAGGACCATTCATCGTCCAACCCAGACTTCATGCCGCCTTTCAAATTTTCGGGTGGCTTCGGCCTAGATACTCGCCGCATAGGTTTCCTCTTCACACTATATGGTGTTTCCGGCATGTTGGTCCAGTTCTTCATCTTCCCTCCTATCGCACGAAAGTATGGCGTCCTCCGCTGCCTCCGAGTTTGCGTCGTGACAATGCCCTTGATTTACTTCTTCGTGCCCTTTACAGCACTGCTTCCCGACCAAACAAGCCAACAGTTCGCCATTTTCGGTTTCATGATTATGAAAGGCTTCACCACCACGTTCGCTTTTCCTAGTGCTACCATCTTACTTACAAATTCGGCAAGCAGTCTAAGAATCTTGGGCATGCTCAATGGATTGGCTACTAGTGCTGGGGCTGTGGGAAGAGCGGCTGGACCTGCAATCGGAGGATTTGTCTTCACTATTGGTGTGCAAAGAGGTTTTATGATTGCGCCTTGGTGGCTACTCTCTGCTATCGCTTTGGTTGCTGCGATTCCAACTTTCTGGCTTGTGGAAGGTGAGGGCTTTGGAGGTCATGACGACAATGTAGATGACGATGATGACTTTTCTGCACAACCGCCAACATTGAAAGGAACTGCAACATTGGGAAATGCAGAGCATGAGCAGGAAGAGGGATATGATGGCGTGGGACCACTGCTCAGCAAAACGAACACCAATGCCTCCGAGATTGTGCCCGATGAAGACGAGGAAGGATATGCTTCAGATGATGCTACACGCAGACGATCTTCAGGGCCACTTCGTCGCAAGGTGTCCAGGAAGCTTTCGACGCCAATCGGAATGAACAAACCTATCGGGCTAAGATACAGCAGCAGCCTTGGGCAGTCTCTCGGGAGTGCCGGTAGTTATAATGGTTGATGAGATTCAATGCATGTGTTGGATCTTACGGGAATGCATAGCCGGGGCGTCGACATACGTACAATGCTGGTCTAGGTATTAATAGTACATATCATCATCTTCTACGAATAAAGATGATAGCATGTTTTTGGCGTCAGCTCCGGCAGACATGCAGACCGGAAGGCTGCGAGATCGAGGGCAGGCCCAAGCCGAAGGCAGAGTATTCCTAAATGGGGCGCTTCCCAACCAACATAAATCCTTGTATGCTTCAGACTTTTGCTGAGTGCCAAATATGGTCGCGTGATGCCACAAGATGTGCGAAGTGTAGAGCAGGGCTTGTTCAGTATCTAGGTATTCAAAACTTGATGCCGTGTATAACAAGAATGTTACAATTTGATGCAACAGCACTCAGACGTCACGCCATCCTGTGAGACGATACAAGAGCGAGAAGAGATGCAGTAAAGAAAGTCGATCGAGTGCAAGGTTCAGTGAGATCGATTACCGAGACGTCAGGCCCCTGTCGGTCATGAAGCCCTCGGCCTCTTTTCCGCCCGAGTGGGCATTCACGGCAGCTTATACGAGAACGTGGCATGATGCATGATGGACGTAGCCACGGTAACCTTGCAAAAAAGAAATCGAAAAAAAAAAACACGACGGGCACACGTCTCACCCTATTCAGTCGAAAAACTGTGGCTTCGGCGGAGAGATTTATCAGCCGCAATCTGAGCATATTACGATGGACATGGCTAGATGGATGTGCCCAAGTCCAGTGCGCGTGGTGATCTCGAGTGGCTCTGGACAACGCACGTCAGAGGCGGAGTCGATTAAAAGCAGATCTTTTGGAGATCGTGACAGGGGTGAAGTTTATATATGGGTCAATCCCTGTTAATAATAGTAACGATAGCAATGAATGAAGTCTAGTGTGCGGTCATAAGCGTTCCCCAGGACCTGAGTCTTTGCATTGGCTGCTTCGTGGTTGGGCCGATTAGCGGCTCCATATGAAACGGAGCATTGGCTTGGCGAATAACACGAGTGAGGCTTCGCGGACGGCCCAAGTGAACTCCCGTCATGAGCGAGGAGCAGGGTAGGGCAGGAAACCAAAGCTCACGGCTGCGGCCGGTCTTAGCCGTCCACGCGACGAAAGTCAACGAGGCGAGGCTCGTTTTGTTTGATTGATCAATACGTTTCTTTCGCCCGCGCATATCACATTTTCATCGAAATTGAGGCAAACTTAGCTTCTTCGACCGGCCAACACGACGACATCACTCGCTAATGCCGTCTTCAAGGGCTGCATACGCCGCAGTCACGAGATGCCGGCGGCGCAGCAGCAGCAGATGCGACGACAGCAGCAGGAGGAGCAAGAGCAACGCATCATGATGGGTTTCAGGACGAGACGACCAAGGCCAGTGGCGATATTCGTATTGCTAGGTCTGCTACAAGTCATGTCAATACTAGTGCAACCTGCGACTGCTGCCTTTATTACTTTCCAGAACTGCTTGGACCCAAATATTATCAATTCGAATCCTGTGGAACTCCAATTTATCCCACTCTACGTCAACGCCCGCTTCGACTCATCAGATCAGAGCCACAACCTCAATGTCACCATCTACGGTAATGTCAGTGGGCAAGCTGTCACTGGCACATATCCTCCGGCTACAGATCCCAGCTGGACGAACGACAATGATACCTGTAAGCAGCAATCAGCAGAGCAGCTTCTTATCGTTTCGTCGCACAAGCAAGGCAACTAATCACACAACACAGTTGGTAAAATCCTGGACGTCTCGCCGTCAAACAACAAATATTCGACCCTCTTCACCGATGTTGAGGTGCTGACATACGATGCCTACACTGCACCGGCCAGTGAATTTTGTCAGTCGGTCGTTAATGGCTCGTGTCCTCTGGCTCCCTCGTTCTCGAATCTTGGAGGCAATTATTCCGACCCGTACAGCCTGTCCACCTTCACCGTCGGCCATAACTTCTACAGTTCTTATGCTTTCGCGACGTTCGCCACAACGATAAGAGTACAGTCGGGAGATGCAGGGGCACCGGATCTGGCTTGTATATCCGCCAACATCACTCCGGATTTGGGTGGTACTTTGGTCGGCTTGCTGACATATCTACCTGTTGCCGTGCTGATTGTTGTCGCTATTGGGACCGCCATGGCCGGCATCTACAGCCCCTGGGGATCAACAGACCCTTTCAAATGGACGACAAACTATGGTAGAGATGAGGATCTGCTTCGTCTGGTTACTCCAGGCTTCGGCGATTGTCTGCAGTACATTCAATTCATCTTCCTGACTGGCGCTTTGACCCTCAACTATCCCGGATATTACCAGCCTGCAGCGAGCAATGTCAGTTGGTCTGCCCTGCTATTCAATGAGAGTTTTGTTTCCCATGGCAATGGCATTCAGTCCCTCTACGACGGCATCTATGTCGCCAACGGAACCTACGGCATGACGACCATGAGCCAGCTCATTGGCATGACGGCTGTGAAAGATATTTGGGCATGCATGGCCGTTTGGCTAGTCGTTGTGTGCGCCATTGCTGTCTTCATCTGCCAGATAGGCTTTCTTGCACGATGGCTGTACCGCTTCCTCACAAACACGGCAGAAGAGGACTTGCGATCCAAGAATTGGCCACTCAGCGGCGGTATGGTCGTGCGCGTCATCTACAACTACTTCCTTCTCCCTGTCGTCGCCATATCCATGTTTCAATTCGTTGTAGCAGCTCGCTCTCCCGCCTCAGTCGTCGCCATGGCTACCGTATTGCTTCTTGCCATCATCATCTTCGCCGGATGGATCCTCATCCTCATATTCCGTACCAAACCGCGTGCCTACCTGTTTGACGACCTTCCCACCGTCCTTCTCTATGGCTCGCTATACAACACTTATTCCGACGAGGCAGCTCCTTTTGCTCTCATACCCGCAGTCCTCACTTTCATGCGAGGTGTGGCCATTGGTGCCGTCCAACCGTCAGGCATCGCTCAATTGATTATCCTTGCCATCTGCGAGGTTATTCTCATTCTCACTTTGCATGCCTTCAAGCCATTTCACTCGCCAACTCATATGAATGCCTATCACACCTTCTTTGCATCTGCAAGACTGGCTGCAGTCCTACTTAGCGTTGCTTTTGTGCCTTCTTTGGGAGTCACCGAAGCACCAAAAGGCTGGATTGGCTATGCCATTCTCCTTCTACATGCTGTTGTCCTGGTCTTTGGCTTCTTTCTCAATGCTGTTCAGACCATCATCGAGGTTGGTGCTAGAATGGCCGGAGCAGGTGGCGACCCACAGCATGGCGCGCAGAGAGGCGGTCTGATCTCTTACAGCTGGCGTCAATTGGCCAAACGGCAGCCAGGAAACGGCAGACCTGGTAGTATGACGTCTGACGCTGCAATCCTGGCTACCGATTCCGATGCCAAGTCTCTCAACATGCTGGGAGGCCGATCCAGGAGCATGTCAGCGAGTTCGCAAATGATGCTTAGCCAGCATCTCGACACACGTACAAGCGGAATAGATCAATATGATCATGAACACTTTGTCACAACGCCAGGCATGGAAACTCCCGGCCCGAGTAGTCCGTTCGGCACAGGGATGCCCAGCTCAAGCAGTAGTGTCGCCGGTGCTACATCCGCGGGCAAACGACCAGTCCTTGGAATCAAGACCGAGCAGCCCCTCCAAGATCCGTACTACAGGCCTCCGCGCCAACGAAAGAACACAAATGAGATATTGACGCCTGGTGCAAAATCTCGTCACTCAGGAGAGTGGAACAGAACGCCCTACGTGGACTCTCCGGAGCCCAAGGATAGTGGCGATGGTTCTTCCTACGAGCAAGACACACCGCTACCCGCATACCTTCGCTCTCACAATCGTGGTGCCTCAGACACAGACTTGGTAGATATGCCGCGAGATAGGACTGACTATGCAGTACGAGAAGTCGACTTCTACTATGGAGTGCGAGGACCAGCACTCAGCGAAGGCGGACCAACTAGGAAACTAAAGACCGGCCCCGCAGATCCCATGGGCCCTGTCTCGTCAGCATCGTCCTGGTTCCAGCGTATGTTCAAAGGCAAGAGCAAAGAGAAAGGCAAAGGCTTCGAGGTAGTCAGGAGCAGTAGGATGCCGCCGTCGATGAAGCAAGGTAGCAGACTGGGAGATGATCCGGACGAGGGAGAGGAGCTGCAAACGAGTCCACCAATGAATTATGCACCTTATGAGGACTCTCCCGACCTCAGCAGATCTCAGCAGGCTTATGCCGGTGCAGAGAGAGACGGAAGCAGTAGTCCGGAACTGGCTCGAGTTCGAAATCCTGAGCGTAGAGTACCCTCTGGCATCACCACTAGACTTGATGGTACTTGGGATCCCGACAGCAGTGACGACCAAGACAGTGATGTTGATGAAGACGGACATGAACGAGCTCGTGCAGTTGCTGCCGCGGCTACATCGACACCATTCAGTCTCCCTGCTATTGTCCGCCATGGCAGCATCGATCTTGAGAAGGGCTTTGACAACAATACATCAGTTGGCGCCTCTCAACCAAGTGGCGAGCCCGCTGTACCCCGCCGGAATAGCCGACAAAGGTCGAGCGCTGGAACAAGTGCCTACGCCCCTTTACACCACCGCTTTCGCAGTGACACTATCGAAAGCGAGATCAACAGGCCTACCAGCTTAGGTACGGTCAGTCACAGGAACACAGGCGATGCGACTGTCTTCCAGAATATCGAAGCTGCAGGCATTGGCAATGGTGATAGTGCCGAATTCATTGGTGAATCGGACAGAGCGATGAGTCTGAGAGCGATCGAGGACCGAAGTCCAGGGCAGGCAAGGTAGAACCATCGATCGCGAATCGCAGAGGACGAGAGCCAACACAACATTCTTCACGAAGGACACAAAAAGTAGAGACAGCATAGCAAGAGGAGGAAGGGAGCGTGATGACACAAAACCGGATATACGTAACGATTTTCATTGTTCTTTCTTCTCTTGTCGTATATTGATCGAACATAGTATTTAACTCGATCGTTTTTGTGGATGGATCAGCAGCAGGAAGGGAAAAAGTTCAAGAGATATTGATCTGGGATGGGATTGTGATTATACGGACTCATGCGTTGCTCATTGCGTGGCCGCAGGAAACGTACATAGCGACGGCGTTTTGGCTTATCACTCTTGCTGGACATTTGTACTTAATTCGGTCTTTATTACTGTCTTTTTTGATCGTGTATGAGTGAAGCTCTTGCGTCCTGATGTCTCTTTGAAAGCGTAAAATGAGTCTCTTGCCTCGGTGACAGACTGTCATGTCAGTCCGTGAGAAGAGAGCCCATTCCCACCTCCCAATATCAACATGTATATCCAGACATACTGCGACACTTGACTCTGTAAGGTAGACCATAATCTTCTCATCCGACCAGACCCAAGCCTAATCATCATCCACAACCCTCTAGTCAATTCATTCTCTACATACTCTTCTATATCCCTTCCCCTCCACCCCCTTCTCCTCTACTCCCCTTCTCCTCCTGTACTCCTTCTCCTCTTATACCCTTTCTCCTCTTATACCCTTTCTCTTCTACTCTCTATATTAGAGCATCCTCTGGTTTCTAGAGATACTATTACGATTCCAGCTCTGATATTGTTAGCTTATTTTATTAAGAGAGTGTAGGATTGTAGGATTGTGGGATTGAGTACTAAGGTAGAGTCGGCAGAGTACGAGTCGGCAGAGTAAAGTCGACTAGACAATTCTAAGTTCGCCTAAAAGTGGAATAGAACTCGCGAACAATACTAACCGACTTAGCTCTTTAGTTCTAGGTTCTAGTTTGTAAAGAATACACAGCAGATGAGATCCTTGCTTGCTTCCTGCTGCATCCATCCTGGTCTACTTGTTGCATACTTCTTTATCTGTCGCATAAATCGTCACCTGTCGTATGCATCTTCATCCTGGCCTACTTGTTGCATAAGTATACTCTACCCTCTCTCCCTGTCGTATAAGTTTGTCACTAGAGTCTATGAGTGGCAATGAAGGTGTAGCAGCGATGAAGGTGGCAGCAGTAATGAAAGTAGCAGGGATGAAGATATGTAGCAGGGATAAAAATTTAGAGCAGCAGTGAAAGTCTAGCAGCGATGAAAAAAGCATCTAGATCAGCTATAGAGAGAGGGGGAGGGGGGGGGGGCGAGTAATCTACTAAGCTTAAGAGTAAATAGAGTAAAGAGGTGAGTAGAGAGGTGAGTAGAGAGGTAAGTAGAATAGAGAGGTGAGTAGAATAGAGAAGTAAATAGATTAAAAAGGTAAGTAGAATAGAAAGATGTGTAGAGTAGAGTAGAGAGGTAAATAGAGTTAGGAGGTGAGAGATAAGGAGTGTAGAGAGGCAAGTAGAGTTGAGAGGTGAGTAGAATAAAGAGGTGAATAGAGTCGAGAGGTGAGTCGAATAGGGTAGAGAGTTAGAATAAAGTATAGAGTTAGAGTAGACTAGAGAGGTAAAGTGAATAGAGAGATGAGGAATATATAAAGGTGAGTAGAGTAGAGTTAAGAAGTGGGTAGAGTTAAGAGGTGAGTAGAGTTCAGAGGTGAGAAGTGTAAAGAGGTGAGTAGGATGAGAAGTGAGTAAAGTAAGGCAAGGTAGATTTGATGTTGTTGTAGCTATGTCTTGTGTTCTTGCGGACACTGATTCACAACGCTGTTTGAGGGTTTGAGACTGCGATGGGATGGGTATGGGTATGGGTATGAGATAGCCAGTGATGGAACGGATATGATAGGAGGTTTGGTGAGTTATTACCGAACATGAACATGACGAAGAAGAAGAAGAAGAAGGAGGAAAAGAAGAAGGAGGAAAAGAAGAAGGAGGAAAAGAAGGAGGAAAAGAAGAAGGAGGAAAAGAAGAAGGAGGAAAAGAAGAAGGAGGAAAAGAAGAAGGAGGAAAAGAAGAAGGAGGAAAAGAAGAAGGAGGAAAAGAAGAAGGAGGAAAAGAAGAAGGAGGAAAAGAAGAAGGAGGAAAAGAAGAAGAAGAAGAAGAAGATAAGCTCGACTGCACTGCGAACTTGAACGAATTCGAAAGCGAACGCGAACGGGAACAACAAGGCGAGAACGAGAAGTCAACATTAAAGCTTACGACCCTACCATGACCACCTACAAACTTGCATCTTGCTATAGAGTATTCAGACTGTTACGGTCGCGACAGAAGAATAATGAGATTGAAAGATCGGGGGTCAGCAACCCAGTACAGTAAGGACAGCACAAGTACAGAAGTACCTCGAAAGATACTCGTACACCCAGCAGAGTAAAAGGCCAGACCAGGCCAGACCAGGCAGGGCTGAATGCGCATAGCATGTGCTTATGCATGACCAAAGGCAAATAATAAGGTAAGGTAGGGTACATAGAAGATGCTGTCACTCGGCGCCGGCACAAACCACAAACCAGCCAAAAAGAAAAAAGCCGATAAGGCTAGATCGATACCTCAATACCTGATCAAAGGCAGGTAAGCGAGAAAATTTTGCGACTTGTTTACAAAAGACCCTTTGTGCTGACTTGACGTCTGGTAGGATTACAGTACCACAGTACCACAGTATCACAGACAGTCTAGATTCGGGTTTTGTGTTTTTTTTTCGGTCTTTGGAAGTCAGGGTATAAGCATTTTCGAATGAACTGTTGGGCAAAGCGTGCAAGCACAAAACTCCACATGAGAGTGGAGAAGTGGATGCGAGACTGAAAGGCTTGATCGGTATTGGCAAATTAAAGTCATGGCGTGGAGAACGAGGGGCGAGAGAAAAGCTTATCGCGGCTTTTTGCCAGAGTTTGGAGGCACAGGGCAAGATAAGCTCCATGAAGCGTAATGTGTGACTGCGAGACGTTCTAGATGTTGCTCAAACGTCTTGGCCTTATCAGAGTTTTGTTCTTCGACATGTTTGATTCGTAGTTTGGTACGATTTGCGGAGATGGGAATCACACGACATATTGGCATTTTTCTTCAAGGAGGGAAAAGCCAAGGAACGATCAGCGAACATGTGGATCTAGGTCGCTTATGGGGATTCTTTTCACGTGGAGGTCTATGGGGTGGGCCACATCACACTATAACACGGCATCATCCTTGGATATCACAAGATTGTCATCCCACGAAAGCACATGGATAATCATCATGAATGCATACTGCGAATCAAGTCTAGCGAGTGTATCTCCAGCGCGGCTGATGCCGAAAGGGTGGTTACAGGTCGGCTTGCCGAAAGGCGCCTCTGACGGAGACAATTTGTGGTTGGAGATAAGGTCCTCGTCTATCATTCGTCGACGCGACCACAGCTCCCCAAACTTGTACGCTGCGCACTGTTTCGGCAATCGACAATTCGCTACACCGGCGACAAGGAATCTTTCTCATTCTTCGAATGAACGCGTCAGAAGGCAACCGTTGTAATATTTGTCACCCGCTATCCAGAGAACGTTAATAACCCCCCCGTCATGAATGCGATTCGTGCAAGTACAGGGCTATTTGGCTTGTTGGATGCATTGTTTCAAGGGATTCGGGAGTGTGCGTTTGATATGCTTACATATGATTGGTTGTAGATAACCTTCTTTCAGCCATGTGCGAAGCTCCAACACTGACTGCAATGCTCGGTTCCCTGCCGTTGTGACGGCCATCATCTTGCGGTAATACGCAATGTAATCCCATGTGAGAAGCCAATTTTCCTGATGAGATGGCCTGCAGTAACATGGATCTAGTTCCACAGCAGAGTTTCGCCATGTACTAAGGTTTGGTAAGATCTGATGCTGCCGCCGCTCATTGGGGGCGTAAGGAAGGCAGGGACTGTGAGATGGCTTTTCAGGATCGCTATCCTTGGAGGCGATCAGCATGAGGCGTTTCTCAGGTGGAGTTGACACACCCGCGGGATCAGATCGCTTTGCATGAGTATCTACTTGCGGCCATGTGCTGGATATAATAACGGCCTCCCCCACATGTGCGCGATCTGACCTCTTCCTTGTTTGTTCAAGGTCTTCCCATCCAAGACCCTACTCTTCTATCACTGTTTGTGCGTGGGTGTGTCTTACTGTTTCGTTCCATACAAACACACCACTGCAATCATGTCAGGCCCTTACCCACCCGGGCCATGGGTGCCTACCAACGGCAATACAGGCGACAATGCCTGGCAAATGACAGCTGCCTCTTTGGTGGCCTTGCAATCCGTACCTGGTCTTTGCGTTCTCTATGCTGGTCTTGTGAAGAAGAAGTGGGCCATCAACTCTATGTTCATGGCCTTTTACGCCTTTGCGGCCGTGCTCATCTGCTGGGTCATATGGGGTTTCAAGGTCGCATTCGGCCAGTACATGCTTCCGTTTGCTGGACGTCCTGGCCCCATTTTGACCATGGATTATCTGCTTAGACAATCGCAGCTGCCGTCTGCAGGTCTGAGTCAGAACTTTCCATTATCGACTATGGCCTATTTCCAATACGTCTTCGCAGCAATTACACTGGTCCTTGTTGCTGGAGGATACTTGGGTCGTATGAGTTTCAAAGCCTGGATGTTGTTTGTACCCCTCTGGTTGACCTTTTCCTATTGTGTCGGTGCTTACAGCATCTGGGGTGGTGGCTTCCTTTACAACTTGGGGGTCATTGACTTTTGTGGCGGATATGTCATCCACTTGAGTTCTGGAACTGCAGCTTTCACCGGAGCTTACTGGATTGGACCCAGGCTGCAGGAAGATCGAGAGAACTTCAGGCCTAACAACATTATTGCTGTGATGGTTGGCACTGGTATCCTCTGGATTGGCTGGAACGGGTTCAACGGTGGCGGTCCTTATTCTGCACAGGCAGATGCTTCGGCCGCCGTGTTGAATACCAACATCGCCACAGCTATGAGCTTGCTCACCTGGACTATGATGGATATCGTGAGTGCTTGGTAATCATGGCTTATCGAAGGAGACGCTTACACATTCTAGATCTTTTACAAGAAGCCATCGATTCTCGGTGCTGTTGACGGTGTCATCACGGGTCTCGTCGTCATTACTCCTGGTGCAGGTGTCGTTCCTGGTTGGGCAGCAATTGTCATGGGAATCTGCTCCGGTACTATCCCTTGGCTTACGATGAATGTATGGGCAAAAAGGTCGAAGCTGTTCAGAGTCTATGTCGATGATACTCTTGGCATCACCCACACCCACATGATAACTGGTGCGCTCGGTGGATTTTTGACCGGATTGTTCGCCGACACTGAGGGCTGCACTGCCTTCGGTATTACGAATCCTGGAGGCGCCAAAGATGGTAACGGTAGGCAGGTCTGGGTGCAGATTGTTGGTGCACTTTTCATAATTGGCTGGAATGTGGTTTGGACTACTCTCATCCTATGGGTAAGTGAAGTGTGGCCACTCATGGAAATTCGTCGAGCTGACATGAAATAGTTTATTCAATACGTTTGCCGGATTGATCTCCGATTGTCTGACGAAGAGCTTTTGATGGGAGATGACGCCATTCATGGGGAAATTGCTTACTATATGGCACATGATGTTGAGGGCATCATTCCGGATGCAGGCATTGTTGTCGGGAGAGATGGTGGTGATCTAGAGGCAAATGCGAGTGGCAGCGGAAGCAGCAGCTCCAGCGCGAAGAGACACCATGTTCCTACCCAGGAAGTAAAGATGGAGTAAAAGAGGAGCTGCCCTGGAAAGTGGCAAATTGGTAAAAAGGAAGACGCGGATATTTGTGTTCTTTTCCTTTGGATACGTACAGTGGTATACATAAGATGGATGGAATGATACTCTGGCCTCTGGCTACGTTTTCGACATTATCATAGCAGTCTATGCTTAATGATACCCTATGAAGACTGGCTCAGTGCAAATGTTGGCCGAAGTGCGGGGAGGCTGACTGATGTGAAATCATGCCTAAGCCGAGCATCCGATGAGCTCCGCCGGTAAGGGATAAGGCTGATCTTGGCCGAAATCGAGAGCTTCACCACCTTTACTCTACACACGTGCAACGACAATTTGACCTGGACTTTAGTTCAGAGCAGTACTCTGTAGCTTCTCTTGGTTCTACCAGACTTTGCCTAAAATATACATAATCGCCTGTGGAGCTCAATAGCCAAGCTTTGCGGATGGCGGATTTGGACGATATCGTCCTGCCGTGGTGGATGCCCGATGAAACATCGTCGAAATGCTGCATCTGCGAAACTCCTTTTACATTCTTGACTAGACGACACCACTGTAGGAGATGTGGTCGCCTTGTCTGCGCTACATGTTCACCACATCGGATTACCATACCTCGACAATACATTGTTCGACCTCCTGAAGAGAGGCTCTGGGACGAGGATGCCAACATCACAAGGCCACGCAGCGGCACTGGCTCTTCCGAATATCTAGACAATCTTGGGGGAGGAGAGACTGTCCGCGTTTGTAATCCTTGTGTTCCTGATCCTAACTATGGTCCTCCGCCGTCACAAGCCAGTGCCATCTCCCCGCCGCCACCCTCAAGTCGGTCACGTGCATTGACATATACTCATGACCCGAGGCCAGCAGGTGGCGCCGAGGCCAGAGATTTTGCTAGGAGCTCACAAGATGCTGGCGAGGAGTTGCAACAAATACAGTCGCGATCGGTACCATTCCGTTTCAGCTTCCACGGTCATGTTGGGCAGCCCGCCAACCAAGCATCCAGAGCTCTTCAGAATATGCCACAAATGCAGCGAATGGGAGCATCAAACTCTACTCAGAGAACACGATCTGATGATTCTGTCATCCCATATCGGCATCGCTATTCGTCCACTGCACCTGTAGTGGTAGGTCCAACCACATCAGCTTTACCTCCTACAGGTGGACGGCCAACATCTAGAGATACAGCTCGCACGAATCGATCGAGCGAAGAGGATGAATGTCCAGTCTGCGGGACTCGTCAGTCACCATTCGGGCCTGGAGGCGCAGCGACAGATCGCGAACGACATGTGGAAGAATGTCTTTCGAGCCACTTCGCCTTCTATGCTGGTCCTAGCACAGGACATGCATCTAGTCCTGGTGCTGACCAGGCTGAGCACCAATTAACGTCGGGAACGCCCACAACCCCTGGCATACTGGGAGCACCTTCGCCATCGCTGCGACAACGCATGTTGGTTTACCATGCCACAGAAAAGGATTGTTTTGACGAAAGTGGAGACCCGCAAGAATGCGTCATTTGCTTTGAGGAGTTCCAACCTGGTGATGAAATGGGACGATTGGAGTGTCTTTGCCGATTTCACAGGAGCTGCATACGCAGTTGGTGGAGTGCCAAGGAACCGGGCAGCTGCCCCACCCATCAATTGCATGGATGACCGTTATGATAAGAACTTGGGGCGTTTACAATATAGAGGATTGGGCTGGGCTAAATCTCACGATCTTGGGACATTTTTTTCTTCTCTTCTTGGTGGTGTCATACCAGCGAGCCGTTCAATGATAGTCATTATTTTGGACTTCAAAGACACTTTCAGGGGGCCGGTGCAATCAGGGATATCACATGAGCGATGCCATAATGATTTGTTTCTATGACAAAATAACCTTCGTTTCAGTAATTGACGGTTCTTGTCAATTACTGACCACGTGCGAGTACAAGACAAGCCCAAGCAAGAGAACACGATCGACCAGGGATGCAATGCCATTTCTACCGGTGTTTTGACAGGCACTCACTCCACTGGAGCGGATGTGCGAGAAAGAGCGGCTGTCGCGCGCGCGCTCGGTACTGGTATACGCCCAAGCCCGCAATCACGCCATCCGAAAACAGCCATCAACGCCGACGATCATACATGTTAAACTCTGCGCCTGCCAATGATTCGTCTCCTTCTGAGCAACATGCCATCCACAACTAGTCAAACAGGTGAGGCGGGGTCGATTGCACCATCGAACTAATGCGAGCACGCAAAGGCGGTCCTTGTCGCAAATTTGCTGAGGACCCTACATATAAGCATGTAGGTATGGCAGATTTCATGATATGCATTCTCTCGGAGCATTTTTAGTCGCCATCTTCACCATCGCGTTGTCAATTGCTATATTTACAATTATGCCATCCATCTTGACAAGCACTCCGTTCCGGTCGCTGCGACCTGACCACAGCTGCGGCCGAGAACACAAGCCACAGGCGCAAGCCAACGGAAACGGATACAAGAGCCTCGTGGATAGTGAAGTCAATGACCAGGCGAATGGCCATGCTAATGGACATACAAACGGACATGCAAACGGTCATTCAAATGGACATGCAAATGGCTACGGCAAGGCAGACTCCCATGACGACCAATTTCTACGCCTTGACGAGCCGCAACAAGATATCCTCCTACTTCACGGGCCTCGACAGAAATACTCGCTTGCAAAAGCACAGGATATTCCTACCCTCAAAGACGATCGCGAAATACTCGTTCAAGTTTTGGCTATTGGCCTCAACCCTGTCGATTGGAAAGGTGCTGACTACGACTTTGGACAGCCCGAATATCCTTGGGTGAACGGTAGGGATTTTGCTGGTATCGTCGTGCGGGCACCACGTGAAAAGCACTCTTCGCGCATCAGGCAAGGAGACATTGTCTTCGGCCCATCTACTGATTATCGTGATGTGAGAAAGGCGGCTTATCAGGAGTATCTAGTGACGACTGATTACAATGTCGCACGTGTCCCGCAAAACGTCGAGGTCAAGGAAGGGGCGGCAATAGGTGTTGCATATGTTGCTGCCGCAATTGGACTTGGAGTGTCTATTGGTCTCGACTTTACCAGATTTACTAAAGCGCCAATTAACACTGATTTGCTTCGCGTGGTGCGGTCGCTTGATTCAAGCGCAGTTTCGAAGGATATACATAACGAGCTCTTCCACGGGATTCCAGAGAACGAACGGCCTCAATCTGGGGAGTGGCTGGCAATATGGGGTGGTGAGTGATTATACTCAGACTGCAAACAGGCAACGCTAACAAAGCCACCAGCATCATCCACGACAGGCCAAATTGTCCTGCAATTAGCAAAGGCTGCAGGTCTTAAGGTTGCAGCTGTATTCGACGTAGCGAAGACTGGCGGGCGTATCTCGGAACTTGGTGCCGATCTGCTTGTTGACAAATACGATACCAAGCGTGCGGTCGAGATTATCCGTGCAGTCACAGGTGGTCGCTTACGCTTCGCTGTCGACATTGTCGGTAAGGAGTCTGCTGGCCATTTGCAAGAGCTTCTCCAGCAATCGACGACTGGTAAACGGGCGCATCTAGTAGGCCTCACGGGTCTCCCCAAGGCAAAGGTCAGCAATGTTGTGCACCACACTGTGCCAATCAAGGTCTTCCATGAGGCTCCGGCAGTTGGAGACCTTTTGATGAGATGGCTTGAAGAGCTCTTGAGCACGCAGACTCTGAAGCTGCCCGAGGTTGAGATTGGTGATGGTGGTCTCTCTGGTATCAATGACGCTCTCGATCGCCTTCGCAGCGGAACAGTCAGTGGCAAGCGTATCGTTGTCCCCGTTGGCACGTCACAGACAAAGACACCATCGGAGCCATCAACACCGGTCGGTAATGGAGGCACTCACCTTCTCTCGAGCCAACACGAAAACGATCTTGCTTACCATGAGCGGATCAACTCAGACCCAGATAGACTCAAATTTGCCTACTGGGTTCCCAATGTATCCGGTGGTATGGTCATCTCAAAGATTGACCAACGCACAGGCTGGGACTTGAAGAGCAACCAGCGCTATGCCCGCACTGCAGAAAAGGTCGGTTTCGAGTACGCCTTGTCGCAGATTCGTTTCATGTCCAGTTATGGCGCCGAGAATCAACACGAGCCCGTCTCGTTCAGTCAAGCCCTCCTCCACTCAACCACGAAGCTCAAACTTATCGCAGCACTTCTCCCTGGACCTTGGAACCCAGCCATAGCAGCAAAGCAGATCGCCTCCATCGACAATTATACTGACGGCCGTATTGCAGTGAATATAGTCTCAGGCTGGTTCAAAACCGAGTTTACTAGCATTGGACAGTGGTGGCTTGACCATGCCGAACGCTATCGTCGCAGCCGTGAATTTATTGAGTGCCTCAAGGGGATCTGGACTCAGGACAAATTCACCTACAAAGGAGACTTTTACCAATTCCACGACTACCCGCTCAAGCCCAAACCTCTCGTCCTGCCTGGCAGACCCTACCCTGAGATTTTCCAAGGTGGTAACTCAGTCGATGCTAGAGAAAATGCTGCACATGCTTCAGACTTCTACTTTATGAATGGAAACACGCTCGAGGGCTTCCAGGAGCAGATTCGCGATGTCAAGGAGCGGGCTGCCAAAGCTGGTAGACCTGGTCAGGTCAAGTTCGCTTTGAACAGTTTCGTCATCGTTCGCGAGACGGAAGCTGAAGCCATTCACGTGTTGGAGGAGATTCAGGGCAAGGCAGACAAAGATGCTGTTGAAGGGTTCAGACAACAGGTACAGAACGCAGGTGCCAGTTCGAGCACTAAGACGGGCATGTGGGCAGATTCGAAGTTTGAAGATCTCGTCCAGGTAAGTCTTGTTCAATCTCCTTGAATCTGTGAAAGTGCTTGCTAACTGTATCTACAGTACAACGATGGCTTCAAGACGAAGTTGGTTGGTACCAAGGAACAAGTCGTTGACCGTATTCTCTTGCTCAAGAGTCTAGGCATTGATGTCCTACTGGCTGCTTTCCTCCACTATGAAGAAGAGATTCAACAATTCGGAGATGAGATCTTGCCTCGCGTGAGAGAGCTTGAGAGACAAGGCAGAGGTAAAGACGAGGCCTACGAGATCAGTCTCACTGGAGACGTTTACCGCAAGAGAAATTAAGCAACGATAGGAAAGCGGAAACTAAAATTACGTATAGCGAGTATTTAAGCTAGCAATGTTGTACCATGCTGAAAATGATGATCCAACATGATTTTTTGGATGTTGCTCCCTCGGACTGTTTTGTAAATAAATCACTAAATGGTGAAGAACTCGCATGATTTCTGAGCCGCATAGTAGAGTAGATACCAAAGAATGACATGGATCCACCAAGGTACGAGTAGACCAACGAAAGGAAAGTGGATGACATGTTCCCGAAACAGCAAGACGCCCGAGCACGCCACCGCTCCATCCAAGCACCACATCCTTAGCTCCATAATCCGAAACCGTACGGATCTCGCTCACTTTCAACTCCAGAAACAGCGTAGAAAGAAACAGATCTGTATCTTCAGCTGACTGACACAAGCCCGATAGCGGGTGTATATTAGACGAGCTCTTTCCGGTCAATATTTTCTTTTCCACTTTCAGTGCCGTTAGTGGCAACGCAAGCGAAGGAGGACAAGTCATAGCACGTATTTTGCATAATTGGACTTCTCTGCCCGACTTCCACGCAGTATACGCGTAATTCTAGTCTAGCAACTATCCCGCTTCACTGCAACGGAAAAGCAGTGCAGTGGTGGTATTGGTCCCGTAGCAATCATGACGTCTATCCCGTATACCAATGGCACGACCACATCAAACGGCACGCACCAAAGCGAGCAAGCGAAGACGAAGAAGAAAATCATACTGAATGCTTTTGTGGAAATGTGTGCGTATCAAACCCTCGTATTCGTGTCCTCCACTTGCGGCGAAAGAACACTTCACCACAACACACACTCACCCATCTAACTCAACCAAGGCAGCGGCCACCAATACCCCGGCCTCTGGCGGCACCCCGACGACGAATCCTCTAACTTCACTCATCTCACGCACTGGACATCGCTAGCCCGCCTCCTCGAAGCCAGGCATTTCAGGGTATCTTCATCGCGGATGTGCTAGGTGGCTACGATGTCTACGGCAGCACTGTCACTGAGGGAGAGAGAAAAGGTAATCTGGCTCCGGCGATTCGGGCTGGTGCTCAGTGGTTTGATCATGAATTGCTGAGTGTGGTTTCGGCTGGCGGCTGTGACGAGGAGGTTGGGGTTTGGGGTTGTTTCTACGTCGCGTGAGCAGCTGTATTCGCTGGCGAGACGGTTGTACTTTGATCATTTGACTGATGGGAGGTTAGTGTGCATCGTAGGAAGTATCGGGATCTGAGCTTACGCGTGTGAACAGGATTGGGTGGAATGTGAGTACCTAGACACCCACCAGGAGAGGGAACGCAAGAGATTGCGTCGTGTAGAGGGAGGGAGAGAGAGAAGCTGACTATATCACGCAAAAGGTCGTGACAGGCTATCTCGAAAGCGCAGCCCGCAATCTAGGTCAAGAAAAACAACTAGACGTAAGCCCCCCCTCCTTCCCCTTCAAATCCAAAACCAATCAAACACCAGCACGACGAACGCTACCGTATCTGGGCCGGATACATGACCGTCGTCTACAAACTCTGGCAATCCTCCTGGCGCCGGGACGTAGTGCGCCTGAACCGCAGTACAAACACCTTCACCGACCCCTCCTTAGTCCGAGAAATAAACCACAAAGACATCTATTTCGACGTGCCCGGCCCTCACATCTGCAGTCCATCTCCGCAACGCAGACTTTGGCTGGCCGAATATATCTGCGTGGGTGGACTGGGTTTCACTCCCGTCGGCACTCCGGCTTCTGTGGTGTGTGGTGGATGAAATGGAAGATTGGATTAGAGAGGCGGATGATTAAACCTACTCTACCCCCGACTTAGAGTGAAATGCTGACAAGAACCTCTTGCAAAAGGCCGACGCAATCCTCCCAGCAACCTTCAAGGCGTAATCGATCCTGATCCCTGAAAGTGCCCGAGGTTTCTGGGACGGGTATACGGCTTCTGGTGGTACGTAACGAGAGGATTTTTTGCGGAGTCGGGGCAGAGGGAGGTGCGTGCTTCTCATCCTGCTGCTAGGTGGGCTTGGGAACTGCCTTTGGGTTTGGGTGTGCCTTTGAATGGGGAGGGGGAGGGGAGAGGGAGGAGGATAGAGGGCAGAGGCTGGATCCTGTTAGTTTGCAATTAGGTTAGATTGATACACAGGCGCAAAGCGAGGAAGAAAAAAAGATGAACGGAAGAGTGAGAGTGGGGAATGGGTAGGATGGAAGGAAAGGGAAGGGACTAGATAGAACATCGAAGCCAGCGATTAGATGGACTTGAGAAAAGATGCGGGCTAAAGATCGGAGCCGAAAATCAGGAAACTCAGGAAAATCATCAAATAATTAAGATCAAATAATCAAATAATCAAATAATCAAATAATCAAGGAATCAAGGAATCAAGGAATCAAGGAATCAAGGAATCAAGGAATCAAGAGATCAGGCAAACCCAATCAAGAGATTCAATCGAAAGAAGAAAAGATTAAACCAAATCAAATCAAATCACTTGCAGAATTTGGAACAAGCAAAGGGTAAAAGAAAAAGGAAGAGAGAAGAGAGAGAAAAAAAAAAAAAACAGAAGTACAACAACGGAAGAGAGAAGAAGTTCTAGAACATATATGAAAAAAAAAAGGAAGTTGAAAACGAAGTTAGACTCGGTTCAGCTACTCGTAGTTATAAATGTGCATGCATATTCCCTATACTAGAAGGAAGAAAAACTGCATACATGGAATGAAGAGATAAACAGACAAACAGACAAACGAGAATACCGTCATGTCCACCAATAAAAGCAAGCAAGGTTTTTCGAATTTACGACTCATTATACAGATCCATTGAACTGCAGTCTGCACCTATGATCTTGCGAATTATTCGAGCAACTCGGTCAACTGTTTCACCGAAGCTTTACTTACTTAGAGTAGAGAAGGGAGAAGGAGAAGAAGACTAGAGTAGAGAAAATAGAAAAAGACTAGAGTAGAGAAGGGAGAAGAAAAATCGGCGCCGCCACTGTAGCAGTGACGGAACGACACGACGATTTCGAATTCTTGATGCGATCGATCCACAGGAAACATGAGTTCTTTAGTAGCGAAAACAAAAACAAACAGGAGAAGAAGAGAAAGAAAAAGAAAAAGAAAAAGAAGGGTTAGGGTTTTTCACTCCACGCACGCATGCGAGTCGCAAGAAGAGAAGAAAAACCACGCCATGCTCGTACTGTCTTGACTTCTTTTGATTTCGAATACCAAATCCAATCAAAACCAAAACCAAAACCAGAGCAACCAAACCAATCATGCCCAACCTTCTGTAATAATGAAACGGAGAGGTGAGTCTCGGAGCGACAGAAAAGAACAACCGCAGAGCTATCCAGGAAGAAGAGGAATAAGTGAGAAGAAAAAAAAAAAAAAATTCAATCTAAGCATAATCATATCGCTCGTCATCGCTGTAGCCTTCGCCTTCGCTTTCAACCATACTGCTCTTGTTGTTCTGATTCATGCTAGGGCTCTTGAGCATGTTGAACCAACCCCCAATGCCACCTCCACTCTTGGCGTCTTTGCCTTTGTCCTTTTCTTCGACTGCTAACACCTCCCGCGGCGGTTCCTGTCTGATGACGAAGCCGTCTTTGATAATGGGACTCTCCATGCCTGCATCGGAATGAGGCGCGTGGGGGGCAGGTAAGGGTTCGTCGGCGAAAGATCTCGGCTGCAATTGCAAAGGCGCAATGTCAGAGTATCCGCGTTGATGACCTTCTGGGGAGTCGACATTGCTGCCTAGACTCTCGTGTTTGAGATCGGTGTCTGAGGAGGGAGAAATGCCTACGACTTGCAACAAGGCAACAAGCGAAGCGGTAAGGTTGGAGGCAGATGCATCGATCAATGACACGGGCGCGAGGCCATGGCTGGTAGCGTGAGTGCGGGCAGCGGTGACAAGACGATTGGCATCACGGGTGATTTTAGCTTTGAGAGCAATAGGATGATGAGCAGCGGATCCAGTGGCCGATGCAGCAGTGCCGTTGGTAGGACTGGATGGATGCAGCGGGGATTGCAGAGCGGAAAAATCGCCGTCAATTTCTGCAATCATGTCACGCACAGCCTTGATAACAGGTTTGGTCTTTTCAAGAGCGAGTTCTGGATCGGCATCACGAGCGGCGTAGAGGAGTTCGTCAATGGTAATTTGGTAGGTGGTGACGTCGACATCTTTGACGAGACCGGTGCCATCATGGCGCAACAGACCGTGTTCCCCACCTGCCCATCTGTTTCTGAGTTTGGCGTCGGATTCGTGCTGGATGCCCAGGCCGATGCTGCTGGCCTTTAAACTTCTAAGCTGGGTGCGTGCTTTTGCATAGCGTGATTTCCAGTGTTCCGTCTCTTGCTCGAGAGAATGAATTTGCGAGCGGAGTTGTTCTTCCTTTTCAAGGGCGAGCTCGGATTGCTCGGATAATAGGCGCATTTCTTGGAGGAATTGTTGGGCGTTGCGGCGCACTTCTTCAGTCAGGGCGCGCTGGGTTTCAAGCTCTTTCTGCATAGCCTCGTTGTCTTGATTGACTTGTTCGCTATGGCGCGCAACATCAGGGCTCGGAGATTCCAGAGCAGCTTGAGTGCGCAGATGCATGTTTTCTCTTCTTACTTCTTCAATCTCGAGTTGCAGGTCTGAGACTGTGCGTTCAGTCTCGGCGCGCAAATCACTCTCGCCCTGACTGCGATCCGTGTGGGACTGCTCGAGCTCTGCGTGCAGATTTTCCAGACCTTGTTGCGAGGCTTGCAAACGACTGTCGAGTTCGGCCTTTGTGTCAGTCCACTCCTTCTTCTCCTGACCCAGCTCTTCTTCCCGCTGTTTACTTGCACCAAGCTGCGTCTCGGCAGCCTTCAGCTTCTCTTCCAATTCTTGCACGCGCTCTTGAAGGTCATTGACTTGTGATTCGTACTCTTGTAGTCGTTCCTTGTCCTTTTCGCTGTGTGCTGACGATCTCGCCAAATCTCCCACGACGTCATCCTCGTCGTCCGTGGCATCGTCTTCGACCATTGTGCTCTTATTCGGAACGAGGTTGTTGCTCGAGAAGCTCTGCGGCATAGGTCGGCCGACATCGGAAGGCTGCGACATGCTTCCTGCTCGCGAATCTGCTCGCGAATCCAGTCTCGGAGGCAAATGGCCGTCTTCTGGAGAGTATCCACCATAGTGTAGCGATGATGCGTTGGATGGTCGTCTCATACCACCACCGCCGGCTGGTGGAGGGCCGCGGTAGCCATTCGGAGGAGGTCCCCTAGGCCCGCTCTGTCGACCCGGTCCTCTTACGCTCCCAGCCGCACTGCCAGGCCTTTCTCCCTCTATCGTGGCCAGGCGGGGTGTCCTTCGTTCGAGCTCATAAAAGACGTCGGTGGCCAATTGTCGGAAGCGATCAGGTGGGAGAGTGCTGAGCTTTTGGCGCGCTTGATTTCGCTTTGGATGAAATACGTTCTTGGGAGGTAGAAAATGGGGTACTCCGCCGCCAGGTCGTCTGCGATCATCCTCCCGTCTAAGGAGTTCGTCGTAGACATCGGTGCTCAATTCGTGGAATTGCGTGGATGAAAGACGGAGAAGCTTGTCTCTCGCTCTGTTGGGGCGCGTGTTTCCTTGCTCATCCTTGATATATGTGGCCAGATAAGCTTTGAGCACTCTGTAGTGTTTTGCGAGAATGTCCTCTATGCCTGGCTTTGCACCTCCGACGGCACTGTTGCGCCCGAATTCGGACACGGTCGGCGAATAGAAGCCATCGCTAGCGCGCGAAATGGACGAGGCCGACGAGAGATGACTGTTGGCTGCGCTCGCCGAACGATTGGTCATGGGTCTACCGGATAGACTGCTGTCTGTGGATCCGCTGGCATGCGCTGATAGGGGTGGCGACTTTTGCGATGGTTTGACTGCGGCCGCGTGATATGGGTCTCCTCCAGGGTCTTTCGTGTACATGTTCAGATAGGCCGAATCGTTACTCTGCATTGATAGCGGTGAGGTGGCCACCGGCCGCATTCGAGGAGGGTTCTGCATCATCTCCCTGCCCTGCCCTGCTGTGCTATTGCGCGTGCGTGCGTGCGTGTAATTGAGTGCAGCCCGCTCAAGACCTCCCTTTGATCAGTGAGCCCACGTCGTACGGGGATACGAGCTGGATCAACGAGCCGACTCTTGAGAACAGGGGCATTGACCAAAATGTGACCAAAATATGATCAAAATCAATTCCTCGCTTCACTGTAGATAAAGTCCTGTATCCTGGAGTTGGGTATTCAAAATTGCGGGTCCGGTCGATGAGTGGATAGGCCGGCGGTATGCACTCGGCGTGACCTCACGCTAATCTTTGCTGATGTTGCTGCGCGTCTCACTGCTGCTGATGTTGACAGAAAATGCACTGTAAGGACAGACGGCGGACAAGGAAGCAGAAGGAACGAAAAGAACGACCAAAACTACGACTCGACTAATTGCATGTCGCCGGTGCCGTCAAAGAAAGATGGACATTCAATCCGTCTTCGCCGCGCGCTTCCACGTTCCCCCTGATTTGCAAGTCGAGGCTTGGACATTGCCTTTCGATTGGTCCAGTGAAAGCCGGCTGTGAAGAGACCCTGATACTACTAGTGAAATTAGGCTAGACTGACCAGCTCCTTCGACCACGCTTGACCACGCTTGACCAAGCTTCATCACGGCTTTCAGGCACACAAATCGACCGAGGTACACATTCGTGGAGGATTTGCCTGCACGATTGCGAATATTTAATTCGATAGTGTTGATCAAAGAGTGGCTCGTACTACAAGTACGCGTACGTCACATGACATGGTCGCGCCAGCCATATCGTCAAGTGCCGTCCTTTGTTTCTTTGTGATGCTTGTTAGCCTTGTTTGCTTAATAGCCGTGAAACTGTAATCTCACAAACGTCTATCCAACGTCGGTCTATTCTCGAACATGACTTTCCCCATGTCATTCTCCACTTTTGTATTTCCTATCACGATAGCACCGAACATGGATCATTTCTGCGACGGCCGTGCAAAGTACTTTTGGTAGCTTGTGCATCGTCATTACTCGTGTTCCTACCCTAAGGCAATATCCTCGTACTCAGCAAACGTCATCCCGTCAGCCAATATCGCTTCGACTGTTGTCTTCTTGAGTGCTGTCATACAGCCATGCCATCCACCGAGTCGGAAGCACTGCCGTATTGGCTCGTCAATGTTCCCGCAGACAGACGCCCAGCAGCCTGTCCTGACTTTCTGGCTGATGCCAATGAAAAGGATCGTCGAATCCTGGCCACTCGAGATGCCGACTTTCACAGACTGTCATGGCCAGAGGTGAAGGAGATTGTCCGCACAAACCATATCGAGCTCTTTCAGCGGGTACCTAGTGAGCTGCGCTTGTACAAAGAGTACATGGCAAAGTTGAAAAAGCAACATGGAAGTGTCATGGCCTTTGTGATGAAGGAGAGGCTACTGTGGAGCGATCTGATGGCCAAAGGGACACCCTTCACCGAACCAAGTATATCCCACCGGTGATAGACAAATACTTAGCTGCTAATACATTCGTGGTGTAGGCGACATGAAGACGTTGTACAACGATTGGCCTTATGGTATCGATGAACGAATTGTGCATCTCGTGGTATGGACAAAGTTTGCGATCGAAGAATACCCGATAACAGGCGATGCTTCACCAGCGGCAAGAAAGGAGATTGATGATTGGATTGGCAAGACATTTCGTTCAAGAATGCCAGCAGAGCACGTGATATGGTTCAGGAACTGGGCGAGCCTCAAGACTATACATGCAGTCGAGCATGTTCATGTCATGCTGTACAATCCTGACATTTCATTTGTCAAGGAAATCACCAACGGAGATGTGCCCATGGCGGAAAAGGCAAAGAAGGATAACAGTTTATGATTTAGGCGTCTGTCCAAGTAAAAAACCTTTTCGTCTCACCTCTCGTCCTTTGTATCATAAGGTACGTACCTCAGGTGTAGGAGGATGGCTGTCTGCCAAGGCGTGAAAAGGTCGGCTGTTGCCAGGATATCAAGTCGGGAACGGGCCGCACGGGAGTCGGAGTTTCCACGTTTGGACAAAAGGCAACACAGCTCCACGACAGCAAAGAAAGGCTTCTGACGAAGTTGTATGGAAAGGGACGACGACTGACGACATAGACTGCAGCATTTTCGCATTTTCACAGCCTACTAAAAACTCCACGCCCTGGAGGCAGCTTCACATATTGTGTATACTTATCTTCAGTCAACAACATGGCTCCCATGGGCGCGACAGATGGCGCCTCATCCATCACCGTCGCAGTGCGCGTCCGACCATTCACAATTCGAGAAGCGGCACAATTGCAAAAGACAGATGACGGACCTCTATTCTTGGGAGAAGGATCACTTGCAGGGGTGCCGGCACCTCGAGTAGGTGGAAAGGGAATCAGATCAGTCATCAAAGTTGTTGACGAGAGATGCCTGTATGCGCTGCAATACGTCAATTACACAACAAGTCAAGACAAACGACTGACAGGACGACAGCATCTTTGATCCCCCGGAAGACGCGCCAGTGTCTCGATACTCGCGAGCAGGCATGGGCGGCAAGAGGTCAAAGGACCAGACCTATGGCTTCGACAAAGTCTTTGACGAAAACGTGACTCAAGGAGATGTTTACGAAAACACGACCAGAACTCTACTCGACAGTGTACTTGACGGCTACAACGCCACCGTCTTTGCCTATGGCGCTACAGGATGTGGAAAGACGCACACCATCACCGGCACATCACAGAACCCGGGAATCATCTTTCTCACCATGCAAGAGCTGTTTGAGCGAATCGGTGATCAGAACGAGGAAAAAGTGACCGACATCACCCTCTCATATCTTGAAATCTACAATGAGACGATTCGCGATCTTCTCTCTCCAGGCACACCCAACAACAAGCAAGGTCTGATGTTGCGAGAAGATGCCAACCAAGCCGTGTCTGTGGCCGGTCTCTCCTCGCACCGTCCGCAGAATGTATGTCTATGATCAGACCCTGTATATAAAGCGCCACACTAACAAGCAGCCCAGGTCAATGAGGTCATGGACATGCTCATCAGAGGCAACTCCGCCAGAACCCAGTCTCCCACCGAAGCCAACGCTACTTCTTCGAGATCACACGCTGTTCTCCAAATCAACGTAGCTCAACGAGAACGCAACGCAGACATTTCCGAGCCCACGACCATGGCCACGCTCTCCATCATTGATCTTGCTGGTTCCGAGCGCGCATCGGCAACAAAAAATAGAGGCGAGCGTCTGCTGGAAGGTGCAAACATCAACAAGTCGCTTCTCTCATTAGGCTCCTGCATCAACGCCCTGTGTGACCCCAGAAAGAAGAACCATGTACCCTACAGGAACAGCAAATTGACTCGTCTACTCAAGTTCTCTCTCGGTGGCAACTGCAGAACCGTCATGATAGTCTGCGTCAGTCCCAGTTCCGCTCATTTCGACGAAACTCAAAACACGTTGCGATACGCCAACAGAGCAAAGAACATCCAGACAAAGGTCGTGCGCAACGTCTACAATGTCGATCGCCACGTCAAGGACTACCTCAAGAAGATTGACGAGCAAATGGCCCGCATCAACGAGCTTCAAGCACAACAGAAAGACTTTGAGACATTGGCCTTTGCCAAGTTCAGGAAGCAGGAAGATAAAAAGGACGCCATCACCAGAGAAGGTCTCGAGAGAATCCGCCAGGCATATACCCACTCTACAGAGGAGCGTAGGGAAAAGACCAACATGATGGTGCGACTTCGCCACGTCGAGCGCAGAATCGCTGCCATATCCGCCTGGATCGGTAGTTTCGATCATGTCTGCGATACCCGGGAAGACGAGGAACCTCCGCAAAGTCTAGTCGCCATGCGGAAGACTGGCCAGGGGATCCTGGTCGAGTTGGAGGGCAGTAGGCAACATTTCCATCGAAAGCTGGCCAAATCGAACTGGGAACGCGCGATTGATACCGCAATTCAGAATGGTCTCCGCCAGTTGCAAGAGGCCGACCCCTCAGGAATAAATGGAACCGCGGCAGCCGACAGTCTCACGCGGGAAGCTGACATGCTAAAAGGCCAAGCTGATCGAGAGGCCTATACCGCAGTCCTCGAGCAGGAAAAGGCTGGCGAGACTGCTCTTTTGCAAGTCATGCTACAAGCAAACTTTGAAACTGTTGCCATTCTTGGTCAGATCCTACAAATGGACGAGACAGAGGCTGTCAATGCCGCGAAGAGTGTGCTCGGAAAGTTGCTCGCATCTTGCACAGAATCTGTCGCTCAGGTCATCAAGCCGGATGGTGGTCTCCACATCATTGAGGCTGTTCCTCCGACAAGATCGGGCACGCCGAAGAAGAAGAAAGCTTTCCAGCTGGCTGCTCCTTCACCCATCAAAGCCAGGATCAGGCCCAGTCTGGCCAACGCGTCACACCTTCGAGATGACATTCAAGATGACAGTGCGGCCTCAGGTTCGGGCTCCAACTCTCCGGCAAGAGCATCGCCTAGGAGGCGGAAATTGGGCATTCCTCGAAAGGGCATATCATTCACCGCCGCACCGAGGCAGAGATCACCTGTCAAGACGAGCAAGCGAGGTGTGAGATGGCGAGACGATACTGAAGATGGAAAGCTCGCCGAATTTCAAGCCACGCCGCCCGCCATCGAATCAACACCGGAAGCTGCATCTTTGTCGAACCTGCCAGATGCATCCTTTGAAAACGATGACTTTTCCGACATCAACTCTTCTCCCATCCCTCCTCCGCCAGTGCCGTCTTCTGAACTTCGAAACAGAGGCAGTGGTCGCTTTCAGGCTGGCTTTTTGAGCAAGCGACCAGACGGCTCCCCGGTGGCGCCTTCATCAAACGTCAACGCCCCGTCACCCCTCCGTGAGATCACCGGTAATGCCACATCCACTCTCAATCCCATTGCTGAGAACAAGTGGTCAGACAACAACTCTGCAGATGACAGCGACAGCAGCAGCGGTCCTTCTGATCCCACCACCGCCATTGGCCTGGGTCTGTCCGAGAACAAGGATGCAGCAAGAAAACTCCACTCAGCCATGAAAGCCAAGCGCTCCTCATCGGGCACGCATGTAGGCGGTATCCGCCGCGAGCACCGACGACGCTCACCCACCAGCGCCACAGCCTCACCCCCCGCCTCTGCATCAGCAGTTCCCGCCTCGAGCATGTTCACCGCCTCACAAGCCCGCCGTATGGTCAGTAGTCAAAAAGTCGGCGATGAATGGAAGTCGAGCGTCTTGTCTCCTCGCTCACAACCTATCCTCAAGGGCGCCCAGAGTTTGGGCAATCTAAGACGGACGACCATGAACGATGCCCCTAGGGAGGGTACAGGCAGTATGAGGGCCATGCCGGTGAGAGTCAGCAGTGTCATGGCCGCCAATGGACGACCGGGCAGCAGTAACGGAGGCAAAGCCGTTTGGCGGTGAAGATGACGGGACTGTACCGCTTCGGTCATGGCATGAAAAACTGTCGTTGCAGCTGAACCTTTTTTTGTTTTCGTATCTCGACAGGCGTTGACTTTTGGGGTGCAAAAGGTATCAAATTCTGAGATCAGAAGACACTGTGATTACAAGTTTCAGGGTGGGCGTTTTCGTGGTGTTTGGATAGGGTAGCATCAACGTACGGGACATGCATAGCCGGGGAGTCACGGCTTCGAGGTGTTGGGTGTCGCGAATCGTGCTCGGGTGTTTTGTCATGAATGGTTTTGGTGTTATCATGAATCGGACTTATTTCTGGAATAATATCGCTTTTCCTTCGTTCTGATGTCTCTTGCTTGCCTCAATACAATAAAGTAATTGCATGCGTCAAGGCGTGTCTGATTGATTTATACCTACTCTCTTCTCTCCTCCTTTTCCAATTATTTTTCTTCCATGCTGACACTTATGGCGTTATGAACTAGACTCGTTATAGGAAACAATCGCTTTTCTTGCTTTCGTTCTGATTCAATTCTGATTTTATTCCTATTGCTTTTTCTTACTTCCTCTTGCTTCCTTTGTAATAAAGTTGCATGCATTGAGGCGTGTCTACTTCGTTTATACCTCGTACCCTCTTCTGTCCTTCTTGTCTCTCCTCCTTTCCTGACAAACAGTTTTTCTTTCACGCTGGTTGGTCTCGGATGCTTTGGAGCTGGAAATATCTCGACTTCCATCTCTTGTCGTTTCTTGTCTGTGTGTCGTTGCTTGTCTATGTGTCGTTGCTTGTCTATGTGTCGTGTAGGCATCTTCTTCACTCTTGCTTCTGCTAAAGCGTCGAAATAACTTGGAGGTTGCAATATCTGGACTCTCATCTCTTGTCCTTTCTTGTCTGTTGTTCAGGTCTCAATTTTTAAATCCTACTTCTGCTAAGAGGTTTGAATGCGATATCTTGCATAAGTTGGCTGCCTACAAAGGTCGGCTGTCTGCATCGCAGTAGAGCGACTCTAGTTAATGCGGTCCTGTTATCAACCCCTCATGTGCCTCTTTTCTTTTCTCTCGACTTTTACATGTGTCCTGTTTTCTTTCCACTTTTTTGCTTCTGCTAAGGGAAAGAAACTTCTCGCAAGGACTGGCTGTCTGCATCGCGGCAGGGCGACCTTGTTTATGCCCTCCTATTTCTCGAGTTTCAATGCGGCCTTTTTTTTGACTTTTTATGTAGTACTTTTATTCAGCTTTCCATGCGGCCCTTTTCTTTTTTCTCACCTTTTCAAGCGGACCTGTTCTTTTTTCTCAACTTTTTATACAGCTTTGTTTTTCAAATTTTATGCAGTTCTATTTCTCAACTTTTCGTACTTTCATGCGGTCCTTTTTTCTCAATTCTCAATACATTCCACGCGGTCCTGTTTTGTCTACATAATGGCAGAGCGACTCTGATTCATGCGGTCCTGCTTCCCAATTCTTCATGCGTCCTGTTTCCCAATCTCTTATACGGTCTTTTCTCAACTTCTCATGCAGCCTTTTTCTCAACTTCTCTCAACTTTGAAAAGAGGAAAAAGTAAAAGGAGAGTCATTTGCACAAGACCCAATCCCTCTCTCTCACGCTACTCAAGACTACTAGAAGTTGACCAAGAAGATCGAGAATCAATCATTCAGAAAGAGGAATAGAGAGTGAGGACTCAGTTGGCTTGTAGATTGCGATATAGGAATTGGTTGGAGATTGCGAATGAGTATAAAGGAGATTGTTTGGAAAATTAGTCATTAGTCACTTTGTGTTTATGATGTGTTTAATAATGTGATCGTAATAGACGAACGTCGGTTTATATAGGATATTGTTTGAAGTTGCCTTTAATTTACTTGTTGTTGTCTTCGGTCTTTTTGTCTGTTCGTCTTGAGTTGGATTGAGTTGCAGAGAATAGTGTTTTTCAGACTGTACTCGTGTTTTCAGGACTGCATCTTCGGGACCGGATTCAAGAATCTGAGTTTCTACTGATGTTCGATTACTGCTTTCTACTGCTTTTCACTGCTCCTTACTGATCTTTACCAACAGACACGCAAACTAAATCCAAGACAAATCACCACTTAAGACAAAAGCTACGCAAGAGAACTTGTCATCAGTATTGATTATGGTACCCAAAACTATCATCTCTATATCTGTAGTCTTACTACTATAACAAGTCACCTAGTCCACTATAATAAGTCAATATTAAGTTCGACTTACATGTAAGTCAAAAGCAGCATCTGCAGACAGAAAGACAACAAGTCAAGAAGTCCTTGATATTCGAAATGGGTACGATGAAAGTCGCCATCGCGTTCACATTAAGGCGCAAGTCGACATGCAGTGCAGATTTTCGATACCAAGAGGATCTATATTTTTGCATGGGATCCACGATCTACGGACTACAGATCACATCCCTTAATTCTTGACGTGAAAGAAGAACAGAAAAGAAAAGAATATCAAACAATAAGATGCAATCTCAATATTATAGAGTTAAAGAAAAACCTGCATTTCTGTAGTCTAAGTCTTTGATCCATAGAGTTCGGTACAAAGATTCCGACTTCATAATCTCAGATGTGCATGACAAGTCAGAGCTGATTGGTATTTATATTGGAGTCAAAGAACCACATGGAAGTCGAACATTGAACAAGAAAAACGGAGGGAAAAGAGAATAGAAAGAACAAGAATAAAAACAAGAACAAGAATGAATGAATACGAATAGATACGAACAAAAACACAATCGAGTTAAGAACAATGTAAAAAATCTCAAGGCCAGAGCTTTTTACATCTCGAGACAAAAAGGGATACCACAAGAAAAGGATGATAATGATGATGATAATCGATATCTGACGTCTTAAGATAGACAGCAGTTGAACATTAGTGACAGGATGAATATGAAAACGCAAGTCAGCACAACATCGATACAAGTGCAAGAAAACCAGTCCAAAAGCAGTCAAGAAATAACACAAAATCGAATGTAAAAAAAAAAAAATAACAATAGACAAAGTATAGAAAGAAAACAAAACTTGCCATCTAAGTACAAGGCGATATCGTCTACAAGTGCGATTCAAATTCGAAAACGCAACTAGTCGTCAATACCTACAGAGAGGAAGAACTCAATCAGCGTCGACATCGACTCGGCATTCAGTGAATGAGTGGGACGGATATAGAACAAATAGCGTTGTCAATGTCAAGCAAATTCCGAGACCAATACGAGAACAACAACAAGCCATATACAAACTTACCTGGTACCCACAGATCGGTTCAAGAATCCCTTGTTACAACAATATGCAAAAACAAGCGCATTGAGATCTAGCAACGCTTGATGAGACAGCCCTTGAGCTGGTAGGATTGGCCACTATCAAAACCACCGATACTCCCAAGACACGAGCGTTTACTGCAGAACATGGTTTCTTTCGCACCCGTCGGTAGTCGAGAGTTAGCCAGGTACTCAAAAGCCCACTCGATTAGCTGAACGTCTAGGATCGTGTCTTACGCTTCTGAACACTCGACTGTTGAAACGGGGAATGATCAGGCCCGATGGTTCTCAGCCTTCAGGTACGTAATTTCGAGTATCGCACCGTCAAGACGTCAGTCCGAGACTCGGTCCGGAAGAGGAGAAAAAGAAGTGTTCGCATGTCTTGTATACGTCTTGTCTCCCTGCTACGCGAGTCAGAAGGTTTGCCTGTCGAGAAGGGAGTGATTGGACTAGTGCTCGTTATTATCCGGGCGGTAAGTTCGCAGTATTGTGCAGTTAAGACATTCAGGATGGAGCGCCGAACACTTCTTGTCTTCGTTTAGTCTCCCTGTGCCCGCCTGCCGACCTAGAGCACCACCTCCACCCAAAACTGTAGTCGTGCTACCTGCCCGAATAGGACATTGCATAGAGAGTAAATACTTTGCTAGGGCATTAATTGTTCGGCCACGTCAGCCAGAACGACCGGGGTATGGGTAAACCCATGGCTAAAGTCTAACAAGCAAACAAGCCTCAACGTGGAATTCGGCGCGGCTACAGAACGGTAGACAGGTGGAGGCGGGTGTATTTATACTTCGTGTCATGAACTTCTCTGTCAGAGCTTTGTCGTCATGTGGAGTCTGTTGTGATTTGTAGGATGAACTTGTTCCTCAATTCGCTTCTTGATGGCTCATTACTCCACTAACGGCTGTCTTGTTTTCGTTCTTTTCAAGTATCTCCATGTACCGAAGCGATTTATGATGTGGTTCTTGGCGGTTCGCCGGTGTTGGGACCCCGTATCCCCAATCCTTCAGGCCGTTTATGTCATACATGGAAGACGGCGCCATAGGGTTCTAAGCCCTGAATCGTAGTGCATGAACCCTACGGCAAGCTCAGATCTGGGCACAAAGCCTAGCGCCGCGGTTACTCCTGTCACTAACTTTTAGCATACGTCTTTGAAAGTCTAATCAATAGAGTTTGAACTATAACCCTGAACTTCATTCTGACTTCATGTTATGCCTGTGCCACGCGCTCACACTGGTCTAGCAACCAGTGCGCTGGGAATTGAGCCACATTCTTGGAGGGGGAGATATCGGCGGAGGACCTGATCGGCTGAGATTTGTCATATGAGGTTCAAGGGTATATGCTGGTTTGGACTGTTAAAAGCGAGGCCTAGTGTTGAGTTAACGTACTGGTGGCTAAACAAGGACTCCTGGGCCTGGATTGACAATCTCCCGAATGCACTATCGAACTGAGTGTCAGAACTGATTTGCTGGTAGATTCAAGTGGTATGTAACAGGAAAGGCAAGCGAGAGACCTCACACAAATCACCTAGTCGAGATGAATTGATCTCCTGGTTCGCGCTTGGCCCATCAGATGTTGCGTCATTTTGGTACGAATTGTAACGTCGGCCTGATGCAAAGCGTCCACGATTGTCCTCTATCTGTATCCTTGCCATTCTTGTTGGTCGGTAGTCATCATAAACTCTTGTCAGAAGGTTAGAAGCAGAATGCTCTGGACTCTCGTTCTCCATCACCGTTTCTCGACTAAGCATAGGCGTTGTGCGGGGAGCGATCCGTTCTTCTCGAGCCCTACACTGAATCAACTCTTGCAGGCATGGTGAAGCCTATCGATTCTCCCCTTGGCAGCGATTCATCTGGTGGTTGCAGACGAATCTGCTAAATGCGCGGTCCATGATACGCAAAGTAGTAGGCGTGGCAAGACAATGCAGATTGACGCCCCCATGTAGGTTGACATGCACAGGTGATACCTATGTTGACTTTCAAGACAGTCCATACAGCCAGGCATATTATGTTTCTTGTCAACTCGTCGGAACCGTGAATGGTGAGAGACAGAGCGAGACCATAGAGTAAGTCCGTGATGCAGAACGACTCGTAAGACGACGTAGAGCCAAATAGACTCGAATAGATCAAGTCTTTATCAAATATCTTAGCTAATTCCTCGACTGACATCAGCATGTATGAGGATGTTGGTAGCCTGGACACGAGAGGGAGTGACCAGACACGATGACTGTGGTGAGTTCATGTGAGCAGAACTTTATAATAATGTCAGCTCAAGGTCAGACTGGCAATCAAGCCTCACCAGCTAGTTTTCGTAGCATGCTTATAAAATGTCGGGTATAGGGCTGGGCAACACTATGGAACATTGCATTTGCGCAGTCAGAAATCAGCATGTTACTGCTTTTCGAGAAACACTGCTGACAAGATCAAAACTCATATAGACATTGTCGAGTCCTGCATGACAGAACCTGCGTGCGGTTCCTTAGCCCAACAACCATCGTCATGGCAGTCGTCATGGCAGTCGTCACAACAATGGTGGTATACAAGATAGTCATGTTGCTTACATATGCTTCGCCTCGCATATCGGACAAACTCGGTTGTCAGATCCTGTATACGCATCGATATTCTAGGAGCGCTGGGGCTGGTAGGAACGATGCATAACAATGAATGTCGTATGATTTACTTAGCGACCATAGCAAAGCGTGCAGCGAGAGGCAAGACAGTATGGGCGGTTAGTATCTTGTGGAGAATAGACCACAAATGACGCCCTGAGATTGGCCCGCAAATGGAACCAGTCCACCATTGCGACCAGAATTACGCAAAGGCGGTCAATGATATGAGGCGTGAGAATCCTACGCCAAGACGGTTAGTGATATGTGGCCACGCGTGGGAACCGGGAACCCTACGCTAAGTGATATGCGGTGCAAAAACCCCTGTGGGGTACCTTAATACATCGCTGGTTCAAACTGGTAAGAATCGGCCACCCCGAGCCAATGGTCAACCTTAAATTTCCATACCCGAACCACGAAACGACTCGTTGTCCTGTCCCGATCTGCCTGAAAGCGATCTACCTTATTCTGTCCATGGACACTGGTAAACGTTGTCGCTCCTCCAGCTTCGTACTGACTTAGGCTGAAGACACGGCAATACAATGCCTGAGCTAATTTAGCCGTCTAAATCAAAAATAACAGAGGTACCGAAAGCAGGTGAAAGTACTTAATGACAAGCATGCGTTTCAAGAATGCTGCCGTGAGAATTGGAAAGGTCTAGACCCCCAACTCTTCATGCAGGGCCTTAGTGGCTCTCCTTGCATACAGGGTATGGAAATAGCAAAAACTCAACAACATCTTTATGAGTATTGCTTAGATAGATTACAGTGGATAGTGAGAGTACATGAGCTAATAATGTGGATCTCCTGGTCTTGGTAATTAGAGTCATAACGTCCAACGCTCAGGCCAAGCCAGACGAAAGATGATGCGTCGATGAGCTAGCATATTATCGCCTGGGTTGGTGCGGCGGATACATGGTGCTTTGTTGCATCGCCTGATGATGAGCTATTTGCTGCAGTCTCAACGCCTGCCATTCGTGCTCGGTAAATTGTTGCGGCTGGTGTGGGTCTGCGCATTGCTGTTGCATTTCATGTCCTTGAAAGTGCTGTGGTGCAGACGGCGCTTGCATTGTCGGTACGGGGTACGGATTAGGATCCGGTGGTTGAGGACTAGTCGATGGCACCGTTTGATCTAGCATGTGGCGGCTACCTGCCGTTACAGAGTCATGCCGAGAATACAAGCGTGCATGCGATCCGATGGAGTAATTGTAGGCTGAAGGTGGAGCTGCGTGATGCATGTTGTGGTATGCTCCAGTTTGTGGTGCAAGATAGGTGTCCATATATGGGTATGCTTGCTGAGGGACATGGTGTGGCTTATGAGATGCGGTCGATGATGGCCTTCTTGTATCTTGCGCGGATTGATTCGATGGCGACGGCTGCAAATGGCGACCACCTGGAGGCATTGTCGGCATGGAAACACGTCTTGATTGTAGACCTGGATCCTCAAGCAAGAACATGCCTGTATTGCCCATTGCGGATTCTTTGTAGTACCTAGAACCAGGAGGTCCTGAATGTGATCCTGGTTTTGAAGACTTGTCGACAACATCACGCAAGCGCAGTAAGCCTTCTGATATACGAGAGACGGCCATCCCTGCTAGTTGGTGAGTAGAATTCTTATCCAGCTGTACGAAGACCGCGTAGGCTTGTTCAACTTTTGGTATGCTCTGTGTATCGCCAGTCTCAAGAGCATCCAGTAGCAGTATCAGGCAGGCATTGAAAGCTTGTTGACCGATAGTCCAGTCAATCAGCGCGATCTCGACCCTTCGAAAGAAATAGACAAAAGCGTTCAGAAGCGAAATTGATGAGGACAGAACCATTGGTCTCCCACGAGGTACTGTGTGAGGTCGAAGCAGGGGACCATCAGAGTAGCCGGGACCGGTAGGTACCGATGAAAATCCTTTCGGTGAGGGTGAATTGAACTCCGGGCTCGCTCGTGTGTTTTCGATACGTTGACGGTTCAACAGTATAATGTAGCTGTGTATCTTACAGTAATGCACTGGTCGATGTCAGCGATATGGAAGAATTTGAGGGCATATAAATCTTGTTCACCTGCGGTCGTGGCACACAATGGATATTCTGGTAGTTGTGTATCCAAATCGGACCAGGATTCGTTGAACTGGAGGATATCCGGCATCGTGTCCCATAGCGATGCCAACCTGTCTGTGAACATATCTATCCTTGGATCCGTCAATTGATTGCTGCTAAGAATCTGCCGTCCCAACAGCGTGAGCTGATCAACAAACTCTCCCAACCTTAGAACAGCGGGGTTTGTCGTCAGAGGTTCGGCAGGTGGACAATCCCCAATGCCTGATATTCCCAAAGGACGACCGAGGGTCATTGAGTATAATTGATCGGTATGCAACATCCACCACCATATGTTATTACGTATCGTACACTCTCTCAACTCTGGAATAGGATCGAGGTATTTTGGGTTTCTGTGGAGGCCAATGGATTGAGCGAGACGAATGGTCAGCCCAAATACAGACCATGCATCGAGGAATCGACCACTGTTTGTAAGGTAGGAGCCCAGCAGGAGCAAAGCTTGGACGCTCCTTAGAGTGGGCCGACTCATAAAGGCCGAGGTACGTAGTGCTTGCATGCTAGCAGCCACTGGGAGTGTGAGTGATAGTGCGGTGGTAGACGTTCCCGTAGTAGGCACTTACTGAAAACATCACCGCCACGAATACGGTCTCGCGACTGCTGTGCGTCCTGATCATCTTCTCCTAGTTGTAGACCTAGCGCAGAGCCAGCAAATAGCAGGGCCAAAGCATCTGGATACAATACAGCGTTCTGTTCCGCATCGTGAAGGAAATGCTCTACCTCCTTTTGAGTCAATTCTTCTGGCAGAAATGGGAAAGCGAACCCTACGGCTTTGTCGGCGAAGACTCCAATATACTTGAGCAGGTCGGCGCGAGGCTCTAGACACTGTAAAAGTCCTTCGGTCGCCGTTGTAGCTTGCCAAAGCGCAGGAAAGGGGAACATTGAGTTGTGCTCTGCATACATGTCTGCGCCGCGGGGCATTGTAAATGCCAGTGACTTTGGCTCTACCTGCATGCTCGCAAACTAACTCTTGTCAGCTTAGTGTGTAGTGTGCGAGCGAGACATCGCGCCTTACATCTGAGGTTACATTGGCTAGCCCAGGGCTACCAAAATAGAGGCTGTCAGTGTGATCGCCTGTTCTGAAACGCTTTTGACGACTGGCCTCTCGTCGAGTGCTTTGCCCTGGTCTCCCCGTAGAGGATCCATCGTCATCCTCACTATCATCGCTCAAGGAGATCTTGGCTGTCAAGAGACGTTCCTTGAGTCGCTGATTTTCTGCACGTAGTTTTCGCAGCTCGAGAGATTGCTGGATGGGGCCAAACTCGGTGCCCTCACCAAGAACGAAGTGACAATCTTTAGGTAGACCTCTTGCGCAACATGCCGAACACGGTTTGGTCCGATCGCACTGAGCCAAGCATTAGCCTCTGCCATTATTCCTGGGCTTGTAAACACAAGGCTGACCTTGACCTTTCTTTCGCGGCATTTGGTGCATGATAAAAGCTGGCGAGGTTGCTGCTGCTTCTTTTTCCTTTCTCGTACTGATATAGATGTATCAGTTTGTAGAGCAGGCGATTGCGAGGACTGAGGTGTCTGAAAAGCCTCCCCGTACGCTCCGTGAGCAGAGGCCATCCAAACGGATGTTAGTCGGATCCTGGCTTTGCTCCAACGACAGCCTTAGTCTCTGAACCAAGACTCATTTGATTGGATCAAGCCAAATGATGATCAGAGCAATATTCGCGTGTCAAAGAAGACGGAGAGACTGAGCAATAGGAGTGGGTACGGACACGGCTTGGAGTGTTGACCTTGGGCCGGTTTTGTATGTCTGACGCTCCTGCATAACGCGAGATTGCTGAGACCCTAAGATGTGGGGAGGTGCATCCATCGAGTTCGTGCTCACGGAAGATCTAACGCCAGACGCCACATTCATCTAGTGTAGTAAAGAGGAGATTGATGTAGATAAAATAGACCGCAAGCTACTAGAATTAGTCAGTTCTTTCTGATTAGCCAAACGTCACGAAGACCGAGGCGCCGAAACTCTGGAGAAAGACCCACAAGAAACTCACTTGGAAAAAAAGCACAGGGATAGTACAGCCAAGCAAGCCATCAACAACGCCGCGGTGAGATCCGGTCACTGGTGATGTGTCTCAACATCTCCCTCGATCTCATAGCAGAGTACCGAGCTCCCGAACGTGCTGAACCAAGATGGCAACGCGTTCGATCGCCGTGGCTCGGATCTAGACTTCACACGGACTCCACTGCCATGGCGTTGGCGATATACATATCACAACCAAGATCAATGGTTCCGGGATTGCGGTTTGACATGGCGACACTGACGCCGCAGCACTAGAGCAGGCGGTTACCAAAACTGGGCTGATTCCGACCGCCCGGGCCTGTAGTTGTAAGTGTCGCCGTACGGTCATGTCAAATGGGATAGCACAGACAGTGGCTTGCATGACGGGTTCAGCGGATGCGACATTGGAGGGCGCCGGCCTCGTTGCGCCATTGTCACATGGGCGGACCCGTTCTTAATAATATTGATTGGAATATGTCCACATCAAGCAAGCCCAATCGCATCAACTTGCTGCAATGGTGCCCGAATTGGACTCCACTGTAACCATAGCGAGATGAAACCTGCAGCTTGCGTGTAGTCCGATTCTTCGCAGCATGGCAAGCAGTATCTACCTGGTATACACCGTCATGACAAATTTCAACTTCCACTTGAGTGTGCAGATCAACGCCTGCAGGGCCGCGAGCGTTTTTGTTGGAGGGTGGTCAAGCAAGTATACCTTACTCGCCTTGATTTCTGTGATTAGATACCGCGTCGGCGTGCAGTAGTCAAAAGTTCGACGATCGAAGTCCGAGCGGGTCAGCCCTTTGACCTGGTCTCCAAATCCACTTTGGACCCTTTTTCCCATACATTTCGTCGCATGCAATTAATAAGACTGATACACTACATGCTTTTATTGGAATGGTTTCTTACAATTATGCCCGAAAGCTTATCGAGAAGTCATTCCCGTCCCCTACTCCACAGCGGGTGATCTTCCGTGCAGGAACAAAGAGCACACACTATTACGGTATCATGAATCAATGACGATTAGTGATCTTCAAAAGTAAAAGGAACCGAACAGGCTTTTTCAATTGGCTTGATCATCGACGCACTATATGGGACGACGTTTGATCAACAACGTGGATAACGCCCATGTCTACATCACACACTGTGCCGTAAGGTGACTTGTCGAATAATGAAGCGTTTCGCGTCAGCCTTGCAAAAATGGGGTCAAAGAGGAAGTGTGGAGTAGATGAATCACGCCAAGATTGTATTTCAGCTACCGCATGCCCGGGTGACATGTCTCAGGAGAATACGCGCGTGGAGGTCCCGAACAAGGAAGTTCAACCGGCTTGGTGTGAAGACTTCGGTTGGGTAAGGTAGGTGTGGATGATCACTTAAGTCCTTGGTATCTGGGCTTGCTTGTGGCGTGTGGCTTGTGGCATTCCGAAGCCAGAATGAATATTTCAAATACGCACGAGTATCTTGTGACTGCCTTGTATGCGGCAAGAAGGGTACATGGAGATGAACAGCCGAATCCGGGAGGTCGGGTAGGTAGGTGTTCACCTTAGGGTGAGAAGCACTACTACGGTAGGTGCTGTACCTCCGCGGCATTACTCAAAACGATGAACTTCGACATTGTCACACGAGTAAGCTGGACATACGACCCGCATGCCGCCGAATGAACCAATCTATCGGGATGCATGCTTCCTTCAAAGGACCGATAAGCATGAGACTCTTTCGCATCGATTCCGTACAGATCGCGGTACCGGATTCATCTCTAAGCCATATCTGGCGATCAAACGTGGCCATCTCGAGACTCATCAGCCAGTCATGGTCTCTGAGGTAGCCATTGTTAGCGCTCGGTTCTCCTCGAATCAATCATGCCGACAACAGTTCAACTGACTGCAAGCCCGAAACATTTAGTTATGGTGAAATGCATTTTGCCCCTGTAGCATATGCACTTCCAAGGACGGCATGATCTAAGCCGCATCGAAGTCTCGATTCCCACGTCCGGCACATCAATCAAAATGCTCTACTCCCATCGGCTTATCAACCGAAGTGGCTTCATGACAACCTTCCTCATGAAGCAATCGACGTGAGAAATCTCGACTTCCCACCAGTCACCAGCCATTGCGTCTCCCAGCTCCACGCTCTCGGGTTTCATCATGGTACACGTTAGACTGTATTCCTTGAGCATGATTGCGATCTCGTTGACCTGCATCTGCGGCCGCTGGAAGATATACGCGTGGAAAGTGCTCGGTAGCTCGGTCTCCTTGAAGTGATGTGCCCTGAAAAAGAGTTGCGAGACCCAGAAATCCTCGGCGTAGCGAGTTGCGCGCCTGATCATCATCTCTCTAGGCTGCAGACCTGTCGTGATTGATTTTAGATTTGGGGTGTTGAAGGCAAGATAATCTTCACGATTCGTGCCGATGAGTGATGATTTCGTCGTGGCTTCTTCACGCAACGCGGCTTCGATCTGCCAGTGCAAGATCATGTCACCGTATCGGCGGAGTGGCGATGTTGCTTTGCTGTAATACGGGAGTCCAAGTACCTTGTGATGCAGGGGCGTGGTGCTCAGAATGGTGGCGCCCGTCGACCTGAGGTATTCCATGGCAAGATGCATCGGGGCTTCGCCGCCGTTCTTTTCAGTTGCAGGTGCAAGAACGTCTCGATAGTATTCCTCGGGATCCTCTGCATGAGGATGAGGGATGGTGCCTCTGAAAATGACAGGTATGTTACGTTCGGCACACCAGTGAGCGCCAATCTCACATGCGAGAAGCATCATTTCTCGAACAAGTATATCTGAGACGCCCTCACCAGCAGAGAACCATGAGACGAGTTCTTGGGATCGATATTGGATTATCGGCTCGCCTTCGAGATAGCGTGCCTTTTGACGCGACGGATGGTCCCAGCCAAGACCTGAACGGCTCCAGGTGTTCCATACCGAGATGTCTGGCCTGTGTGCATCGAGAAACAGTCCGCCGGCAGCTCGACGTTTGGCTTGGCGCGACTCTGCCAGCTTCTGAATAACCTTGAGGCTCTCGATTTGCTCTTTCGTGAGCATCGCCGCTGTCTTCTTGGGCTTTTGTCTTGGCGCCTGGCCGCCGACGCTGAGCATTCGCTCCTCATGGCTAGCATCATATACTCCGATGACTTTGGATACGGCTTCTGGGGTGATGTGTTGCACATTACGAATGAAGCCTGGGACTATCTTGTGCTCGAGGGTTTCTCCTTGCAAGTTCATCCTTGCGCTAAAGGTCAAGCAAGGACGATCCTTGTCCAAGCTAAAGTATCTTTGAGTCGCCCACCGAGGCAACATCATGAAAGCCCTCTCAGGCATATAGATGGTCTCGGTCATATGGCGAGCCATCTTTGCCAGCGGATGCTCTCTATTGAAGAAGGCTGTGGGATTCGCGATGTGGATATGCATCCAATACTCATCTTTCCCAGCATTCTCTATAGATATTCCATCATCGATCTCATGAGCGCCTTCTCCATCGATACAGAAGACTGGGAGGTCTCCCCAGTCTTTGCGGAGATCTTTCATGGAGTCGACGAATTGGGGCTCGTCTTGCATAAGCATCAAGGTAGTCATCAAGTGCTCCAGCGGCTTGGAATGTTGTGAAGAGGGTAGCAGGAGGTGCTGATCGAAACGAACACGGTTCTCATGTGGCAACAGTACTCCAATCTCTTGCAAAAACATGAAACCTGTCATCTGGTTGAGGTCGTAGTCTTGATACATGCCGGTTGCCTGGAGGATCAAAGGAGGGAGGGCTTCGACTCTCGGTAGGCCAATGAATATGTTGGAGCATGCCCATCCTTCCATGAATTTGATAAGCTCTCGGTCAGTATCAGAAAATTCACCAGTGTGAAAGACACGCGTAGCATCCTGGTCCTTGGTGATTTCGAAGCGTGTTTTACTCGGCGCGACACGCCCGAACTTGGTGGCTTCGCGTGTCTTGCGGCTCTCCTCGATGAGCCCCCGTATCTTGACGATGAAATCGTTGACATATCTCGCTGAGCCTGTGAAAGTGGGGCCCTTATTCGAGTGAGCAGAAGATGCCAATGCATCCTGCCATTTGCGCATCCAGTTACGGACCTTTTCAACAGTGGCAACTTGTTCCTTGGACCTGATCTGGATGAAACCAGTCAGGCGATGACTTCTGCGATCGGAGCCGAAGGCGAATCCGGCTCGCATCAATGCCTTGCGGACGGTGAATAATGCCGGTGCTGGTAAGGAACTGCCGGTTGGCTTGTTGAGAAGCTTTGATGCAACCTGTTCCAGGCTGCCGAACTTTAGATCGGTCGGATGTGCAAGAAGGCCATGAGCGTTGTCAAGTGTAGAGGCATGTCTTCTGTACCAATCTTCGCTCTCTCTCTGAAACTGGAGCATGCGGGAGACTAGGGGTGCGGAGGCATCTCTTGGTACGCTCAGATCAAACATCTGAGCACGGTCAAGCAAATCATCCGTCACTTCCTGGTTAGGGAGATATGGTATGATGGGATCTATCATCTCCGGATCCATCCAGTCAGGGATTGCGTATTGTATGAGCCTTTCGCTAAGGTGAATCCATTTACCGTGAACAGTATAGAATTGCGATTGAGGTGGGGAATTGCCAACTCGTCGCACGAATACGGCAATGATGGATTCTCGCTCACTGCGTGGAAATTCCAACTCGACCAAGTCACCCTTTCGAAGGAAGCGGTGTTGTGGGTCGAAGTCCTCCAATTCATCCGTCTGAGCCTGGGCGATTGATGAGAGATCATCTCTTTCGACTTCCTCGGCCTCCATGGGTCGTCGGAAGTTGTCAATGTCGCCAAGACGGGTGAAATTGTTGCTTTGCTCTCCAAACTCGTTGACGTCGGCACCTTCTGAAAAGTCCAAGGTCTTGTCTCGTCCATGCTCTTCGTGCCATAGTTTCAGCTGTTGGCGAATATTTGAAATGGGTTTGGTCTTGTCGAAGGCTGGCAGATGGTCTTCAAGCGATTCGATTGCTGCGTTGTAGACTGGTGGATCAGACGTGGGGCTCGTCTCTGCTTGCTGCAACAACTGTCATGACGGTAAGCTCTTGCTGGAATATGGGCTCAGACTTGACCTACTCGGACGGACGAATGATACAGCCTTGAGCCGGCAACGCCTAGTCCTTTTGAGAGCGCATTTACATTCCTTGAATTTGGTACGACCTGAGCAAGGCTGGATGCGGACTTTCGTAGGTACGAGTGGCTGGATGGCGATTTTGCTGTGCCACCAAGGGTGGAATATGGTCTTGAGTATCTCAGAGCGCAACTCCAACACATGCCTGAGAGGTCGGGTGGCCTTCGCGCGACTTCTTTGCGAATGGTCAACATAGCCTAGACCAACGACAATCTGTCCAACTCTGGAATATCAGAAACGATGGATGATGGTTGTAAGGACAAGTTCAAGCACACAAGATTCGCCTCCAAGAATTCACATGCATGACATCGATGTAGTCCGTGCGCTCGGGAGTGAGGCTTTCGCCGCAAAGCTCAGGTCAGCTTCATTTCTTCGCCATACAAGTCTCCATCAACTCTCCCTTCCATAGCATGACAACGACAACAGGTTAGTAATGTCCATCTCCTCCTTCTTCTGCCATCTCTATATGATGAGTGTTTAATTATAGCATGTATTATCCGAGGGTCTATCAGACCTTACGATGACACCTATCCCTTTACTGATATCCCACATTTTGCTTATTGTCATTGCTACACATTATATTCTGCTTGAATCGAGCTGACAATAGAGCAGGACAGGTATAGTGATCATGTCTTCTCAGAAGGCTCCTGCAGGGCACTTCACCATCTTGTACTTCGCGGCTGCGTCCTCATTCACGAAGAAGCAATACGAGCATCTTCCTGCTCCGCTGAAAGTATCGGCGCTGTCCGAAGAGCTTGAGAAACGTTATCCTGGAATCAAGAACAAAGTCTTGGACAGCTCAGCGCTCACGGTCAATCTTGACTATGTAGACCTCGAAGAAGCTAAAAATGCGACTATCGAAGAAGGTGATGAAGTCGCCATTATACCACCTGTCAGCTCTGGTTGAGCAGATTATACCTGCTTCGTGCATACGTGGTAGCTTCTTGATATAACGATGAACATGATGAATCTTGTGGTCACACAATATCCTTGGACTTCACCAGGTACCATCGAAAGGTGGTCGCTGGAGCCTTTCTGCTCCGACCTGGAGAAATGGACCCCTGTTGTCCTAGGTCCAGGAGGGCTACCAGACAGGCAAGCCCTCTGGTAGAGCCTAGTGGTCATATGTCCAACAGTAGCGTGCCTGGCTTTTGGCACACATTCCTCTTAGCTTATTTACTGAAATAATGAAACTTGTTATGACTATGTCCTGTGTCGTTCGAGTGACGGATTGACTTGTAAATAGATCCCCATGTCGATTTTCTCAGATCCAAGACAGTGACGATGCAACGAGAATACTCGTTGTGTAAGGTACGTACCTTAAGGTATGAGTAGTACGCACGGAGAGGAAAGCTTGAGCGGTCCCGGCACCGAAACAGGAAAGCGCGGTCCCGTGACTCCCGTCTCTATAAGCTCAGGTCAGGGAAAAGGCAAGAAGGCGTTCTTGTCGGGAAAAGGAATCGGTCGTTGTCCTCCGAGCCGTCACCCGCATCAGCGAACACGTCCAAGCTCGTTTCTTGAGGCATCATTGTCAAGATCGCATTGCAATCTAGTGCCATCAGTCTCGCACTGGCAGTGGTAGTTGACGCGTATCCGTTGTCGCCTTGATTCGAAACACATGTGAATATCGACTTCGTCCCCGCAGGCAGCTAGCATCGGCTCGAGTCATCAGCAACCTGTCTTGACTCTTAATCCATCAATCATTGAATGCGCCGGCGCTTTCCATCGACAAGCACCATCAGCAGTCACAATGAGCAGACAGCAACCACCACCACCGCCGCCGCCGCCGCTCGATCCACGGTTGATGGCACCTGGCACAGCCCCATCTATGGATATGCCTGATATGCACTACCACAGGCAAAGTCAGCCTGTACCTTATCCACTCCCACATTCCACACCGGCACAGTCAAGGATGTATGCAGATGGTTGCCCCGTAGAGCCCGGCCACGGACAACCGTATTACGGGCTTCAAGCAGGACGATCGCCCAGTGACGAGGTCCAAGATGGTGTTGATGGCGAACGGCGCGAGAGTGGCATCAGCGCTTTCAACCATCAAAGGTGGGCCACTGCTCAAACACCACAGAAGACGTCCCTTGAACAAGCACTAACCTACCAAAGTCCAAGCGGTGACAATGCTGATCAGAAACGATCTCGCGCGTGCGAAGCGTGTCGAGGGCTGAAAGTGCGCTGCGACATGGACCTCAATACGCCCAACGAACCGTGTAAACGATGCAAAAAGGCCAGTAGACAATGCATCGTCACACAACCAAGCAGGAGGAGGCAAAAGAAAGCAGACACGCGAGTCGCCGAATTAGAGCGCAAGATTGACGCTCTCACCGCCGTCATTGCTCAGCAAAACGTCTCTCCCTCATCATATCCACACCAATCTGCTCCCGAACCCTATCCCCTTCATGGAGATCAAGGCGAGACTCCGCAGAGCAGCGTCGCTACCGCTACTGCGCCCACCCACCACGATGCGAGGCCTTCGATATCCAACTCTACGCCGCAACCCTATCATCCCAACCTCGATTACCCACACGTCAAGTCCGAACAAATTGCTCAGCCAAGCAACAAGCGGAGGAGAATAGAATCCATGTCCGAACCCAATCCCACTCGTAGCGTCGCACCAGCCGATTTCAAGGCCGAGAATCATGAGGGCTATCAAGGCTTGCGTCACGAGCTCCACAACCTTTTCCCACAAAAGGTCAAGGAACGTCTTGTTGCCTTGGTCGAGCCGGAGCTCATGCGTACCATCTTTGACCATTTCTGCACAAATCTTCTTCCCGTCTTGCCATGTCTCGCCTTCCCGCCCGGGACTAGCGCTGAAGATGTCCTTGAGGCCAAGCCCGTTCTCATGCTGTCCATCATGGCCGTCGGCTGTGGCTTTGTCGTATCAATGGAATTGCGTCAGAGTCTCTACGATGAGATACTCGCTGCTTTCGCTGAGGCCATCATCCAAAAGGGAGTCAAGAGTCTGGAGATTGTCCAGGCTCTGCAAGTCAGTACACTGTGGCAGAGGCCCCCAGCAAAACCCCATTCCGCCAACTTTTACGTCTTGGTCCACATGGCCGCCGTCATGGCCATGGACCTTGGACTGGGTAAGCGCTTCAGGCCGCACAAGATGAAGCGGGGCTTTGGCGGTCCAGGCAGCGATCTGCCCCCCGGCCCGCCACAGGTGCTTGTTGATTCAGACTCAATGGAAGCTCGGAGAGCTTGGATGACATGCTACTTCCTTTGCGCCAGCATTTCGCAGATGCTAAGGCGTCCCAACATTCTCCGCTGGACCAATTATATGGCCAAATGTGTCGATCTGCTCGAGACTTCGCCCGATGCTGCACCTCTGGACAGACTGCTCGCACAGCACATCAAGATACAGCACATCTGCGAAGAGATAAACACATCCTTCGCTCTTGACGATCCCGATGCCACCTCCATCTCCATCCTCGATCCCAAGGTGGCTTACACGCTCAATGTTTTGGAATCTCAACTTCGTGAATGGGAGGCCAAAATCCCCGACGATCTACGCAGACCGGAACTCGCCTTGTCAGCACACACTACAACACTCTATCTTCACGAAATAGCGCTTCACGTGAACCACAACACGGATGATTTCTGTATCCCCTTTACAGAAGAGCGCCTCAAATCTGGCAGCGAGAACGGGTTCGCCGCGACCCTAACACAGAACCAAATGGCATCCATCGAAGCCTGTCTTAAAGCATCGCACAATGCTATTGAGACGTTCTGCAGCTTTGATGCAAACACACATGTTTACCTGCCTCCGTTGCTCTACTTTGTGCGTGTAATGTATGCACTCATTGTGCTCACCAAGATTCACGTTGCCGTCATTGCGCCAGGCTCAGAGCTCGGTAAGATAATCAAGCAGTCCGATGTCCGAGCCGAGGAGTACCTCAACAGACTCTGGGACATGTTCCAGGAGGTTGCCACTCAACACCGCATGGGTCCACACCACAAAGCACAGCACATTCTTGGCATCTTGCGAGACTGGGTCAGCACTCATCAGCATGGCGACAGCATCAAGCCAAAGCCTAGCGCATCCAACGATTCTGGCATGCATGCTCCAGATCATGCTTCCAAGTCAACATATCCACCCAGAAGCGACAGCAACGATAGCTTGAGGGTGTTGAGCGAAGCAGCAACTGCCGGCGCGAATCCACAGCAGCAGACTGGCAACTGGTCATTTGATAGCCCATCGGTCGTGTCATACAATCCGTATGGCATTAACAGCAGCAGCGTGGGCCAAGGACCCAGCTCTGCCGCCTCTTCCACGACAGTTCCCACTCCACAGCCATATTCCGGTGGTAACTATGATCCTGCGATATTCGGCCCTCAAGGCTTTCAAAAAGGCGACAGCACTGATTGGACCGCTGCTTCGAATATGGACTTTGAGCAGGCCGTCAATGTCGCACTGCAGGATCTGGATTTCAGTGGTGATCTTTTTGGTGAGTCTTGGATCCATGCATGTTTTTTTTTTTCTGATCGAAGCCGCATATTGATAATAATTCGCAGGCTCATTCTTTGGCAACGGAGTGGACCCTTTCCAGCTCTCGATCGAAGGAGCCGGCACGAATACCTCTAGCGGTGGCGGAAACGGTAATGGCAACAACGGCAATAACCCAGCAGGCAGATGGTAGATGATGGCGTTTGCTGTCTCTCTGTTCTTTCTCTCTTGTTTGGGGGGAGGGGGTGTGTCCACAAAAAGGATGGGCAAACCTCTTTTTTTTTTTTGTGTGTTTGGCAAAGCATACCCTTATACCAGTGTATATACGGCAGGAGGTATTCTTTCTCCTCCACAGTCCACGCCGAGTATTCGCATGACATGACAGACAGACAGACGTCTAGTCTACGATAAAGTCTGCCCGCGAGCAGCAGCTCTTTTTGTCGTCTTCCTTTCCCTTGCCCTCCCTGTCCTTGATTGTACTATTGTCGTGTTCGCCCTCTTCCGGCCCGGTATTCCCCCTCTTCCAGCCCGGTATACTTGAAATAGGCATGGACGTCGTGGCTACGCTGTCATGAAGGTCAGTCATATGGCCATCGTCTCGGCAATCCTCATCTCACAGCATTGTAAGGTACTGTACTGTATCGTGTGGTAGACGTCGTCCTATACCCTCCTTGGTGTACCGTACTAGACGGGTGTACTGTGTACCGTAACACTTTACCTGTCGTCGTCTCGAGATATGTAAGAGGTGTGCATTGTCTCGAGATATGTAAAAGGCGTACGTGTAGTAGTGGTTGCTTTGTTTTACTTTTGCTTGAGACGAACCAAGTTTTTTGCCTTTGTTGTGTTTCTTTTCGCTTTGTCTGTTGTTGCTGTTTCTGTTCGTGTTGTCGTTATTCTTATTTCTATTTCTATTGTCGCTGCTTTCGCTGTCTCTGTTATTTCTATTTCTATTGTCACTGTTGCTGTTTCTGTCGTCGCTGTTTCTGTTTTCGCTGTGCTTTTTTCTTCTCGCTGTTTCTGCTTTTGCTCTTTCTTTTCGCTGTCTCTTTTCTCGCTATACGAAGTCTATCACACTCCATCCCATCCCCCTCCACAAAGTCCCTGAGTCTTTTGTCTATTGCGTCTATTTCGTCTATGCAATATCTGTCACTACAAATGCGGAAAACGTGAACATGCCTTACTGCACTTATACAGCAGCGTCACCTCGTGTCATAGCGTTATGTCGTCTTGTAGCAAGCGTCATCTCATAGCAAGCATTGTATTATAACACGCCTCATCTCACGGCAAGCTCATCTCAAGGCAAGCAGTCGTCTTATAGCAGCATCGCATCATCTCATAGCAAGCCTCGTCTTATAGCAAGCATCATATACTAGCAAGGACATATATGCAAAGTATACGCAAACCAAGTAGACCTGAGAATCGCAGTTACTCTGAGTAGACGATCAGTTTTACTGTACAAGGATCGAGATAGTGAACAGGGTCGCCCACCCCCCTTTTTTTCTTTTTCACTGCAGGTTGAGGTTTTTGCAGCTTTAGATTGTCGAGTTGAAATTCTTGAGTTGAGATCCTCGAGTTTGAGATTCTTGAGTTGAACTTCTTGAGTTGAGTGCTGAGTGCTGAGATCCTTGAACCGAGGGCTGAGCTAAGTACTGAGCTGAGATTGTCGAGCTGAGTGCTGAGTGCTGGGTCCTGAATAACCTCGCAGTCCACAGCACCACAACTCTTCAGAGCTATACCACAAGTCTCCAGAGCCATACAGTATTCCCACTCAAGTATTCCCCTCTCCAGTCCTTTCCCTCTCCAGTACTCCCCTCTCCAGTACCTCCCATCTCCAGTATTCCCCTCTCTAGCATTCCACTCTCCACTTCTACTCTCTAGTATTCCCCTCTCCACTTCTACTCTCCAACTTCCCCTCTCCAGTCCTTCCCCTCTCCAATTATCTAAAAAGCCATTCATCCCCTCTCCATTATCCAAAAAGTCCTTTCAATGTACATCTAAAAAGTCATTCATCTACTCTCCAGTGCCTCCCATCCCCATTCATCTAAAAAGTCATTCGATCTACAACAGTTCCCTCCCCAGCCCAGCAAAGAGGCTACTTTCTCAATTTCTCCTCACTTCAAGATCAAAGGTTCGGATTCTTTATTGCGAGAAAAGGGATATGTGAGGGTGATAGGTTGCTTTTCAGGCGTGGAATACGTGTTGGAGTGAGTGGGGTTTTCGTAGCGAGGAGGATAGATGGTATATACGTTTGATATATGAATTGTTAATGTTTGAATAGATTGACATTGTATAGGGAGATCAAAGGGCTAGAGTCTCTCGGTAGCATTGATTCCGAGACTATGAGTCTGGATGAAGATGCTCGGTCTTGGTAATGATATCGGGACTGGCTGTGAGTCGGGGTTGGCTATGTATGGATATAGCTTGATCTAAGCTACACTAGATGCCTTCCTGCACTGCGAATTGTCATGTCTTTCTAGGCCACTTTTTCTTCCCCACAGTCGTTCAGATATAGGGGTCTTTTGGTCTTGTTGGACTTGTCATGCGAATGCTTGTTCAACTAATAGTCTTTTCCCGTCTGCTTTTTTCTTTATATCTGAAGGTGGGTCTACTCGGTCTAGTAGCGTCGTTCTGATTGCGTGAAGAAACAGGTATAAAGAGGTGATGGTGGCAATTTCGTTTGAATATCACGGATCAATGAGTGCCAACGCAGGGAGGTTTGTCGACGTGATTGAACCATGTCTTGAATTTATCTTGTTTCCAATGATTGTTGTTTGTGGAATTCAGCGACAGATGCTGGAGACGGACGAGCACTACAACGAGACGACCTCACAATATGTAATCACAGATCATGGCAGCCAGAGTGTCCTCTGTAGAAGGCCATTCCGTAGCGCAATGGAAAATAGAAGGGAAAGAAATTCGAATTGCGGTTTCAGAGATTTGTTCAGTGAGATCACGATGTGCTTCGAGGAAAGAAGGAGAGTGAGGAGATGATGTTTCATTCAAGCTCAGCTCATGATATCAGACCGCGTTGTATTATATCATGGTGAACTATTGCATGAATGGCGTGTAGATGATCGATTGAGAGAGAAATGATGATTCAGACGAGTCGGGCCAAGTACACGAACTGACCTACAGGGGACTCAATCTCGCAGCAATTTTGCTACTTGGTTTGGAGCCCAATACAAGACATGTTACGATAACCAGGATAAAGGACAAGATATCGTACGACAATTGCATGTCGGAGCTCGGAAGCTGGCTCCTCTAGCCAAGCTTTCTCTGCCGTGGCTGGGCGTTGCAACTTGCAGATGCTGATTGGTTTCTGCGATAAAATGTCAAGCATCATGCCGCAATGATCAGCGCAGGCACATGGGTGGCTGGAGAGAAAGTAGCGAGTCATGTATTCGGGTCAAAGATTAGCTCATCTGGAAACGAGGAAGGGTGCAGCAATCGATAAGGATGGTCTGATGTTCAAGATGAAGGGCGTCTCGGGCCAAAAGGGTGGCGATGAATTGTTTTATATACGGTCGTGTAGACTTGTCGTTGAGCGGGACAAAAGGAAATTTGTTGTATGCTACTTGATCTGGTTCAACCAAAATTCATAATACATTTTACGTTTGGTGGGCGATCGACCCGCTTGCGGCCTACGTTACCCCAGATAGTCGGTGCATTGTCCTCAGGGGACGTTGACGAAAAGAGTTTGGCTGCAGGCGTTTGCACAATTTCCCGCGTCTTGCCCTGGAGAGTTTTGTAGGGACTAAGGAGCAGGGAGCAAGGGCGGGAGCAAGAAGTCGCAGGTCAAACAGCTTCCCAGGATACTCGAGACAAGTTTGACAGGCGGCATAGAGGGTTGGCTCACCGCTTGTTGTGGTCTCGATAAGACTTTGTGGGCTAACAATTGATTGAGGATCGGCATCTTCATTATTTCTCAGCAGCGCGTCTTGTTCGCGAGCATCTTTCACAGTTTGTTGGCAAGCAGCAACGGTGCGTGCACGTTCTTGACCGCCTTAAGGTTTAGAGGATTAGTCCCTCGGTGGAAAGTTGAGAAAGACGATCTCTGGACCAGCAAGCTAAGTCGCGCCTGACTAGTCGACCACGTCGACTTCCTTTCATCTCGTGGAACCTCACTCGGCGGCGACTTCTCCGAGACGGTCGGCATCATTTATTCTGACGAGGCATTGACGACGAGTGTGAGAATGCGAGATTGAGAAAATAATCATCAAGCCTACAACAAGACAGAAACGACGACACGAATACAGCCACACGGTACACGCCACCTCCACACGCATACACACCTACTTCGACCAGACAGCTTCAATTTCAACATGCTGGGGTCATCACTAATACCAGCGCGATGGCGTTCATTCTACGACCCTGAGGATCCTACCAAACCTGGACGATACAACCGACACCTCACACCCTTTCTCAAGACAGTGTCGAATCGAGCTTGCACCCACCCTATCCACACAATAGTCTTCTTCGCCATTGTCGCCAGCACGACGTATATTTCTCTTCTTGAGACTGGCCTGTTCGAGCCTTCAACAATCACAGCAGCGGACAAGTTGGACTACAGCGCGTTGGCGTCAGGGAGCAGGAGGTTACACGTGGGACCAGAGACGAGCTGGAAATGGCAGGCTGAAGAGCTGGGCGCATCCCACCCCACTGGACGAGAGGTAAAGATAGACAAGATCTTCAACCATGTGCGCCACAGCGCTGACAGACATCTGGCTCCATAGGACCTCGCATTGATCTCGCTCACTTTTGGCGATTCCTACCTCAGTGGCGCTGCCTCTGAAGCGGCCCCTCTGGCTCAGGCTGTCCCTATCCCCAGCGACAGTCAGGCTGAGATTCTGCCTCCTCGTTCTTCAGGAGTGTCGCAAGATGACACTCTCGCCTTTTCTCTGCCCTCGGAAGAGGCCCCTCGTTTCCTGGCTGCAATCAGAGAGATTCCTGCGTCGGGTGAAGCTGTAGACGCTGACAACGAGACTCTTGATGACATTCCCGAGCAGAAGAGATGGATCATGAAGGCTGCAAAGAATGCAGACAGGCCCTTCACTCTTCAAAATTGGGCAAATGATTCTTGGACCGCCTTTGTTGATCTGCTCAAGGTGCGTCAACACATAACATGAAAAAATACTTCGGACCAGACACTGACGAGGCTTGTAGAATGCCGAGACTCTGGATATCATCATCATGGCTCTCGGCTACCTGTCCATGCACCTGACTTTTGTCTCCCTCTTCCTATCCATGCGGCGTATGGGGTCCAACTTCTGGCTGGCCACAAGCGTACTCTTCTCTTCCGCCTTTGCCTGCCTCTTTGGTCTGGTCGTCACCATGAAGCTTGGAGTTCCAATCAACATCGTTCTCCTGTCTGAGGGTCTGCCTTTCCTTGTCGTCACTGTCGGCTTTGAGAAGCCCATCATCCTCACTCAGGCCGTTCTCTCTGCCGCTCTGAACCCAAGCCGCCACCAGTCGAATGTCAACGGCGAGCAAGCCCCATTGACCATTCAGAATGCCGTCCAAATCGCCGTAAAGGATCGCGGATATGGCATTGTCAGAGATTACATGGTTGAAATCGCCATTCTGGCCCTCGGTGCCTTCTCTGGCATTCAAGGTGGTCTTCGTCAATTCTGCTTCCTGGCCGCATGGGCCCTCTTCTTCGACTGCATCCTTCTCTTCACCTTTTACACTGCCATCCTCACCATCAAGCTTGAAGTCAACCGCATCAAAAGACATGTCGCTCTGAGGAAGGCGCTTGAGGATGACGGTGTCAGCCGTACCGTTGCCGAGAACGTGGCCAGCAGCAATGACTGGCCCAGAAAGGACTCGAATCTTCAAATCGTCGGCGAGACTTCTGTCTTTGGCCGCAAGATCCGTGACAGTAGTATTCCTCGCTTCAAGGTTCTCATGGTTTCCGGCTTCATCCTGATCAATGTCATCAACTTTGGAACTCTCCCATTCAGGGGTGCTAGAAACAACTCCCCTGTTGCTGCTGCCGGCCTCTCTAGTGTCGTCACTCAGCCACCCATGAACCCTTTCAAGGTTGCTAGTAATGGTCTAGACCACATCTTCCACCACGCCATTGCCCATGACCAGCCTACCTCTGTCACCGTCTTCAGCCCCATCAAGTACGAGTTGCAGTATCCTTCGGTCCACTACGCCACCCCTGATGCCGATGCCATTGACTGGTCTTTGGCCAACGGTCTCTTCTCCAGCGTTGGTGGCAAGGTCGTCGAGGGTGTCCTCAAGAGTTTTGAAGACCCCGTCCTGAGCAAATACATGATTATCATTCTTGCCATTTCTCTCGTCCTTAACGGCTACCTCTTCAATGCCGCCAGGTGGAGTATCAAGGAACCCAACAGCTCTGAGCCTGCACCTGTCGCCGATACCATCACTCCCGCACCTGCACCCGCTGTCGTTGTCGTCGAGGAGAAGGAACCCGAGATGAACGGTGTCAATGGTGATGCCCATGTCCTCAACACTGACCCAAATCACAAGCGTACCAGGGAAGAATGCGAACTCATTCTCAAGGACAAGAAAGCTCCCATCTTGAATGACGAAGAGCTGATCGACCTCTCCCTCCGTGGCAAGATTCCTGGCTATGCTCTGGAAAAGACTCTCGTTGACAAGACTCGCGCTGTCAAGGTCCGAAGAGCCGTCATTGCCCGTACTCCCGCTACCAACCACGCCTCTGGCCTGCTCGAACATTCAAAACTACCCTATCTCCACTACGATTACGACCGCGTCTTTGGTGCCTGTTGCGAGAACGTCATCGGGTATATGCCACTTCCGCTTGGTGTTGCTGGTCCCATGGTCATTGATGGCAAATCTTACTACCTCCCCATGGCCACAACCGAAGGTGTGCTCGTTGCTTCTACTTCTAGAGGTGCCAAGGCTATCAACGCCGGTGGTGGTGCTGTTACCGTCCTTACTGGTGATGGTATGACTCGTGGTCCTTGTGTTGGCTTCGAAACTCTTGTCCGCGCCGCCGCAGCCAAGGTCTGGGTTGACAGTGAGGTTGGTCAAAAGGTTATGAAGGAAGCCTTCAACAGCACCTCCCGTTTCGCTCGTCTGCAACAGCTCAAGACCACTCTCGCCGGTACCTACCTGTACATCAGATTCAAGACCACTACTGGTGATGCCATGGGTATGAACATGATTTCCAAAGGTGTCGAAAACGCTCTTCGTGTCATGTCCGAGGTATCTGGCTTTGACGACATGGCTATCATTTCCGTCTCTGGAAATTACTGTACTGACAAGAAGGCCGCTGCCATCAACTGGATTGATGGTCGTGGAAAGTCTGTTGTCGCTGAAGCCATCATCCCTGCCGACGTCGTGCGTTTAGTCTTGAAATCTGATGTCAATGCTCTGGTCGAGTTGAACATCAGTAAGAACTTGATCGGTTCCGCTATGGCGGGCAGTATCGGTGGCTTCAACGCTCACGCTTCCAACATTGTCACGGCCATTTTCTTGGCTACCGGACAGGACCCCGCCCAGAATGTCGAGAGCAGTAACTGCATTACCGTCATGAGGAAGTGAGTTGTATCGATTGTCCCAGCCTTTGAGATTATATGCTAACCCTGCTGTTCCCAGTCTCAACGGCAACCTCCAGATCTCCGTCTCCATGCCTTGTATTGAAGTTGGCACCATCGGTGGTGGTACCGTACTGGAGCCTCAATCCGCCATGCTCGACCTTCTCGGCGTACGCGGTGCCCACCCCACCAACCCTGGTGACAATGCACGCCAACTCGCACGCATTGTCGCCGCCGGTGTGCTGGCTGGTGAATTGTCGCTGTGTTCGGCTCTCGCGGCTGGTCATCTCGTCAAGGCGCATATGGATCACAACCGCTCTCAGGCACCTAGTGCGGCGCCCTCGAGACCACAGACTCCTGGGCCTGTGGGTACGCAAGGAATGGGCTTGATGCCCGTCGGCGCCAAGCGATAGATTACGTTAGTGTCATGATAGGTTCCGTTCTTTTGATGGCCTCTGTCCAGCTTTGTATATCCAAGTAATGAGCATGTATATTTTTCTCCCTCCACACCAGCGCGATCGTGGCTGTTTCGATTTCCTTTTTTTTGCAAACCAGCATTTTTTCCTCCAATGCGGAGGGACAGGAAGGAAGGCATCAATGTGTCTTTTTTTAACTTCTTCTTTTCATTACCAGGCGAAAGAGAGGAAGAAGGGCCGTTTCGACCCGGACTGTTCTCTTTGTATATGTGTATGTATATATGTATATGTATATCAGAGCGCGTGCATCAGTTGGCTCTTGTGTGTTCTATGTACAAATACAATTACAAATACAGTCAATCGGTAATCTTTTTCCTTTTCTTATTTCTTCTCATGTTGTACTTGTGTGCGCTATTTTTGTGTTCTTCTTGTATTCTTCTCATGTTGTTTTGGTGTTGTTTTTGTATTCTTCTGGTAGATAGAGTAAAAAGCTGGTGTAGCACAAAAGCGATGTGGTCAAGGTGGGTGAAAGAGCAAAAAGAGCGACGACCATCACGGGACTCGAACCCGCAACCTTCAGTGATTGAGTTTCCAGTGGACCGAAAACTGACGCGCTACCATTGCGCTAAACGGCCTCCAGATGTCAAGCAAGCTTGCTCTATCATAATATGATGCAGTGCTGTGACGGCCATCGAAACCTTACAACGCGTCCAGTACAAGCCTTGCTGATTCTGAGGCCCCGGTGGGAGACACCAATATCCTACGCCTCAGCGGCGTCAGGCTCGATCAACCCATCGTCGTCGGCCACACAGCCTCGACGTAGCAACACTACAGCAACGACACTACCCACCTCCCCCAAAAAACCGCGCCAACTCCCGGGGGTTACAATAGACCTAAGCCGAATAACAGCCGAACAGCGCAAAACGACAGATAACTACAAAGCAACTAGGGACACAATCCGGGAAGCCATTGCAGCCCAACAATCTATAAATAACATTGTCATTGAAGAAATCTAATTTAAAGCAAGAGATATAAGGGTGATCACCTAGAATAGGAAAGACGCAGCACAACTACGTATAAATGAAGTATAGGTCCACTAGGTATTCGAGATGGCCCGAATCCGGGAAGAGGAACTCTTCCTAATTAAGGTTGACAATATACACAAAACGGCAGTCCTAGTACTAGGCACCTATAAAATCAAACTAGAAATAGCAGCTGAATTTAATATGGAAAACAGGTTTAATAGAGCTACTAAGGCGTTCTAGCTCTCTAAAGAGGAAAACCCTACAGAATCTATAATAGTGTACCTCAATACAGCAGAGGACACCTAAAGAGCACTTAAGAAACGCATAGTCTAAATTAATAGCAATATAGCTATAGTTAGCTAATACTATAAGATCCAATGCCCTTAGAGATGCTATAACTATAACAAATATAGCCACTACTAGGCTAAATACAGCTAACCTTTAAAATATGGAAAATACGTAAATAATTATAGAACTAATAACTATATAGCTACAGTGCCAAAGTGTGCAGTGTATAGGGGACTATATATAACTATAGACTCTAAATGCGTAATATACTGAAATAAGATTAATAGAATCTAAAGCGGAAATAAACCCTCTAATTAGCCTATTAAAGTAAGGGAAGAGGACTGGCAAACAGTTATAAGCTAATATACTAAATAGAAAATCACTATAAGCAACATATAATAGGGGACACCTGCTTCCTTTTAATAAATGTGAATAGATAATCCCTAGTTTAGCTTAGCCTTATTAACAACCAGTCTATTAGCTAATTTACAGCAATTATAGTTATAGAACTAAGCATTATTAGTATTAAAAGCAAATTATATATTTTACAATATTAGTGTTAAGTTATTGCAACACTATTTATATATTAAAAGGGATTAACATATTATATATTCTAATTAGCATTTTACATTTATAAAGATATTTTATTTGTCTAAATTCCTATAATGTTATTTAACATAACAGCAGGGGTTATTACTATATTAATAAAACACATTTTTATAGCGTTAATCTATATCCTAGGCTGTAGTAGATATATACTTTCTAAATAGGACTTAGAAGAGACAGCTACTACTAGGCTCAATACTCTAAATAGAGCAATCTAGGAAGCAAAAGCTAAATATAGAGAGAACCTCTATATTATAATTAGAGATAATTTCAATTATTACAACCTAATATAGGAAGGAATCAATATATTATAGTTATAATATAAAGGAGAAGGCAAACTAGTGCTTTAATAAATACAATAGCATAATACCTTTTTAGCTTTACTAAGCAGCATAATCATGTTTCTATAAGGACAATTCAGAACTACTATTAACTTTATACTAATGTCTAATTTAATAAAAAACTAGGTTATAAAATGTAGCATCCATCTGACCTAATATAAGTTAGACTATAAAGCTATAATACTTTAAATTAATAAAGCTAAAATAACTACTTTACAAAGAGCTAAATACAATTTTAGAAAAACAAATTAGGATATAGCTATTAAGGCGCTTAAAGGATGGAAACTATTAGTTGTTAATATTAACAATATTACTAAGCTTAATTAGGCAGTTATAGAGATTCAGAACATAGTAAGCTAATATATTTATAATTATAGCTCTATAGTTAAAGAATCACTATATATAAAAGTATAATAGAATAATAAACTTATAAAGCTATATAATAAATATATATAATGCCTAAATTAAAGCATTACGCTATAAAATATGGAACTAGATAATAAAGAAAGCTACTATAAAGCTAGGTAAGCTAAATACTAGTTTTATAAAGGCATCTGTAATAAAAAACAACTATATTGGAATAAATTCCTAGCATAGATAGATAATATCTGAAAAGCAGCTTAATACCTTAATTTATAATTATTAGCATTTAGTAATATCTTTATTATAGTTACTAATATTGAAGGTTAGGAAATGGAGCTTAAAGAAGACAAGGCTAAAGCAAATAAACTACTCTAATGCTTTTTCTTACTAGTTTTTAAAAAATGGAAAAAGGACGCGCTAAACCCTAATATAAAATATATAAAAGACCTGGATATCTTTATTAAAAAAGTAACTAAAGTAATAGTTAAAATTAGCCTATATAAAGCATTAGGTATAAATAGTATTCTAAATATTATATAAAAACGCTTATAGTCTATTCTAAATAACTAAATTATTAATATCTTTAATATATTGTATTAATTAGGATACATATTAACTATATAGAAAACAGCACAAATCTTACTATTATAAAAGCTAAAGAAACTGGATTATTATATAGTAAAAGCATATTGCCCTATCTCCCTTTTAGCTATTCTAAGTAAATTAATAGAACTTATATTAGTAAAAAGAATATTATATTAAGCTAAGATATTCAATCTCTTTTTAAAAACATAATTTAGTATTAAGCTAAGATACTTATATAACTAAGCGCTGCTTCTCTTAATTAAGAAAATCTTTAAAATATAATAGTAAAAGAAAATCCTTTCCTTTATTAGTTTTGATATAAAGGGAGCATATAATAGCATTCCTTAATAAATGCTTACTAATTAGCTATATATAAAAGGGATTCTAATTTATATAGTAGTATAGATTAATTCCTTTTATATAGATTGACTAGTAATAGTATTAATTAACAATATAGAATTAAGCAAAGTCACCATTTACAGAATCTGGCTTTTTATAAGGATTAACACTTGCCCTAATTTTATATATCTTTTTTAATATGTTTCTAATAAAGGAAAAGATTAATAGGAAATAAGATAATATAGGGTTTGTAAATAACTATATCTAATAGGCTATCTCAGAATTAATAGAAAGAAACATATTAATACTTAATAATAAAGCTGTCCTAAAGGCTCTCTAATAGGCAAAAGACAGTAGCGCTACGTTTAAAAGCAATAAAACAATCCTTATATATTTTATACAAAATTATAAAAAGACTAGCAATTCTGACTTTTTATTAAAAATAGGCAATTATATTATTAAACCTTCTATAAAAGAAAGAATCCTAAAAGTTATCTTTAATGCTAAGCTGAGGTTTAAGAACCATTTAGCTAAAGTTAAAATAAAAGGATAGAAAAATGCTAACTAATTTAAACGCCTTTTCTATATTAGCCTATAATTAGCAAAATAGCTATATTAAGCTATAATAGCTTCCAAAACAGACTATGTAGCTATATTATAGTATTCTAAGTCCTTAAAAAGAAAGATTAATAATAGCATAATAAAGATTCTTAATTTTATATAAAGGATAGAAGCTTAAACAATTATTAAATGCTTCTATACAAACTTAGTTAAAGCATTTAGTACTAAAGCCTTGCTCCACTTTCTATATATCTAGCTAAAATTGAAAATTAGCAAATTCTAAATAGTACTTTATATATTACTAGAAATTAACTTATTAAACAGACAGCTTAGAAAACTAGCTAAAAAGCTTAGAGCAAAGTTGTTCACTTCTTCTCTTTATAATATAGAAATATAGTTAGGAAAGACAAGGATAGGAATAGAAATCATCCTAGCGTAGATAGCCCTATTATAAGAAATAACTATTGTTAATAGCGAACCTAACTAGTATAACTTAGATAAGACATATAAAGAATATATTAAAATAAAAGACTAGCGTATAAATATCTTTGCTAATAGCTTAGTGATTAACAGCTAAGCAGGAGTTGAAGTAGCAATATACTCTAAGAAATCTACATTACTATCTACCTACTTTTAAAAAATCAAATTAGAAATTAGCATTAACAATACAATAATAGAGCTAGTAGCTATTAAATAAGCAGTAACCCTAATAGAGGTTATATTAGAAATATTAAACAGCTAAGGGAAGCTAATCCCTTAAATAGTAATATAGTTAGATAATTAAATAGCTATTTATATAATTAACTGCTAAATAAGCTAAAGCAAAGCAGCTATAGTATAAAGCATTCTATATATAATAAGAAAATACGCAATTTTTAAAGAATATCTAGTCATTTAATAAATCCTAAAGAAGTTTGCAATAGTAGGACATATAAAGGCTAACTAACTAGCAAAGCAGGTAACAAGCTGCTATATAAAGTTAAGTATAGGTAAAATAATTCTAGATAATACAAAAGAAATCTAGAATACCCTTTAAAACAGAATCTTAGCTAAAGAACAACAAAGACTTTAAAAAACAGGGAGAAGCTTTTATATAATAAATAGCGCTATTCTAAGCAAATATATAATATTGCTTTATAATATAATAAATAAAAAAGAGGCTTTTATCCTTTTATAGCTCTAAATAAGGCATACTTACTTAAATAAATTTCTAATAGTAATTAATATTATAGATTTAAGCTAATATAAATACAGATAAGGAGAGGAGATAGTTTAACATTTTGTATTACTATATCTTAAATATAATACTTAAAAATGTAAATTAGTAAAAGTATTAAAGCATAAGTTTAGTAATATTTTATAAATATTAAGAGAGTGTAACCCCTATATAGTAATAAAATAGCTATATAGGGACAGATTAACAAATTAATAAAAAGCGGATATAGAAACAGTCTAAGCAATTATTAAATACGTAATAGACACTAGAAGATTAAAGTTCGCAAAGAAGCGTAGAAAGCTAGAAAGCGAAACTGAGAGGGACAATTAAAAGGGTGAAACAGGAGATAGCAAAGGGGAATTAAAGGATAAGGATAAGGCTAAAAAAAAACATATATATATATATAGGACGCAGCAACTGCTAAAAAATACCTAGATAAAATAGGGGTATAAACACCCTAATAGATAGAGCTGCAGAATGAGACACAGACCCCACATATAAAAGTTGTAATTAGTTAGCAATAGATAGTAGTTGCTTATGCTTCTAATAGTAAGCATATAGCATATAAAATAATCAATTAATTAATTAAACCTAGTAGTGTAGAATCGGAAAAAGACAACATCGATATTTTTTTATCAATATGTATCAGTTTATTAACAGTTTTATTTACAAGTCAACGCAACAAGTTGGACTATCCAACTCCTGTTGATTTTAATTAAGGGAAAGGGTGCTGCCTAACCATCCTAGTAATGCTGTTGCTATAGTTATACTACTGTTATTCCTAAAAGGACTAATTGCTGCTATAACAGCTTAAAGAAAGGCTAAAAACACTAAGCAAAATAGTAAAGGGTTAATTCAACCTATTTGCTCTTTTAATCTAAGTAATAATACTATCTTTACTAAAAATATAATAAAGCGCTTTATTAAAAAAGTAATAAACGCTCAAAATAGCAAATTTAACAAAATGCTTAAATAACTCTAAATTTAGAATAAACAATTCCAGACTTAGAATAAACTGTTCTAAATTTAGAATAAATAACTCCAGATTTAGAATAAACTATTCTAGATTTAGAATAAATAAGTTTAAGCTTAGAATAAGACTTTCTATTAAGAGAATATCATTTTATTAGCAACATTCGATATTACTATAAAGAAAAATAAAAAATTTAAAAAGAAACTTAAACTCTTATTTACTAAACTGAAAGCTGATATTAAAGTTCTTAATACTAAAGTTAGAACTATTAGCTCTAGCTTCAATAAAGGACAAACAGTCCTTTTAACTTTTAAATAGTTGAGCTTATTGTCCCTAGCCAATCCTAATATAGTAATATTACTACTAACCTTATATATATCTATAGCATTAAGATTAGTCAACCTATTGTTATTAGCTACCTAACTTTATATAAGCAAAGGAACGTTATTGACTTTACTAACTTTTCTAAAGAAGCTATAAAAATTCCTAAGCGTTACAATTAATATTAGCTAAATGCTAGCTGAATAACGTAAGCTAGCTATAAATAGCAGAGCTATAATAGAAAAAATTAGAGAAGCAATTATATTTTAGCTATTAATATGCATAATCACTATTAAAGGAATTCAAATAAGAGTAAGAACTATAAGAGTTATTACCTAAAACAAAAAAGATATAGCGTAATTACAATTAAATAATAAATAAGTCTATTAAATATTCAAAATGGCTTAAACTTATAAAAAGGAGCGTTTCCTAATTAAAATTAACAATGTACTTAGGATAGCAGTTCTAGTACCTAGCACTAGTACAATCTGCCTAGAGTTTATAGCAGCTTTTATAGCTAAAAATAAGTTTATAAATGCTATTAAGGCACATTAGCTATCTAAAAGGGAAAAACCGGCTAGATCTATAGTAGTCTATCTAGCTACAGCTAAAGATGCCTAATAAGCTCTTGCTAAATAACAGGTTAAGATTAATAAGAACATAGCTACAATTAGTAAATATAAGAAGCGTTAACGCCCTTAGAGATGCTATAACTATAACAAATACAGCTACTATTAGGCTAAATATAGCTAACTAATAAAATATAGTAAATACATAGAGAATTACAAAACTAATAATTATAAAGCTATAGTCTCTAAATATGCAGCATATAATAGTCTATATACTGCTATAAATGCAAAGTGTTCTATATACTACAATAAGGTTAATAAAATCTAAAAAGGAAGATAATACACTAATTAGGCTATTTATAATAGAGATACAGAATGGCAGACTGTTATTAGTTAATAAACTAGATAGGAAGTCACTATAAGCAATGTATAATAGGAAACACCTGCTTCCTTTTAACAAATGTGAATAGATAATCCCTAGTTCAACTTAGCCTTATTAACAATCTGTCTATTAGCTAGTTTACAGTAATTATAGTTATAAAACTAAGTATTGCAAATAGTAATAGCAAACTATATATTTCCTAATATTAGTACTGGACTACTGTAACTCTATTTACTTATTAAAAAGGACTAACGCATTATACGTTTTAATTAACACTTTATATTTATAAAGACATTTTATTTATTTAGGTCTTTGCATAATTATTAAATATAACTATAAAAGTTATTACTATTTTAATAAAATACATTTTTATTGCGTTAATCTATATTCTAGGCTGTAGCTAATATACCTTCTCTAAGCAGGATCTAGAAGAGGCAGTTACTACTAGGCTTAATATACTAAGTAGCGCTATTTAAGAAGCAAAATTAAAATATAGAGAAAACCTCCTTATTATAATATGAAGCAATTTCAATTACTACAACCTAATATAAAGAAGAGTCAATATACTACAGTTACAATATATAAAAGAAAGTGAACTAGTGCTTTGATAAATATATTAATATAACACTTTTTTTTAGCGCTATTAAATAGCATAGTTACGTTTTTATAAAAACGCTTTAAAACTATTATTAACTTTATACTAATGTCTAACTTAATAAAAAACTAAATTACAAAATGCAGTATTTACCTAATTTAATATAGGTCAGACTATAAAGCTATAATACTTTAAATTGAAAAAGTTAAAACAATTACTTTATTAAAAGCTAAATACAATTTTAAAAAGACAAATTAGAATATAGCTATTAAAGCACTTAAAGAATAAAGACTGTTTATTATTAATATTAATAATACTATTAAGCTCAATTAAGTAGTTATAAAGATTTAGAACATAGTAAGTTAATGCATTTGTAATTATAGCCTAATAGTTAAGGAATCCCTATATATGAAATCATAATAGGATAACGAACTTACTAAGCTTTACAATAAATATACTTAGTAACTAAACTAGAATAATACATTATAAGCTATAAAACTAAATAAGGAAGAAAGTTGTTATAAAGCTAGGTAAGCTAAGCACTAGTTTTATAAAGGTATCTATAACAAAAAGCAACTATATTAAAACAATTTCCTAATATAGATAGATAACATCTGAAAAGCAGCTAGGTACCTTAATCTATAACTATTAACATTTAGTAATATCCCTACTATAGTTACTAGTATTAAAGGCTAAGAGATAGAGCTTAAAGGTAATAAGGTTAAAGCAACTAAGCTACTTTAATGCTTTTTCCTACTAGTTTCTAAAAATTAGAAAAAGAATGCGCTAAACCCTGATATAAGATATATAGACAATCCGGATATCTCTATTAAAAAGGTAACTAAAGCAATAGCTAAGATTAGCCTATATAAAGCGCTAGGTATAAACAGCATTCTAAATATTATATAAAAACGCTTATAATCCACTTTAAGTAATTAAGTCACTAATATTTTTAATATGTTATATTAATTAGAATATGTACTAATTATATAAAAAATAGCGTAAATTTTACTTATATATATAGAAAGTTCTAATAAAGCTATAAAAAGCTTCCTTATTAGTTAAAATTGAGAAATGCAAGTTTTATAAGCATTTTATTAAGTTTTTAGGATATATTATTTTAAATAAGGGAATTTAGATAAATAAGTCAAAAATAAAGGTAGTTCTTAAGTAGCTATAGCCTACCTTAGTTAAAGAGATATAGTCTTTTTTTTAGCTTTGCTAACTTCTATTAATAATTTATAAAAGGCTATTCTAAAATTATAGCACCTTTAACAGCTATAATATAAAAAAGAGAAACCTTTATATAGAGCTTAGCAGCTAAGTCTGATTTTTAGGAACTTAAGAAAAAGTTCATTATAGCTCCAATTCTAGCAATTTTCGATTTTAAAAAGTAGATTGTATTAAAAACTAATGCTTCTAACTATATTATTAGTATATATATAAGTTAACTTAATAAGAATAGCAAACTGAGATTAATTATATTCTACTTTTAAAAAATGATACTTATTAAATTAAATTACGAAATTCATAATAAGGAACTACTAGCTATAGTTACTATATTTCAGGAATAGCAAGTATACTTAGAAGAATCTAAGTACCTTATAGAAGTATACATAGATTATAAAAATATATTATATTTTATTACTATAAAGCAATTAAATAAATAATAAGTACGCTAATTGGAACTATTATTTATTTATAACTTCAAGATTTCGTATTAGAAAGGCAATAATAATACCAAAACGGACGCGCTTAGCTAAAAATCTAACTATATAAAAGATATAAAACTATAAGTAAACACTATTTTATAATTAAAAGGTGATTCCTTAGTTTATAATTACTTAGCAACTCTAATAGCGACTCTAACTATTTAAAATAATACCTAAGAAACTTAGATACTATCAGCCTATAATAGCAACAGTATGATCTAAATATAGAAAAAACATTCTAAAAGGTATTTATAATTCAGTAAATAAGAATCAGGTTTGATTTTATATTAAGGATTAATATATATACTAAACCTATTCTAAGAATTAATCTTTTAAAAACACTACAATAGGCTAACTTAAGGATATTAAAGAATTAATAAAACACTTAAGCGTATATTATAAACCTACTACTTCTTTAGAATAAGGAAATCAGTAAAGCGCTAAGTAAATAATTATAATATATATTAATATACAAAAGCTATGCAATACGTACTTTATAAATTGTTATAATTATTAAAACTACTAGATAGAGCCTAGCAATCTATTACTTTAGACTTTATTATGAAATTACTAATTTCGAAAGATCCTTTAATTAATAGCTTTTTCAATAGTATATTAATTATTATTAACAAACTTATAAAGTATGCTTACTTCATTCTATATTAAGAAGCTTTAATAGCTAAACAATTAGCTTACACCTTCCTATGTATAGTATTATCTAACTATAGTATGCTTAAAGAAATCATATCTAATAGAAACAAGCTATTTAAATCTCATTTTTAAAAATCACTTATAGACTAATTTAGCACAAAGTATAAAATATTAATAGCTTATCATTTTTAAATAGATAGCCAAACTAAGTTAATCAACTAGACCCTTAAACAATATCTATATTGTTATATTAACTATTGTTAAGATAACTAGGTAAAGCTATTATTACTAGCGCAATTTGCTTATAATAGTAGCAAATTAGCTACTAGTTATTCACCCTTTTTTACTAACTTTAGCAAGAACCTAATAGCTACCTAAAAACTAAGAAACATTGTAAGAATATTTTAGAAATTAATAATAAACGTTAAATAATTAACTAAATTGTATTATAAATTAGTATTTAATTTACAGTTTATTAATACCTGCTTAATAATGTATTATAATAGGAAAAGGTTTAAAGGACCAGCTTTTTAAAAAGGGGATCCAGTCTACCTATTATAAGAAAATCTCAAAATAAAGAGACTTAGTATAAAATTGGATTATATAAAACTTAGCCTATTCGAAATCTTAAAAGTTATAAGCAAAACTACGTATAAACTGAAGCTCCTAGCTTTAATGTAAATCCATTCTATATTTTATATTTTATTATTAGAACCAGCATTTGAAAACGCTATACTAATTGTTTTAAAATTAGACTCTGAAAGCTAGGATAACAAATATAAAGTGGACAATATTCTAAATATCAAACTAGTTAATAGTTAGCTACATTATCTTATTAGATAGACAGGATACAAAGAATTAGAAAATACCTAGGAACTAGAAAACAATCTTAGCCTAAAGCTAGTAGCCTAATATTAATACTAGCATTAAAGGAAGAAGAGACACCCTTAGCAGAATAAAGGCTAATAAAGTTATTAATAAAGTTAAAAATGCTCTATATAGTAAAAAAAAGGCTTATAATAGCATTAGTAATAGGACAGTCCTTATTTAGCTTTAACTTGTTAAAGGTCTCTATCTTATTTGCTAGACAAACTGCTTTCTTCTTTATATAAGCCTCTACTTAATGTAAAATCTTCTTATTACGTATTAAGCAAGTAAGCAACTAATATAGCTTATTCTTATTATTATCTATTTTCTTTTAATACTCTTTATAAATACAATTTAATAAAGTCTAAGTAAGATTTATATAAGCCCGACCTAGCTAGATACATTTAGAACAATAAAAACAAGAAGCTCCTTTTATAATAATATAATTATAGCTAGTAAAGAAATAGCAATTATAAGGAATTTTAAAAAATTAACTAGAATGTTGAATTTTAATAGCAAGTTTAAAACAATTCTTAGAAATAGAAGAAGTTATCCTTAACAAAATGCTTATAAGAAACACTCATTTTATAATAGAAAACCAGTACAATGCTAATAAATCTTAATACAGATATTAACTAATAAGAAAGGGATAGTATTAAAACTTAAAAAATTAGAATTCTAAATCACTTGCTTAATAAATAATTATAAAAGCAAATTATTAAATATTTGCTTATATATTAAAATAACTAACTAATGTAAATATAGATATATTTATATTACTATACTTACTTACTTACAAGTGATCTAGGTAATTAATCACCTAGTTACTAATAATCTAAGTAATTACTTACAAACTCTATAAGTATATAGCTTCCTAGTCCTTACCAGTCTCCTAGATAGTTTATAGTTAACTTATGTTAATAATCTTATACCTATCTGAACAACACCCCTGCTCTTGTGAATAAGCCCCTGCTTTGCTAACAAACTGCGTATCAACCTGCCTGCCCTGTTGAGATGTAACAGTTATCTTTAACGCTAAGTTGAGATTTAAGGACCACCTAGCTAAGGTTAAAATAAGAGGATAGAGAAGCGCTAGCTAGCTTAAACGCTTCTTTTATATTAGCCTATAGTCAGCGTAATAACTATATTAAGCTATAATAGCTTTAAAAATAGACTATGCAGCTATAGCGTAGTACTCTAAGTTCTTAAAAGGAAAGATTGATAACAGCACAGCTAAAATCCTTAATTTTATATAAAGAATAAGAGCCTAAACAATTATCAAATATTTTTTATATAACCTTAATTAAAGCGTCCAGTGCCAAAGCTTTGCTTCCTCTCCTATACATTCAGCTGAAATTGAAGATTAGCAAATTCTAAATAGGACTCCACACATTGCCAGAAATTAACTTATTAAAGTTACAGCTTAGAAAACTAGTTAAAAAGCTTAAAGCAAAATTGTTCACTTTTCCTTTTTATAATATAGAAATATAGCTAGGAAAAATAAAAACAAATATAGAAATTATCCTAGTATAGATAGCTCCATTATAAGGCATAACAGTAGTTAATTACAAATCCAACTAATATAATTCTAATAAAGTATATAAAAATTACTTTAAAATAAAGGATCAGCACCTAAATATCTTTACTAATAGCTTTGTTGCTAATAGCTAAATAGGAGTTAGGATAGCTATGTACTTTAAGAAACCTATACTAATATCTATCCTCTCTTAAAAAATCAAAATAGAAAGCAGTATTGACAGCACAATAGTGGAACTAATTGTAATTAAAGAAGTAATAACCTTAGTAGGGATTCTACTAGAAATACTATATAGCTATAGGAGGCCGATCCCCTAAATATTAATGTAGTCTAACAGCTAAACAGCTATTTAAATAGTTAATTACTAAATGTGTCAAAGTAGAGCAGCTATAGTATAAAGCATTCTACATATAGTCAATTACTACGCAATCCTTAAAGGATAATTAGCTATTTAATAGATTTTAAAAAAGGTTATAATTATAAAATATATTAAATTAACTTAATTAGCCAAATAAGCTATAAGTTATTACATTATAAAACTAGTAAAAAGAGAAATAGTCCTAGATAATATAAAATAAGTGTAGAACACCCTTAAAAACAAAATCCTAGCTAAGGAATAATAAAAACTATAGAATATAGGTAAAAGCCTTTGCGCAATATATAGCGCTATTTTAGGCAAATATACTATATTATTTTATAAAAATTTAAATAAAAAGGAAGTATTTATTCTAGTATAGCTTTATATAGGATATGCATAGCTAAATAAGTTCCTAGCAGTTATTAAAGCTATAAAATTAAGTTAATACAAATACAGATAAGGAGAGGAGACAGTTTAACACTTTGTATTACTATATCCTAGATACAAAACTTAGAAATAAAAACTGGCAAAAGCATTAAGCTTTAAATTTAATAATATTTTTTAAATAATAAAAGGGCGTAACCCTTATATAGTAATAGGATAACCCTATAGGAACAGACTGGCAGACTAATAGAGAGCGGATATAGATACAGTTTAAGCAATTATTAGATACGTAATAGATATTAGGAAATTAGACTTTGCAAAGGAGCATAGGAGGTTAGAAGATAAAGCTGAGCAGAACAACCTAGAAAGCAAAGCAGGGAACAGTAATAAGAAGTTAAAAAGCGAAATTAAAAAAAATATATATATATGTATATACTAATTACAGCACTTGCTGTAGAATATTTAAATAAAACAGGTGTATAGGCATTCTAATAGTTCAAGCTTCAGAATGAGACGTAGACTCCATATATAGTTTTATAATTAGCAAGCTGTAGATAGTAGTCGCTTATGCTTCCAGTAGTAAGCGCATAGCGTATAAAACAATCAATCAATCAATCAATCAATCAATCAAACCGGTGGTGTAGTTGGTTAGATCTCCATCATCCAAGGCGTCAGATCTGTTTGAATGCACAGAAAGTTACGCTAAAAACGAAACTTGTATTATAGTGGCTTGGGTCCCTACTATAATATAGGTTAACACGCCAAGAGAAGGCGAAAAACAAGTGCAGAGGCACATTAACGGTTAGAGCTGAAGAATGAGATGCAGACTCCACAAATATTTGTATACTTAGCAAAGTAAATAGTAGCCGCTCATGCTTCCTGTGGTAAGCGCATAGCGTATGAATCAATCAATCAATCAATGTACTGATTCTGACAACTTCACCGAATCTTCGAGATGTTCAGCTAGACATTCACAGTGAAGAGAATAAAGGTATCGGGTATTTGTTTAGAATGTAAGCGCCCCTCCCAATGCATGTACACCTCTATGAACAATTTCCAGCGCCATGTATGCATCAACCTCAAGTCTCGATATGAGAAGCTTTTGTCCAACCCACCAATCGGTCCATCTTAGGTATGAGATCAGGAATACGAAAGGGTTTAGAGATAGCGTCGTCCATGCCTGCTTCCAAAGCCTGGCTGATTTGCTCCGCCCTCGCGTTTGCCGAGACTGCGATGATGGGGATGTGATTCCGGATCTTGCCTTGTTTTTGCAGGTCTCGGATGCATCGGGCGCACTCGAGACCGCCCATGATGGGCATTTCGATGTCGAGAAGGATAACGTCGACGACTGTACCAGCCGGTGGATCGTCGGCGGAATTGTTGATGGACGTCTGGCTCATTGTCGAGACAATGGTCGACGACCTGCCTCGGTGCATATTCCCTGTTGGCTGATCCCGCCAATGTCGTGTCGTTTTCAGAAAGTCAAGCGCTTCCTGACCTTGATCCGCTGTGTAAACGACATAGTTCTTGCTTAGCTGCTTCTTGAGCACGCGCTGGTTCAGCAAGTTGTCTTCGACGATGAGGACACTTATACGGCGTCCAATGGTCCCTGTAGAGATGACCGCACCTTGGCCCTCGACCTGAGTCGGACGAATCTCTACCGTGCGTGTTGCGCACCTCGTAGTTCTGACGAAAAAGAAAAACGTGGACCCGACTCCAGGTTCCGTACTGACTCCGATTTCTCCACCTTGTAAGCCCGCCAGGGAATGGCTGATGAAAAGGCCCAGCCCTGAGCCACCATACTCCGAATACGTATGCACACTAGCCTGCTGGAACCGAGCAAATATCTTGCTTTTTTCTTCTTTGGTCATGCCTCGTCCTGTATCATGTACAGTGAACCACAAGTAGAGCTCATCTTCTGCGAATTCGGGTGTATCGTAAATACTGTCCCGCAGGCTTGAGCTCAGGGTAAAGTCAAAGTCGAATTTGCCATGAAGATCTGCCTCGGTTGGCCGTTGTTCCGTCACACCCATGCTAATAGTGACATCTCGACTGTCGCGGTGCTTCGTAAACTTGATGGCATTCGTGATCAAATTGATCAATATTTGGTTGATCCTGCCATGGTCAAGGAGTAAAGCATCAATATGTAGCGTGCCAAGTGACGAGTCAGCTTCTATGACAAGGTTAACTCCTTCCCTAGACGCCTCCGCTTCGAACATTTTGTTAAGAGCTGAGAGAATGCTCACAGCATTAGTGGGTGAAGGAGAAATTTGGAGCAAGTTGCTGTCAAGTTTGGATAGAACGAGAATGTCATCAACAATACGCTGATTATGCTGTTAGACTTGAATTGACAGAGAGAATCGTATGCCTACAAACCTTTTGATGCGCGGTGCAACTCCTGATGGTATCTGCGGCCTCCATGCTACTCTCAATATACTCGTGCAATTGCCTAGCCTTGTCAACCTCTGGCGAAGATATTAATTTGATAGCAAGAGTGTCCATTTCTTTGAGTGAGTCGGAGATGGAGTCGACGCAATGCACCACGGCACTCAACGGATTGCGAATGTTCTAAGTAAATCAGCATTCGTCGTTGATCCGAGAAGAATTGAACATATCTCGTGTGATGTCATGTCGATAAAGTTCTCCTGCTGCCTCTTTGACTCGATCGCTTGTTCTATTCGAAGCCGCTGAACGCCCTCTGCAAATTTAAGATGCGAGATGTCAGTCAAGGTACCAATTCTGTGAAAAGCGTTGTCAGTACCCGCTCCCTCCAACCTTGAGCCAACAGTCCTCACATACACTTGTTTAGGATTCCCATCCTCCATTTCGGCCCAAGCAGTAACCTGCACCCATTTCTGGAAAGCAGGGCCATCCCCGCCTTTCCACAGGGCGGTCAGTCTGTATTGAACTGACACCGATCTCCCTTGATAGATATTAGCCCAATTGTAAAGAACGGCCTGCAGGTCTTCCGGGTACACGGTACTGGTCCAGTCAATCTGGCCGAAATCCGTCATCCTGTCGTGTTCGGTAAGATCAAACCAATTGGAGTTGACATAGGTTATCTGGTTGCTGGAGTCGACCACAATAACGGCAACAGGTGCATGCTCCATGAATCTGGCACCTATGAGTTAGCCTTGAAAAGAAAAGTGACATGTGATACCAACTTGAAAAATCGTTGTTCGGAGACCCTTGCTCTTTCCAAAGCTTCAACTCTCCTTCGCGTTTCACCCTCAGCACGTTTTTGAGCCCCAATGTTCGTGATACACCCGTGTATGCTTGTTGTCGCTCCGGTCTCATCCAACACTGGAATGCATGCCGCCAAAATCCATGTGAAGTCTTCTCTGTACTCGTTTACTGGAGCTTTCCATCGCATCTCAAATGTGGTGCCAGTGCCCGTGTTCATACTGGCCCATTCTTTCATGACCTTGTCGACATCTTCGGGATATATATACTGAGAAAAGGCGAGCTGTTCCACTCCAAGATGTGCCTTAGGAATGCCACTCAGGTCATGGTAGGCGTCGTTTGCTTGTACAAGCCTGCCGTCTGGAAGATACTCAAAAATGCCGACATCAACTTGGTCCACAATCCACTGCATCCGAGAAAGTCTCGCGGTGACGTGGCTCGCCTTTTGTTCACTCTCTCGTGCACGCTCTAGTGCCTCGGCTCGTGCTCGCATCCGCTCCCTTTCTTCTTCTTCTGCCTTGCGTAAGGACGCAACGGTGTCTTTCACTTCTTGTACGACGTGCAACATCCAGTTTCGGTAGTTGTCATTATATGGGTTTTTGGCGCTCAACCCTACGACCAAGAGTTTGATCTCATCCGAGCTACCGTACCTTATTGGGCTGACGACAGCCGCATTTGGTCGATTTACAGGACCTTGGTCGCCGAAAGCGCCTGTCCAAGCCTTTGGAAATTTTTCATCATTTGACTTTACCCAGACCGGATCCTTGGAGTTCATAGATTGCCAGACCAGTGGGGGCAACCTTCCATTCTTCTCATGGGTACCCATAGATCCGCCAAAATGACTCTCATAGCTCTCGAGCTGAAACGATAAGTTGCTCACTGCTTCATCTTCCAGGGGAGATCTGATCCAGGCCTCGAAACCAGGATCCATAGGGACAGAGTAGAGTGCTGCGAATGAGATGTCCTTCCAATATGTGGTCAAGCTCCGAGGTAAGACCTGCCATACTGAGTCGAGATCTTTGACAACACCCCAAGCCTTTTCAATCTTCGACAAGGCACCTTTTCTTCTCTCCGCGACATGACCCTCTGTCACGTCGGTGACAGAAACATAAACTCCAGTCAAGGTACCTCCAAGCGGAATCGTACTCCAAGTGAGGACAGTCTCCTCTAAAGATCCATTACGCATTATAGAGACATGATATTCATCAACGGATCTGGACAGGAGTCCTGATTCTCGCGTTGCAATTGGCCCATCAATGATGGACTTTTCCACTTCGGTGCCCCAAGCTGCCACCTGTGTCATCCCCATGGTTTCTTGATGTTTGTCACCGCATACAACATTGGCGTACGCAGAATTGTAAAGCATCCAATTATGAGTCCCAAGAAGAAGTAATCGTGGCTGTGGATCCAGCAGCATGACATGGACTAGTTGCAAGAGATCTTGCGGCCATGAGAGCATGGGCCCTAAAGAAGTCGAGGCCCAATCAAAATCTCGCACATGTCGCAGATGCTGATCGAGTTCCGACGACCCTGTGGTTGTCGCATCGACTATGAATGGCATGGTGAAGAGTCTCAATTCCTTGATTTGTATCCCTGACTTGTAGTATAGGCCATCCAGCTTCAAAACAGAGACGAGGGCGAGTGATAAGCCTCAAAAGATGAGATCAAGTCTCTCAAGCATGAGCTTGCTCGATTGTCGGATGACCTTGTTCGAGCTTTGATCTACATTGATAATAATTTAGGTAGGAACAGGTCATAACCTGAAGGTAAATGTTTGCAATTAGGTTCAAGGGCATCGGTATCGCCGGCCAACGCAGCCGAAAAGCCACACCTGGCCCCACTGGCCAGACTCAGACCCCTACTCGTGCCGTGGACGTTGCGCCCATTTTCGACGAAATATTTGTCAAAAACCATGAACAACTTGAAAGGATTGAATTTTTGAGAAGCCAGGACTCGCGTTCATAATACAGAGTACCCAGTAGGACAGACGAGTATCATGGATCTTGCTGTTGCTTAAACGTGATCTTTTCTGACTGCCGCGAAGTTGCTGTGAAGCCTCCGCTTCGATGCGGATTCGCATCCGCGCGCCATAAGGGTCCTCAAATCAACAGATCCATGCCACTATCCCATTCTCCGTACTCGTATTTTAGAGAAGGGGAAAAAACTGCAGATTGAGACTGATTTCGCCCGATCCATTGTATTTCAGATTCTGCCGAAGTGCGGCCTCAATGTTAGCATAACGTTTGGCGAGATTATCAAGCGATGTAAACACAATATTATTCGTTGACTCTTTCACATTCCTCATGCACTATAATAGTGATTAGAGTTGAATAAAATGCTGTATGATAGCTCTAGAAATGCGATTAATAATTTTGTGACATACTTCGTGAAGCACAAGTGTATCAGATGTATTTCTATTCTCGCAGATGGAAAAGACGCCGACTCAGAGGTGAAGGGGACTGTCCGGAAATCCATATCCAGACAATCTGCTCTGGACCCCTGCCCGTGAGGGTCAAACAAAATGTCATAACACGTTATCGTAAGAGTCGCCTCAGGGGCTATTTTATTTTCACCAACCGTAGTCATCTTCAAAGTACTCCAGGTTCCGACATCCTGCCTTCATGGCGGCATGCGAAGCCGCTCGCGCCTCATCAGCCATGGCCGCTGGCCCACAAACGAAAATAGCGCATCGACTGTCTGGACTGATCTCTCGAACGGCATCGTCGATGATTTTCTTCATGTCGACGCGGCCATACTGGTAGGTTGGATTGCTTGACCTGCTCGTATCCTGCGAATCTTGTCTTGGTAACGATATTTGCCCCTGCTGCACATCTTCCTGAGCGCCATCCTCATTTGTTAGGAACACTTCCATTTTGAACTCTGGTAGTGAAAGCATAGGAGCAAGTTTCTCGTCGCATACTAACTTGACGAACGTCGCTCTACGGGAGGACCAGATAAGCTTCATGTCTGTAATTCGCGAAGCTCCCTTGTGAGACCGATGAAGATGGTCCTTTATGTAAGGAACGGCGGCCGTGATACCTGTACCACCTGCGATGAAGATGACTGTATCAAAAGCGTGGAGGTTCTCCGAGCCACCGTACGGCCCTTCGACAAGGAGACGTGGATAACAAACGCTCGATGGTGATTTAGTGCATTGGTTGCGTAATCTACGTGTCCATCCGTCGTAAGGTCTTATCCAGAATGAGAGAGTCTGGGCAGTGGTGTCTTCTTGAGAAGCCTTGCGAGCCTTGCGAGCTAGACTTTCTGCAAGAGCTGGCGTCAGTGAGTCGATGCGCGTATTTTTCTCCGTCGGAGTCGGAGGAGATGATGGATCAGACTCTTCGTCGCTACCAGCAAGGGAAGGAGCTTCATTAGACCACGCTGCGGCCGTGAAAGGGTGGTTCTCGTAGAATCTAAGACTGCCTGGCTGGTACAGGAAGTAGTAATGCCCCGGGCAGGGCTTGATCAACTTGAGTCCGGATGTTTGGACTTGGATTTTGATCACATCGGAGATGTGGTCGTACTCTGCAATGCATGATGATGTCCGGATGGAGTGCTTGTTACGAGTCACATGTAAGTTGCAGACAACGATGCGGACTAGTCGCATGAATCTGTCAAAACCCCAGATTGCGACCAAAGGCCAAAGATATGCGTTGAAGGCGCCGTCTTCCTTCGTTGTATGTCTGTAACTTTATTAGCGACCGGCAGATTGGGTCTTATTTGTTAGGCTTTCTCACTTGAAGGTGCCATAGATCACAACAATTCCTAGCCCGATGTGGAAAAATAAAAAGACCTCGTAGAACTTTCGACGAATCCAGGAGAGGGAAGTGAGCCAGAAAAATCCAAAAGCGGTTGTCGCCTGCAAAATGTCAGTACACAAGAGGTGAATACAAGCATGGATCCTACTGACAGCAACGCCCCACGCGAACCAACCCTCTTTGAAATCCGACTTGTAGATGCCCATTTGCAAAGCCGAGTGCGTGTAGACGGCTGAGTGGCCGATAGCGAGGAGGATAACCACCCTGGCAATATGTCGGTGAAATATGTTGAATGTCTGGAAGTTCCAGCCGGTGGCCCAGATGAAGATGTTGTTTCTCCCCGCGAACATCCAAAGGATGGGTAGATTTGAGATGAGGAGAATGGCACAACGATTGGCGAAGTCCTTCCAGCGTTGAGTGCTGTCCAATCTTGTCAGCATGAGGGCGTTCATTCTTTGTGAAGCTGTGACTGACGTGACATTCTCCGCAGTGTATTCATATCCGACCCCAAGCAGTATAATTGTCAAGATCCAGTAAGCTACAATGACAAGGGCCGGCAGTCTCAAGGGTATCGTGCACCAGCCCAACAATCGTGCATGATGTGTACCAAAGGCAGGTGGCTGGATCAAGTATGTCCGGACCCAGTGTCTTGGTACATCGATAAACTGAGAGTAACTACGGGGAACTGCTTTTCCATTTTTCTCAACGTCTGAAATCGAGTGCTTGCAGTGAATGGCATACGCTTGCTTCCAGATATTGTGCAGTATGCCGATCAGCATTATACCTCCCCAGAAACCATAAAATGCGTAGCCATATCTGCTATTAGCATTCCTATTGTCTGCTTCAGCTTCCTCTGAAGAGACAGCAGCTAGAGTACAGGGCAACAAAGCGAAAAGAAGATAGGGAGTAGATAACATCTTGAGTAGCGGGATGTCTGGAAGCGGACAACGTGGCGGACAAGAACATATTTAACATGAACCATCAGGATGGTTCTATAGAGGGTCTTATCACATCACATACCGTTATGAGACTACTCAATGGTCGATATGTTAACGGGTCCCAGGTCACTCGGATCGAAGGGACGCGTGGTGAAGACAGGTGCAACGTTCGCAGGGTTGGATAGCTTAACACGCGGCTCTCGTTCATGCCTTGTGTATGAATGGAGATGAGAGTGCATTACACCAGAGAGTTCGTGACTACGAAAGGTAGAAAGGGACGGTAAAATCAAACGGTCGATGCAGATTCCCGAGTGGGACCTGAATTGCGTGAGACACAAAATGATCTTCTCGAGCAGGCGCCCTTTCAGGAAATATGACGTTGTTGATTGCGACGCACACCTGTCACATAGAGCATAGGTATAGTCCTAAGAGTGTCAAAATGAAGGTTGAATTGACGAGAGACTTTCCTTTGTTTTGTCGACATGACGACGGACGCCACGTCCATGAGGTGGGAGTCTGTAAGGTTGAAGATTGAGTTGGAAAGTACATTCCGTCGAAGAGAGTCGAGATGTTATCGCGATAAGGTGACGGGAGGCACAAGCCATCTAGAACAACGTTACGACGTGTTTGCGACTATCAAAACTGGTACAACGCCATGCCTTCATATTTTCATAGGCATTTTGATATTGGACCAAGTCATGGAAATCAATGCATTGATCCTGAAAGTGGTGACAACGTCCTTATCCATTCGTATAATGCAACTTTTGGTGGGAAGATCGATGCTATCACAGCCACCAAGATTTAGGACTTCCACTGCGACCCTGACACGGCACATCCAGAAAGCCATCGAGTCATCGCCTTTTCTGAAACATCACCGTTCAAGGACGCCACACAGAGTCTTTTGAACGGTCATTTTCATGCGCTACGTGATGCCAAGTACAACATACCTTGCGTTGGTGCGACCCTCCACTATGCTGTAGCATCGCTGTAGCACTCCAGCTGTTGGGCCTTATCAAATACGAGATGGAGATCGGGGGACGGATTATTGGTCTTACTCTCCCTAACGTCTGCGACTCAACCAACTTGTGGTATATCATATGGTCAATAGCCCTTGCGCAATTTTCAGCCGCGTTCTTTGTTGAGTTCCTCATACAAGCGAGGATGCCACATACAGATGACGCTACAGCTTGGCTATGTATGACCCACGGGGATTGAAACGGCGATGAGAATATAGTTTTTGCATTTTTTGACTTGGCATTGCTTAGGTTGAATGCAAGCAAATGGTGGTTGCTAAACTATTGACAAGCTTTTTACCATCAACGGTGCGAAGGTTTTATATTGTGTGAGGTTACGCGTCCGATATGTACCGGTCGCATTCACACAGCAGCAAGAGCATACTGATGTTGCTCCAGTGGCTTGCAATACCGCCAGCTTTGGCGTTGCTCCGTAGTCCCTCTCGAACCTGCATCTATCCCATGATTATGCTTTCTTCACTACAGCCTCGAACAGCATCATCGAACCCTCGTTGGAACCACTCGGTTTCCAGATCTCCAAGATATCAAATCCGGCCTGTTCCAGAAGAGCGCGAAACTGTGCTTGGGTACGCTCATGTGCCGCAAAATTGCCCATCATGAATAGATCAGTCGACGCGGAGTATAGAGAAACATTGGAGTCTGACAGAACGTTCTCGCAGATCAGTAGTCTGGACTGTGGACCCATGGCCTCCTTGGTTCTCGCTAAGATGAGCTCCGCCTGCTTGTCAGGCCAGTCATGCAAGACATTCCCCAGGTAGTAGGCCTTGGCGCCTTTCACTGGCTGAGGCGCGAAGAAGTCGTGTTTCATTGCTTCGACAGCAGAAGGAAGCTTTGTGATGCTGTCTATCACAGCTGTTATGTCCTGCACGATGAGCCTGCCCGATAGATCGGGATACTTTTGAATGAGGTTGACCAATTCATGACCGGTACCACCGCCGACGTCAACCAACACAGGCGTCTCGATATCGTTCGATGAGAGCTTAGAAATCACGGGGAAGAACTCGAACCATCTTTGCCGTTGCTCTGTGCGTGGTATCGACATGACGGCATTGAAAGCCTGCTGGATTCTTGGGTTCGCGGCGAGCCAATCGAAAAAGTGTAGTTTCGTGTTCTTTGCAAATTGGAAGGGGCCATTGAATGCGTCGTTAGGGTTGCTATATCCTTTTTGCTCGAAGTAGGTAGGAAGTGTCGAGATGGTCTCGTTCTGAGAGGTACTACAATGCAGGTGTCAACACGATGATCCTGTGTACAAGAAGGGGTACTAACATATGGATAACAGCCTCATTCAGGGGAGATCCTGCCACGAAGCTCTTGGCGAGGTCTGTTGGCACGACTTGTCCCTCTCCTACTTCTTGGAATATGTTGTTTCCCACAAGAAATCTCATAACACGAGCTTTCTACCATCAGTGCTGCTCAGATTAGACAGTATGCATTTTGTACTTACTGACAAGCAGCGGATCAGCCTTCATCTCTTCAGCAAGCTGCTCCACTGGAATCGGCGCGCCCTTGACTGAAATTGACTTTGCGGCATCGAACAAACGCATGTCAACAGCGAGTCTGAGCGCAATCGCTTGGTGAGGCTAGTAAGGCGATGAGCGTTTGCAAAATTCTTGATGCAGAGAGTGCAGATAATCATACCGCTAACAGGATCCTGCGACTTGCTTCCATCGGGGTTTCGATTCTCTTCTTCAGCCTGTCACATGCAGCCAACAATGCCACTTGATCTGCTTCAGCGAGTGCACTGCCCTGCCCAGGGACGGCATCGATGTTCTGAATCAGCTCCGTGATCTCCATGTTCGGAATTCGTTAGGGGTTTATTCAGATGTTCAGCATTCGATGGGGGTTTATCGAGATTTGAGTGGCAGTAGATGAAGGTTTGTTGATAAAGTGTGTGGCAATGAATTGTGTGGCAATGAATTGTGTGGATTCACCTGTCCATCCAAATCGACGTGAAAGTGCAATTACCTTAGCAGCTTGTGATCTCGAAAATCACCAGAAACGGAAGCCACAAAACGTCAGGCAGCAAACATTAACAAGCCGGGTTCGTAAAGACATGATGCATCGAGGCAGAATTAACGCTACCAGCAACAAAGCCACAATACCTTACATCAGGCAACGACATATCAATCCTGACTCCATAGCGGCATGCTCCAATTGACTCCGAAAGCATCGTCTTGTATAAAACAAAAATATTCCTTTTCTCTATCCTTTCTGCATATCACAACAACAGGAATATGCCGAAGTCGCTGGCTAGACTTCTACGGCCGACGAAACACTCGGCCGTTCCGAGATCAAAACAGCGACCATATCAGTCCTTACACATAAATCAATCATAACGAACCTCATGATGAGCAAACGAGAATAAAAAAAATCATACATCCGACCCCGAGAGAAAACACAGAGTTGGGGTTTTCCACAATTGTGGCTCCGAAGACTGGATCTGTTCTTGATATTACCAACCTAGTAATTAAAGCATCGACCGGTAACGACGACATACACACAATGGGCAAGCTACATGAGATGGCCGTGTCAAATCCTCGATGTCAAGAAAAGATGTTTTCCTGCTAGATATAAGCGCCGGTTCTCCATCTGCCGTCGGCGACGACGTCAAACTTGGTCGTACATCCTCTTTTCCTCGCTGCCTGGATGCCCCCGGCGTTGATCCATGGCAGGAGGTTCTTGCATTGACTGACGTCAAAGACTTCTAAGTTTCTACATCCATCAATGACACTCTCGACGCCTTGACCAGTAACTCTGACACAACCTCTGACAGACAGATATTTGAGCTCTAGGAGGTGCATCCCGATGCAGCGAAGACTCGAGTCTGATACTGCGGATCCGCAAAAGGCAAGATCTAGGTGCGTGAGTTGGGTGAGTCCAAGGGAGAGAACTTCTGTTGCCGTGTCCGATAGGGCGCAGCAAAAAGACTGTTTGAAGATTAGAATGGAAGTTCCCGTTGAATTCTGTTGGAAGCAAACATACCAGATCCAGCTCTCTCAATCCCCGAGCAGCATTCGCAACACTCACAATGGACTGATCGGTCAGGTATGTACAATCGGCAAGGATCAGCTTCCTCAATTTCGGGAAATTATGGATGCTCCATTGTTGGAAACCGTGATCGCTGATGCTAGTGCAGCGTGTCAAATCTATGCTTTCGATGCGGTCAGAGGCGTGTGCGGCAATGTGTGCCATACTACGGTCTTGGACGTGCTTGCAATAAGAGAGGGTGAATCTTTTCAGATTCGCTGCACCGATGATTGTGCCTGGGGGAGGTAGGTCAACGTGCTGGGTATGTGTCTGAACAGTCAAACCACGCTTCGCATTCTGTCTCTTCGAATGGACTGGGGGAAGGAGTGGAGCGGCCTGGTTGGGCGGAGGATACGGGACAACCCAGCCGACAATCCTGGCGAGTAGATTATCTCCCACTTTTCGGCAGTTGCTCAGGTCGATATCTTCTAGTAGCTTTGCTCTGTTGACGAGGTCAAGAATTGCTTGACCGGTGACATCCCACACACTCCTCATTTTCCAGGTGCGTATGTTCTCGCCACATGCTTCTACCAAAGCATTGAAGCCATCATCTGTGACATGGAAACAGTTATTCATGTTGACATACTGTGGGCGTGATCCGATAAAAGGGCATATGTATTCTTTTATCGTAAGATCAGTGACGTGGCGGTTAATTCGGTCGAGACGCAGATTGTGCAAGATGTCAGGACTTGTGGATAAAATGCGGTGCCAGTAACTGGACACCAACCTCAAACGCATGAGGTCGAGCAGTTCCAGATGCGAGAAGACCATGACAAGAAGAGTATCTGGAAGTCTGCCTCTACCGCCTCTACTGGCTTCTCTACTCATAACACTCGGTCTACGGCTGACCGGGCGGCGTTGCGGCGAGGCCGACAAGGAGGGAGAGGATTCTCTCGGCCTCAAGGGCGATGATAAGCGGGCAGCGTTTGGGGGAGATGGTGCGCGGAGGATTGGATCAAAAGCGGATGGTGGAGAACCTTCGGGGGGAGGTGGTGCCAAAGAGCCTCGTCTCGACTTTGCACGCAAATTGTCAAGGCCTTCATTGGTGAAAGGATCGGGGTCGAGGGGGTCAGCCGAGACATGTGAGGATGGTGAAGAGGCTTCGGTGTTCTCTTCAGAAAAAGTGACGGTGGGGACGGAGTTTCTCCATTCATCCTCGCACTGCAAGGCACCAGCGGCACCATCAAGAGCATCCTGCATCATCAGGTCTGCATCTTGGGCCTCCTTCAGGCGTCGCTTGGCTTCGTGCTCAACCTGATGACGCAACTCGGTGGACCAATTCCGCCAAAGCTCGTCCAAGACGTCGCCAGTGATACGCAAACATTCGACTTGGTTGACGGAACGGACTGTGGCGGTACGCTGAGGTGCCAAAGACAGACTCGTGACTTCTCCAAAATATTGGCCAGCCTTTAAGCGAGCTCTAACACGAGCAATCGACTTTCGTCTTTCCGAAGGGTCGCATTGGTTGCTTCGCTGGCTCTCGGTGACAACCTCGACCTCTCCGTTGACGAGAAAGTAGACATCACGACCATGGGTGCCCTGCTTGAGTATATCTGTAAAGGGAGCAAAGGAGCAAGGCTGCGCGTTGACACCGAGAAAGTGCAAGATCTCATCGGGGAGGGCGGAGAACAAGGGCAGCTCTTTCAAAATCTGCCTGACTGTCGAGTTGGTATTCCCCAAGACAGTCGAAGCGGCAATCTCAGCAAGACTGGGACTTGGGGATTTCCTCCTCTTGTTGCTCACAACCTCGCCCTCGACCACCTCTCCTGCCTCTCGCATGAAGACATCCCCAGAAATGTAATCACGAGATCTCTTGCGGAAGGAGTTGCTGATGACCGTAGGGCGGGTCACGCTGCCCTTCTTCATACGGTCCAGTATGGACAATCTCTCGGCAGCCTCTTCTCTTATTGCACGTTCGACTTGGGGATAATCGGGCAGCACTTTTTGCAGATCCTCCTTGTTCAACTTGACAACCAGTGATCTCAACTTGGCAATAATGGTGGCCGTTCTAGGAATGTCCATCAGAATGCCAATCTCGCCAAAGAAGGAGCCTGGTTTCAGCTCGGCATATGTGCTCTCTCCATCTCTTGAAGTCACTCGGACCGCACCCCGAACCACCCAATACATTGACTTGGCATCGTCACCCTCGGTCAGGATGTATTCGTTTGGCTGGTGGAGCGAAGGACGTAGGAACTTTCCAACGGCGGCGAGGAACGAGTCTGGCGCCGAGGCGAAGAGGGGGAAAGACCTTAATCGGTCGATGAGCTCGAGGGGAAGACCTTGAATTGTCGACGCGTTCAAAGGTGAACCTCGGATAGGGCGAGAAGGATTGAAGTCGGAATCGTAGGCTCGCATCAAAGACGCTGAATCGATAGCGCTGGTCGACTTTGACGCCGTGTGAGACGCGTGACGCCGCATCGTGTGGTGTGCTGCGTGACTGCCTGATTTGAGTGCCTGACTCCGTGATTGCGTGCCTGACTTGAGTGCCTGATTCCGTGACTGCGTACCTGCGTGCCTGCGTGATTTGGCAAGAGGGTGCAGGAGCTGCTGCAGTCGGCAGGAGGAAACAACGACCAAGGTAAGTCGAAAGGCGGAGACGCCTTGAAATGTACTAAATGACAGCTCTCTAGTTCATCTAATAATTGGCGGTGTGACTTTGTCGACAGCTCGCGGCCGTCATGCGAAGTCGGCAATATGCAATATAAAAGTACTGCCGTGACCGTGACAAAACCTCATTTGCAACCTCCCCCGACCAGAGACCAGACTGGAGAGATAGGGTGGCCGAATGCACTTTTTGCAACCAAGAAGTGTCGTGATATGATGCTGCTGCCCAGCTTCACTTGAATGCACGCGAGCTGGCTGTTGGAACGCGGGGCGATTAAGGCCGGAATGCTTGCGCTAACACGGCTATTACCAGATATTAATCCTCGTTTCGCAGATGCCAGAGATATCAAGAATCCACAGCGACAATCGAACCAAGACCATCTACCAATTGCTAGATACAGGTAGCTAGGCCAGGACAACGTCCAAGCATGGATAGGCCAATTCAAAAATGACGACGGCCACAGCGCGCACGGCCCATAGGAACATTAGAGTTGGACGGTGGCGCTCTCGTTTCCAATACCCAATCGCATCTATTCCGACATATGTTTGGCCCGCATACAAGTACTGTAAGTCCTTCTAGTGTCCTTCTATACGATCGGTGAGTAGACGCGAGCGTGTAAGACACGCTCCGTCTCATACACTACCACTCTACCAAAGCCTCAGATCGCTGCTCTGCACACTTTGCACACCGCACGAAGCCTCAGCCGCAACGCTCTCGCCAGTGGCCGATATGAAACCACCTGGGGAGGGGCAGGCTACACAAGCCTTGGCATCTGTTTCGGGGAACACCACACTAGCCACCAGCCGTCGTTTTTGGTCATGCACTTGTTACGTGACGAATAAGGTACACATTCATGTACATAATTGTACACGTATATCTCCATCCCTCACAATTCTCTCTTGCTTCCCGACAATGCCCTGTCCACATTCAAGGGTCTCTCTGCGTCTCCCTGGCTTAGCCCCAGACGGGATCAACAACCTTACCTAAGCTTCCTGCAGAGCTGGGTCCAACCTTCCTAAACAGCTGCTCGGCCTGCTCCAGGTGCCCCGCACCGCCATATGCAGATTTACCGTGCGAGCAATTCCGCTCTGATGCGAATATCTGACTGGCTAGGTAGGTAGCGACATACGATAATCTCAGCCACATGACGAGGGCGTTTCTGCAGTACACTCGGTGAGAAGCTTCTTCCTCTCAACATGTTTGTTCTTCTCAACATCTCGCCTGTCTCGACAGATATTTAGTGGTTCGAGGCACGAATCATGCTCAGTGTTTCAGACTTTTAGCTGAGAAACATGAAGCTTCCTGCCGCGCTTTGACCAGATCAAGCCTGCAGGTGGTAGGCCGAGGGTCCCGCATCGCTTAGCGGCTCTACCCTTGCCGCATCGTTGACGACGATCGACAATTGCATACATCAGGCCTATTACTCAGCTGCGTAAGGTACTGGCTGAATGATTGCATCACAACGGGGTGGACAAGGTAGACAAGACGACAGTAAAGAGAATGGAAAGCACATATGTGGATGGTCAGGATGCGGCCATCGATCTGACCGGTGTCTCACCTCAATTCCAGCCTGAGGTCAATGACATATCCAATACGACTCCAGGAAGCATATCAGTATCGACCAAAGACGTCCATGGTCGCATCTTAAATCCACGCTCCTGTGTTACCTGTCGACGGCGAAAAGTGAAATGCGACAAGACGCATCCGTGCTCCAATTGTACTCGTCAACACATTGACTGCGTCTTTCCTACGCCCGGTAGAGCACCAAGAAAGCCTCGAAAGGTCAATGACCCAAGAGATGCCGAGCTGCTGTCCAGATTACGACGACTTGAGGGTGCCGTCAAGCGCATGGGTGTGGACCCCTCTACCGAGAATGCTGCTCCAGATACTGTCATGGGAGAACCAAATGCAGGAGCCGAGGATGCACCTGACCAAGACTTGGCTGATCATGAGCCCGGGGCCTGCCTGTCCGATTTAGTTCTGTCGCAACTTGGTGGGAATGAAGACCAAAGTGGACGACGAATAAGCAGGGAAGAGAATGGACGAAACAATGACTCCAGAAAAAGTGGCTCCGAGAATAGATTCGGTCGCCTGGTTGTAAATGAGGGCAAATCACGATACATCAATAGCTCTTTCTGGGCCAACCTTAGCAACGAGGTCGAGGATCTCAAAGGCATTCTGAACGAAACCTCTGATGACGATGACGACGTTTCCCCAACCGCAACCTCATTTCAGCCCGGTCAACGCCAGGGCTGGGTCTTCAGTTTTAGCTCGCAGAATGTCGATCTTCTATCTCTACATCCAATACCTATGCAACTAGAAACGTACTGGGACATTTACAAGGAAAATATAGATCCTCTCGTCAAGGTTCTCCATATACCGACCCTGGAGCCCACTGTTCTGGCTGCCGCTTCCCACCTCGCAAACTTGTCAAAGAGCTTTGAGGCTCTACTTTTCGCCATCTACTACGCCGTGGCTACCAGCCTATCCGCCGAGGATTGTCTGACCAGGCTAGGGGAAGAACGGAGCGTCCTGCTGGCCAGGTACAAATTCGCTGTCGAACAAGCTCTTGCTCGTGCCAACTTCCTCACAACCGAAGAGCTCGTCGTTTTGCAAGCCTTTGTTATTTTCCTCATCTGTCTTCGCCGTAACAACGATGCGCGCGTCATCTGGACTCTCACCGGACTCGTCGTTCGTATCGCCCAGACAATCGGCATACACCGAGATGGCTCGCATTTCGGTCTTGCGCCCTTCGAAATCGAGATGCGCAGGCGCTTGTGGTGGCAAGTGTGTATCCTCGATGTCCGTGCATCCGAGGACCATGGGTGTGATCCAACCATCACCGAACAGATGTTTGACACCAGGATGCCGCTTAATGTTGATGATATCGACTTGGAACCGCAGATGAAGACTCTACCCCCTGAAAGAGAAGGGTGTACTGATATGACCTTCAGTATGGTCCGCTTCGAGGTCGCCAACACATTCCGCCGCCTCAACTATGTTCCTCCTGGCAAACCGCGTGCTTGTGGGGATTTTTTTGCTTCGGTAAGTTTGGAAGACAAAGAACGCTGGATTACAGAATGCCACCAACGCTTGGAAGAGAAATATCTCAAGCATTGTGACATGACTGTACCTATTTACTGGGTCACGGCTACTGTTACGCGGTTGATGATGTCAAAAATGTGGCTTATGGTTTATCATCCCTTCCAGAGACAAGACGGTGGCAAAAACCTGTCCAGCGACATACGCGAAAAGCTCTTCATCACAAGTTTGGAGAATATCGAATACTCGTTGCTGCTTGAAACAGAGGCCAGGACGATGAAGTGGGGTTGGCTGTTCAGGACGTATATGCAGTGGCACGCCTTTGCCTTTATTCTTGTTGAGCTCTGCCACAGAACCAGAGGAGAGCTAGTGGATCGAGCATGGGTTGCCGTGGAGAAGTCCAAAGATGGACGATGGGCGGAAGTGACGGAGAATGTTCATCTCTGGCGCCCTCTTTCGCGACTCTTGAACAAGGCGAGGATGGCTCGGGACAAAGCTTTGGCGGAGGATCGAAAGGCTATGGCTTTGAGCAGACGACAGTCGGCGGCCAGTTCGGTGGGAATGATGTCTCCTCCACCACCAGGGTCAAACATTGTGAGACCACGAATGATCCGCGCTCCGCTCAGCGCCGCACAACTTCAGCGCTTCATGTCACCTCCTGTGTTTGGTACGCCGCCCATCGATTCGACGACATTGATGCGATCACCGAAACTTCAAGATACAATTCTCTTGGACGATAACATGGACATATCAATGCTTCTACCAGATCTCGTAGAGCAATCACCACCTGGTGGCAACCAGCGGCAACACTCGCTAGCTGTACATGAAATACTTGATCGGCAGTCTCTGGATCAGCAATCGCAAGCTGCACAACTAAATGCGCAGAACGCCGCCTTCGGTACGATCGGCCCATCTCCTCTTGGGTTCGGACTTTTCGGAAGTGCTGGCACGGATAGATCTGCATCTGTCACAAGGACGCCTCTCGCGGGCACGCCTCCGTTTGCCTTGCGCTCTAAATCGGTTCTCGAGAAGGACACAATGCCGTCGACAATGGATATATCTAATGGGACCCAGAACACACCACCGGGACCATTCGATAGTACCACTGGCGAGATGGACTGGGCGAATTGGGATGATCTGGTCAGGCAATTTGGCACAGATGCTGAGCAGAATGCTGGAAATTCTGGGCAGGGCAACGAGTGGAATGGGTCTAGTTGGAGCCATGGTATGGGAATGGGCGGCGGCGTTATATTTTAGAAGGGACGGGAAATGCTGCCATGAGTCGCGTCATGGTGAAGTGGCTGTAGATTAGATTTGGCATCAGGAAATGCTTAGCGCGGCGCGCAAGCAGCAACAAGGGCACACTCGGCTCGGAAGGTGTTGTTTCTCCTGAATGACTTGTAGGTTTAAGGGTATTCTGGATCCATGTATAAGACATGCACCCTCTCATCTTATCATAGGAATGTACAGCATGGTATCGCAAATTGGCCATGATGTTTGTCTGTCACAGACCTGTTCTTCACCTTCAGTTGTGCTATTCCCATTTTCTTGATTGTTTTGTTAGTGGCATGGGTAGGTGTGGCGGTGCATTAGTGTGGCTAAGGGCTTCAGTGTGGCTCAGTGGCAAAAACTTCATGACGTCTCGATATGCCGGAGTTCGAGAACGGAGATTACAAAGGTTATCTCAGAGACTCAGCTCACCACAGGCAGTATTGAGTTGATCAAGCTAAGGTAATCATATTAGTTCTCCGATACGTTGTTGTGTTATTAAGCCTTTTTCCATTTTTCTTATACAAATTTAAAGCGTCTGTCATACACGAGTTCGTCGAAAGACCTCAGACCACCTCTTGCGACTTTGGCAAGGCAAAGCACAGACCACGCCTTAGGCCGAGTCACTGTGAGATAATACAAAGGTCAAGCTTCCGTCACCATCGCCGAGGAACAATTTAAGGTTTAGGTTACTGACAACCCCACCTTTACCAATATTCGACTCTTTAGCAAACTTTCCTTTCCGTGACGACGGAAAAACCGCCACTCTGAAGTACTTCACAGCAACTGCAATTGCTGTTGCAATTGCATTTGCATTCAGTGCGAACATGTCCTCAATGTCCTCGATCTTCGCCCGTCTCACCAGGCCCTTGTCCTCATCAACCATGCGTTTCGGTCCTGAAGGTACTGCTGGCCAAAAGACGATGGCAGATTATCCCGAGGGCTCGCAAAAGGCAACCGTCGCTGCTGGATGCTTCTGGGGAGTCGAGCACTTGTACAGGCACAACTTCCCCAAAGACGCGCTGCTTGACGCAAGAGTAGGGTATATCGGTGGCGACACCGAGAGCCCAAGTTATCGCGCAGTCTGCACCGGAAGAACAGGCCGTGAGTAGTCTGCATCTATGCCTGGGCGAGTGTCGCATCACTAACATGAAAATCCACAGACGCTGAAGCCCTTCAAATGGTCTTCAACCCGGAGAAAGTCTCGTACCGCACGCTTCTGGAATTCTTCTACAAGATGCACGATCCCACTACCAGGGATCGACAGGGTCCCGACACCGGCTCACAGTACCGCTCAGGCATCTGGTACCACGATGATGAACAAGAGAAGATTGCAAGAGAAGTGACGCAAAAGGTGCAGCAACAGTGGTGGAAGGACGGCAAAGTCGTGACGGAAATCCTGGACGGCAAGGACGAGACCAAGGCACCTTGGTGGGATGCAGAGACTTATCATCAGCTTTATTTGGACAAGAACCCTGGTGGTTACGAGTGTCCTAGCCAGTAAGTCTTTGCTTAAACCTCATACATGTTGTCATGAATGAATCATTTACTAACCTTTCCTTACAGCTTCTTGAGGAAGTTCCCCGATCTGCAGTAGAGCGAACTCGCTTCTGAGTCGATCACATACTCTCTGCGTGAGTACCCTTCATTTTTTACCAACTCGGCCTCGGAAGATATACGATAGCATAGCAAGAAACAATCACCTTTGAATCATCATCTCAACCACCATCGATTGAACACCCTCTTAGGTAATGGTCAACTTCCTAGGTAATGGTCAAGCACCAACACTGGTCTTTGGTAGCTGGTCGAGAGTACTCGTTCTCAATCTTTCCTTTGCTTGTAAGAAACATATTTCTCCATTTCTTGGGTATCAAACACGTACGGCCATAGGCAGCTGAGAACTGGGCATCCCGTCCGCTCTGCCAGACATAAGCAGTTGACCGGCTGATTAGTACTACGGTGGGTGACCACGTGGGAATACCAGCTGCTGTACGTTTAATTCTTTTTGCTAGTTCGTAGTCTTTGTCCTTTTTGCCTTTATGTAGTTAGTCTTTGTCCTTTTTGCCTTTATGTAGGCTCTATCCTTTTTGCCTATTCTCTTTGCCTTACCTATCTCCCCTTGACCTGATCTCTGACTGTGGTACCACCCACAAGTGCGCTTCTCGTGTTCATGGAATTCTGGCCGCCGACGCGGTGGGGTTCTGTATATCCATCGTCCAAAGCCGTGTAGGGGTTTTAGCTACTCCTTGCACCCCTTCTTGTTCCTCATCATTATGTTCCTTTCCTCATCATGATGTTTATACGTCATGATTTGTCATGGTAAACCAGCTGGAAATATGCCAGAAGACAACACGGATGACTGGACTATTTTATCACATCTTTTTGATTGCGACAAGAGATGGGATGCCTGCGTTATATGCATCTAGCACTCTACATTGACTAATCGCATGAGCAAACTTGATGAATTGTTCTTAGGCTGCTTGTCTTCTTCGGATAGATTCCTCTCCCCACATTCGAGATTGAACATTCATCGTCTTCATATGTCCAGATAGACTAGGTCCGGTTCTCCTCGTATCTATCATCTCTCTCTTCGTATCTAATCATCTCAAGTCTCAACCTCCTCTCTTACCTTGGCTTGACTCGCTTCATGAATCACGTTTAGCAAAACTCTCTTCGTCGTACCTCTTGTTATAAGATCAACAAATCATCTCAAGAGGTTGGAATGAGTGCTGGATTCATGATGAGAGGTCTGACTAGCCCCGACATTTTCCTGACCTGAGTGACGAATGCTATCTTCGGGATTGTCAACTGCATCGCTATCCGAGCGAGCTAATCACAGCACCAATCCATCCAATGCCTACACTCACGTCAATACCAGAAACCCACCTCAGTCATGATCTAATGACCAAGCATCCGCAGGACTCCTCATATCCCCCATAAGGGAGACGAGGGCGGGAGTACCAAGGCAAGCATATCGCTCACTCCGCAAATTCCCTTTCCGCCCGCTTCCCGATCGCGACCCGAGCTCAATGAACGAGGAAACCGAATAAGAGCACTGATCCAGGTCACCCGCCCGGCGTGGATTCGAGGAAAGAACATGTCAACAAAATCAGAGGAAAAAAGCAACTTCAGCCACCAGATCCCCATGTACCAGGGAGCTGTGAGACAGAGCGGGATGTCAACCGGTGCTTGATTGGTGGATACGGTGACTGGGTTTGTGTGGCATATTTGCTGTACGGTCTTTATTATTTACTCTATTGTTATTGTTGTGGGTTGAATCTATATTCAAGGGTTCCTGTTTCAAGAGTCCCTGTTTCAAGAACCACGATACAAGGGACAGGGTAACGAAAAGACTCGGTCACAGAGATGTTGGTGATATCAGGCGCGGTCGAAACGCACAGCTATTTCACAGGGTCTTGTCTGACTCTTTTCACTGTTTATAGACGGCGGGGATAGGAGCTGAGGTGATGAGATGGTTCTGAATTTGAATGTTCTGCGCCGCAACGCAATTCGTTAGCTTGAATCCTGTAATTGAATGTTCACGAATCACGAATCTGGCTGTTTGAAGGGAGAAGTGGGGAATTGAGGGTTGTGGGGATTCTGAGCGTTATGGGTTTATCGTTTTCTGTGGGTTCAAGTTGCGTGTAAGCTATGTATATATGATTCTATCGATGATCTTCTTAGTCGGGTTCGGCGCCTGCCTTGTGGAAGTATTGGAGTTTGTGACTAGGTGGCGGATGGAGATCGATGGATAGTGTGGCCGTGCATATACAGCACCCCACCATAAGTTTACGCGAAAACGCGTCTTTCGATTTTGATCTTATTACCTTTATACCACAACCATGTCTCAAAATCGTACTCCTTTGCGTCAAATAAACTCGAATATTCGTTGTCCAGGTACTCAATTATCACCTATAGAACGCGCTTATTTATTAGGCTGTTTCAATGCAGGTGAATCATATGCAGAGATTCGAGATGCTACAGGGTACAAAACGTCTAGGATCCGTACCATTATTCAAAAAGCCACAGAGCGCAGCCATGTCGATACTTTAAAACGAAGTGGACAACCTTGTCTTTATACACTACAAGACGAACGAAGGCTTGTTCGATATGCTTGACGGACACCAAAAATCAAATACGAGCAACTCAAACTCGATCTGGGCTTCAAAATCTCGACAGCATCAATCAAACGAATACTCGAGCAATATAATATATCAAAATGGCGAGCTAAGAAACGACCACATCTTACAGAGATACATGTTCGATTACGTCTTCAATGGGCTTTAAAATATAAAGATTAGACACTGTTACAATAGTCAAATGTCCTTTGGACTGACGAATGTTCTGTCGAGCATGGTACAGGCAAAGAGAATGAATGGGTCTTCCGAACACCAGATCAGAAATGGAATCAAGAGATAATACAGACGTACAACAAAGGCAAAAAAAGATTTGTTATAGTCTGGGCCTGTTTCTGAAATGGAATGTATCAAGATTGATTCCAATAGATTGTAATTTTGAAGCCGCAAAGGAGGGATACTTTACAGCCTTATATATTTCAGTTCTTTGACGATGAACTTGTTCGTCTTTACGAACTAGGCCATATCTTTATGCACGATAATGCTCCTATTTATACTGCATATGCTATTTAAAAATGGCTTAAATCCCATGGAATCCACGTCATGGAGTAGCCACCATATTCACCAGATTTGAACCCGATCGAACACCTTTAGTTCCATCTTAAAAAGCTGCTTTTATTGAACTATCCTAAGTTGATCTATTTACCAAAATCAAACCTAAAGACAAAGCAGGCCATTAATAGGGCCTTACGAAAAGAATGGCCTAAAATCAATGAGGATATCCGTACAGCTTTGATCGAAAGGATGCCTCGACGCGTACAAGCTGTGATCGACGCAAAGGGATGGCATATAAAGTATTGATATATATATATCGTTCAATCAATACAAAATCGACACTAAATTGAAGCCCTAGTTTTTAGCTACAAAATAAGCTATAAATCGACTAAAATAAGCGAATATTGAGTGCGCAAACAAGCGAATAATCAGGTTGGTTGGACTCAAGGATATGGCTAATCCTTGGTGCTCGCGCAGACTTTTGAGCAAGTACTGTACGTTGATTGGCTATAGGGATCTACTAGAGAATTAGAAGATTATGAGATTTTCATCTCGATGTCATGGTGTGATAGGTAAGTATCGCTGATACAGTATACAGCGGAGCAGAGCATGGCGGAGCCGGAAGTGGAGTGGCAGAGTGGAAATACCGTAAAGCTGTAGCCTATCATACTAACGTATCTGTGATTTTCCGTATAGCAAGAGAAGAAATCGTACTATTCCCTTCCAAGACCTTGGACGAAGAAAAAGAAACCCGCCAGACCAGCTGACACTTCCTTTGCATCTCCTCACAAAGCATCAATAGCCTCGACATGATCCGTGACCAAGCACGTATACAGATCGTCCCCATAATAAACCGTATTGCCATCCTGAGCCGTCTGTCCGGTACCAAGCACATCTCCATACTGCCAGAACAAATCCGCACCGGTACCAGCGGTTTTGAGAGCCGTGGTTTGCCAATCACTCTCGATGGTGCAGTTGTCCGAGGCGCCGTATTCTTCCAGCAGACAGGGTTTCCCCAGCGCGGCGCAGGCGGCCGCGTGGTCGGTTATCCATTCGTTGCCCCATTCTTGAGTCGGCGTTACGGACCAGCTTTCTGGGTAAAGGTGGTAGACGCAAAAGTCTATCTCGGCGATCTCACAATTAGCTGTGAAGTTGGAGCCAGCTGCGGCCGTCGTGTAGGGGTATGAGCTGGAGCCGCTGGGGGTGAGCCCGAAGCCTTCCTCGCCTGTGGTGACCATGTGGTCGGGATCGAGACTCTTGATGTACTTTGCCGTGTTGGTGACCCAGGTTGCCATGATTGAGAGATCACAACCGGTGCAGCGGGGCTCGTTGGCTAATTCCCATGCAAAGACTGCAGAGCTGTTGCTGTAGCGCGATACCACGGCTTTGATGTACTTTTGGTATTGTGTCTGTGCCTTTGTGGAGTTGTACCACTGTGTGTTGTCGCTGATGCCCGCGTAGCTAAAATATGCTGCCATGCCGCCGTAATCGGTCCAATTGTTGACAAAGTTGATGATTAATTTGATGCCGTGTGCCTCGGCGCTCTTGACGACGTAATCAAGTCGCTGCAGACCATCGGCACCTGTGTTGATGGTTGGCTCGGTACCAGCGAAAGACTGGAAGTATACCGTGCCGGATGAAGGTGTACTGGTCACGTCGTTGAAACCCCAGACCCGTAAAATCTTCAGGCCAGACTCGGAAAGGTGCTGCATCACCAGGTCCACGTCGCTGTTATTGGTCAAAAAAGCGGTCCAGTAAGCGTTCGTACCGGCAAAGTATCCGGTCTTGCCATCAATCACAAAGTGAACACCACTAGTGCTCGGATTTGATCCGCTTGCAATCGTGCTAGTCGTTTGTGAGGAAGACATAGCCATTGTGGTAGATGCGGACATCGCAAATGTGGTAGCCGCCACGGATGTGCTCACTGCTAACTTAGTCTGTGGTGTAGTGTCGACAATGCTTGGCTGACTGGTGCTGACTACCGCTCCAGAAGAGTACGCTGTCGTAGATGAAGCGCTAGAAGTGGCGCCTCGAACAGCAGTCGTCGCAAGTGAAGTGAGAGAGTCGGAGGTCAGGCACTCATAGTAATACTCATCATAGTAGTCCTGATTGCCATATACTGAAACTTCCTTCTGTTGAGCAGACGCAAGAGAAATGAAAGCTGCCAGAGCCGTGAATGTAGAACAATATTTCATGGTTGTGAAGCGGACGATGGATTTGGTAAAAGAGTCATGTGCTAAGTAGAAAGAGGAAGAGAAAGAAGCAAATGCGATGAGTGGTATACATAGAAATGCGCCGATGCAAACCCATCATATATACAACACTCAAGAATCTTACGTTTATATTATATGTTTGAAGTCTGCTTAGCGAGAACGTTTCAAAAGCAAGTCAGCGTCTCAGGATGACGATGAATGTTTCATTCAAAGAATCTCGGCGTGATGTCAGGGCAGAAGATCAGGGCTTTTCGTGAGGTATTGGTTTCATATCACATAGCAAAGCGTTCACAGACAGTGCAGCTTTCTATCGCCGTTGGCACGGGTGCATAGTATCTAGGTACCTTAAAGCGTGACAGATAAAATAAACTTTGGTGCTCTTTTGTTTGCCTCGGGTTCAATTTCGGGCCGCCGAAGCTTGGAGAAATGGCCCGTGTGGCTGGGCTGATCATCGAACATCATTGTATCATGATCACTTTGATGAGATGCACATACAAGGGTGATACCTTATGCAAGCCTCATGCAGCCTCGAAAGATCGTCCACAGCATCGAGTGTAACACGATCCGACGTTCCCAGACAATCAGGAGCAGCAATGGCTGTCAACAACACGTCCCCTACACGCACGCCTTGTTTGTGTACCTCCACGGACGCGAGAGTGGTCTACATACTATCAGAGCAAATCATCTACGACGCGAAGTGGTAGGGTTTTTGGACTTGACGTCAAGTTCTGAACCGGATTTGATCCACCTTCATTCAGGCCACATGAGGTGCACAAAGCTAGTTTGACCACAAGCAGGCATCGAACCGACATCAAGGTCGTATCGCAGCCATGCTAGCTTGACCAATCTGAACTTTAATCAATACTACGCCGCCCAGATACGAGTACGCCCTGCATCTCTCGGTGAGGATGTCATTGATTATCACGATAACGCACTTTGTCCTTCCTAAAGTGGACCTAGCCTTACCAAGAAGCTCGTAACATGCTTTGAGGACAGCGATAAGATTGAAAATATAATAACATGTCGCCCTTGTCTTTCTTATGCTTGTTGTTTAGATCGTACGGACAGAAGACCAATTCGTGATGCTTTTGCCGTGCATCGCTTCCGTGTTAGCATTGGCTGCCGCCGGCATTGCTGTGCCTGCCCCGTTTGAGCATGTATTGCATGAGAAACGCAGTACACCACATACAAATTGGGTCAAAGGCGCACGTGTCGACAGAAGCACGTTTCTGCCTATGCGCATTGGCTTAACTCAGAATAATCTTGAAAAGGGTCACGACTGGCTTCTGGAGGTGTAAGTAAAGCAGCCATCGAACACACCCCACAACGAAGACAGCGGACAATATCCTGGTATGAGCCAATGCGAGGCTGACGGCCATACAGGTCAGATCCTGACTCGCCGCAATACGGTAAACATTGGTCGGCAGCAAAGGTCCATGATGTCTTTGCACCAGCAGAGGATTCCGTCACAGTGGTTACAGATTGGTTGAGATCATCTGGGATCCATGACTCTCGAATCAAACACTACGAAAACAAAGGCTGGCTTGCTCTTGACGTGTCTGCTGAAGAAGCTGAGAACTTATTGCGTACTGAGTTTTACAAGCACGAGCACGTCCATAGTGAGAAACTCACGGTTGGATGCGATAGGTAAGACAGTCTGCTATGCGCTAGAAATACTGTTCAAGAGAGAGATGTTCGAATCGGGTCACCACGCTCGTCTTCCCTTGGAGTATCGCGGTGCTGATAGTTCCTTGTAGCTACCATGTTCCAAAGCATGTTCGAGAGCATGTTGACTACATCACGCCAGGCGTCAAGCTCACGCCTGTAGTCAAGATAAGTGTCAGAACAAAGCGTCACTCTCCGTGGGCGCCTAGGCCACCAAGTCATCTACCTTACCCCTGGTCAGGTGATAATCAACAATGGATACCAGAAGCTGCAGGCAGTCTACCAGCTGATCCGAAAGGTTGTGGTCAGAACATCACGCCGCCATGTATAAGGGCGTTGTACCAGATCCCGAATGCAACTCTTGCATCCCCGGACACTCACTTGGCTTGTACGAGCAGGGCGACTACTTTAGCAAAACTGACATTGATCTCTTTCTTGCGAAGTATGCCCCGTACGTTCCGCAGGGCACTTATCCTATTCCGGCTCTGATTGACGGTGCCCGATACGGTGTGCCTGTCAACAGCAGCTTGAATACTGGCGAGTCAGATCTTGATATCGAGATGGCGTGAGTATCATCAAGGTGCTCTATCCACGTTATTGTTCTAACACTTCTTCAGTACTTCTTTGATTTACCCTCAGACCGTTACGTTGTACCAGGTAGATGACCAGATCTACGAACCCGAGGAAGTTGCAACCACTAATCTGTTCAACACTTTCTTGGATGCCCTTGATGGGGTAAGAGGCTTTGTTCTTCTCATGCACCTTTATCCTAATGATAATGTATAGTCCTACTGCAATTACACTGCGTACAACGAGACAGGAGACGACCCTTCTATCGACCCAATATATCCCGACCCTGCTGCAGGTGGTTACAAAGGTGAGCAAGTGATGATCTGCATACTTGCGTGCTTCACGACACATTTCGCTTACATGCGTATCCAGGTCAGTGACAGAGTGGTATCTTCAAGCCCACGAAAGTCATTTCGGCCTCCTACGGTCAAGCCGAAAATGATCTTCCAATCAATTACTCCAAGCGTCAGTGCAATGAATTCATGAAACTGGCTCTACAAGGTCATAGTATCCTTGTAGCTTCAGGTGGTTACGGGGTCGGTTCTTTCCCAGGCGATGGGCAGGTTACTGTAGGTGGCACAGGCTGCCTAGGCCCTGAGGGCAAGATTTTTAACCCACAATACCCGGACAATTGTCCATACATTACAACTGTTGGTGCTACGATGCTCTATGCAAATCAGACAGTTCTGGACCAGGAAAGCGTCATGCACGTCAATCTTTCAGGCACAGCTCAAAACTTTACCAGTGCCGGCGGCTTTCTCCAATTACTACGCTCAGCCATCCTGGCAGAAAGCTGCCGTGGCGAAGTATCTCACGGACTATAACCCACCATATCCGTTTTACGAGGAGTTCGAAGTGGATCTCAATGCAATTTCTGGCATCTACAACCGTATCGGAAGAGCATATCCCGATGTCTCCGCCAATGGAGCCAATTTCCGCGCTTATACCAGCGGAGTGGATGAGCTTTGGTACGGCAGTAGTCTGGCGTCGCCGCTGTTTGCCTCTGTACTGGTATTGGTATGCTAATGTGTATCCTCCATCACTCATGACTCTTACTGATCTGAATACAGATCAATGAGCAGCGCTATGCCATTGGTAAAGGCCCTGTCGGCTTTGTTCCGCCAGTGCTCCACGCCCACCCTGAAGTTTTGAACGATATCGTCAACGGTACCAATGTCGGATGCGGTACTGAAGGATTTCCTGCTGCTCCTGGCTGCGATCCGGCCACAGGACTGGGAACGCCTAATTATCCCCGCATGCTTGAGCTATTCTTGAGTCTGCCATGATGATAGCCGAGGTTATCTAGCCATGTTAGTGGATGACATGTAAAGTATCTTTGTTCACGATGTCTGGATGTACATATATCAAAGCATACCATGAAAAATAGTGGAGCAATGTTTCAATTCCAAGAATAAGGACATGTTCCTGATCCGCCTCACGAAGGCTGCGAGCATCTTGGTATCTAAGCACATAGCTAAGCACTGCATATTGAAAACAATTATTCTTGTGGTGGTAAGGCATGTTATATCTTGATATGGCGCGCCTTGTGCCTTGGCCATCCCTATCAGGGCGGTCAATACATGAAACGTGTCATGTAGGTGGTACATAGAGGATGTCATGTAGAGTTCTCAAAGTCCATGGAGGATGTTATGTAGGACATGAGAGTATGAGGGTTTTCTATTAGATACGCCTCGGTTCCGCTAAAAATCGGCTATAAAATGATATCTATTTCCTAATTAGGCTTACTGTGTGCCAAGCATTGACGTCATATATCTTGAATCTTACTTTCTTTGAAAAAAGGCGACCGTGTCCATATTATCACCAAAATCTAATTTTTATCATAAACTTTACATCATGTAAGGATGAGGTATACTATGGAGCATGAGGATGAGGGTGGTACATGTAGGATGAGGCCCTCATCAGGTAAAAATCGTGTCATGTATTGACCGCCCTGATTCCTATAAAACTTCTTCCTGTCAACAAGAACCTTCTGAATCGGTGCGTCTTACCATGTCAACCCAACACTGTCTTTCCTTTTTGTCATCATGCCACAGTTGCTCTTGCGTCCCTGATATGTACCCTGTGTAGGATTACTTTTGCAAAGCACTTTCGACTCTATAAGCCATACGGCTCACTGGCCTTGTATCGATGATAAATCAATTTGCGATACTCTAGATCCTGATCATCACGTGTCAGAATAAGACAAAAGAGATATCAAGTCAGGCAAGGAGAGACCAGAAAGAAAGGCTCAGCTTCGAGGTAAAAAGGGACGATAGCTAAAGTGAACGTTTGGTCTACGACAGGAGTAGAACTCAGGACCGAAAAAGGAGGAGGAATCACGCAACGTTCCTCCATGTGGTTCACCATCAGACCAGATGTTCCGCAAATCGCACTGATGGAGAAAATCATCTGATTCAATGCCTTGATATATCACAACCGTCTCTCGAAGCATCCACAAAAAACTGATTGTGTTAAGAAATGTTACTTAGGTCTAAAAACTAGTGGTATGCTAAGCTCTCTCTTTGTTGCTATCACGATTGAGATTGGTCACAGTCCAACGAAACAGCAAAATATCGAACTGGACTCTGGTTGCAAAGCCAGGCTTTACCGATCCGCATTCTATTCGTGACTGTGTCTTCATCTTGAGAAGTCGCAGGAACAAGGGCGGAACTCCGTCAAGATCAGCTGGTTTGCTGCGAGACAATCGATACCGGTCACCTGAAGACCCGGAGCTCATAGCTTTCGCGCTCAACTAGTACCTTCTTAGCGACGGCAGTAGCGGTGATAGAAAGCCGCAACAGACATCTTTGGCCTCGCTACTGTGCTCGTCTTCGCCAGCAGTCCAGGATGCCCTCGTGTACGCAGCGATCAATGTCCTGAGTTTTCTTGAACCTTTGCTGAAGCTGCAGATGACTATTGACCATTGGACTTGACTTGCCTTGAGACCCTCCTACGGTTGCAGGGTCTGGGGTTGTGAGCCACGGAGACCGCACAGGCATGGCATTAACATCCTCCACCTGAGCGATCGTGCAGGTTTTTTTGTGACGATACCTACGACTTCCAGATCGATAAATCATTCGAAGGAGAGACAGGGCAAGAGGTTTCCTGGGAAGCGATGACTACATCGATCTACATTGACTTCATCATGAAAGTCGGCCTTCGATACTGGCGTGCGAACCCACGTCTAGCTCTCTCCCACATGATATCAGTGATCTGTATAGACGTTATTGACTGTCTTTTGCCAAGTGTCTTTACGGCATTCTTGAAGACGCTTTGAGCTGTGCAACAGTCTTTCGTATTTTGAATTTTTACAGCTTCAGGACACCGTTTACTGATGAATTTGCCCTCCTGTATCTTGCCCCTCACCCCTCCATCAACAATTTCGAACTTTCACCCTCAAGCTGGATCATCCTTCTAGAGCTAGATGACAACACACATTGTAATATTACTTGTATTAGAAGCGGGCCAGTCTCGAACTGGTTAATTTGACCTGCGTTCAGTGAAACAGCTGGGCGTTTCAATGAACCATCAGCTCGAAGGTCAGAGTGTGACGTTGCAACCCGGGCACGCTTGGTCGTTCATCAACACTCTCCAGCTCTGGCTCTTTTCCTGCACCGTCCAGACGATCCCAATTGATTATTCGACCAGTGGTAAAACTTGTCGTGATATATTCGCGGCCATGGCTCGACATTCTATAGTCACTGTCGGAAGCTTTGCCGTCCACAGCATCGCCAGACCTGTGCTCCGGTTGGCCGAGATTAGATCTAGGATACAGCAACTTCGATAGGTACAGCGCGAATGCTGCAAGCAGCTTCTGTTGTTCTGTGCAAATTTTACAACACATCAGCTGACGCCAGGTGAGATGATCTTCAGATGAATAAATGGCCAGCGGCAATATTATTTTGTCTTGCAGGATACTTTGCTTGGCTGAAAGCCAGACTTGCGCAGCCACTTGACCGGTCAGACGCTGGCGATCGTCATTATTCATCTGTGTCGCTTCGACTCCAAGGAGACCTTTCCTTTCCACTATGTGGCTCCTAGCTGTGCGTTGTGGTTTGGACGACATCGCATCGAAGGATACAGGTCAAATCACGACCAAGAGACGTGAATGTTTAGGCTTACAAAGGAGATTCTAAGCTGCCGCAAGGCCAAGTATTTCGTATATGAGGCTTCTGCCAAGGTAAGCAGTAAGTACCAGCAAATTATCCTTGTGGTAGGCTGTAATGATTTGTCTACAAGGCGACTTACCTTCAGTGCTTCACTGAGTCGGCTGTATGTGATCCAAGCTTACTATTCGCCATGATCTAGACGGCAGCGCAGGTAACTCGACTGAATGTCCAGATCTCGTCGCTCTTCTGGTTACCGTTGACCCGAGAATAATCTTGCTCGAGATATGTCTATACCGAGGTCCGACTGCGCTTGTAAGAGCTGCGAGCGATGTAGGCTACCCAAGACCCATGGTTGCCCTGCAAGACCCCAAAGACATAGATGAGCGTCAGTCTGATATTGCTTCCGCATGGCCCCCGGGCGTGTATATCAACGAAACTGAAACTCGAGTATGGTTGAGCATATAATCATATTGCTTGAAGACGTGGTTCGAGGTTCTAACTCGTGCATACGAGTGCCAATGTCAATATAGAACATTCCATTTGTTATGGAAGGAAGGCTGCGATCGCTCATTGGCTGGATCAAGCTTGCTAGAATAGACATAGCTTTCATAGAGCATGCACCACAATACACCGCCTTATCAACAACTTCGAGAAACCAGCTCACAAATCTTCAGGCTCCGGGGTGCAGCCATATAACGCGGTGTGCTGGTCTGCTGTGATATTATGATGTATAGCATGAATACGAGAAAGAAGGTGAGACTTGCCAAATGTAATATCAACGATCTTAGATAATGCCAAGCCGCCTCCGCGCGGCACTCCGCCCGATATTTTGATATTTTTAGAATTCTTCTCCAGATCCCACAACGCCACCGCGTCAAATGTGTCCGTATCGCTTGATGTAAGCTCACTAGTCTGGTCGTTTTCACGGGGGTAGACTTGGCTACAGTCCTGTCTGAGAGACTCGGCGACAAACGCTGTACGTACACTGCATACAGTGACTCTCTGATGACGACCGGCGACCAGACCGAAAACCTGCTTGATCGACCGAGCGTAGTGGTCTTCGTATCTCGTTTTATCCCTGATCGCCCAGTTGTGACGATCAATTCGAAAACCCGCCTCTACACGCCTTCGACGTGGCTTCGACGTAGCTTTGGCGTGATGTCTCCAACCAGCGCATGCCCATGGTCGTTGAAGATCCACATTCGGCGGGGCCAGATGTTCGCTATCCTGCAGTCTGGGTTGTCAATCTGCTTGAATTAGCAGTATACTCTCGAACAATGCTCGCAAAGGCTCTTTGGATGAACAATGCATCATCAAGGTACGAGGTGGTTGCTGCAGTGGTATGCCAAGTAAGGGACGAGGAGACTAGTGAGAAAGATATATAAACCTCTTCGATACCTGCCTTGTAAGTTCTATTCTCATCATCCATCAATCACAACAATCACAACAACCAAACACCAACCACCTTCACAACCAACCAACCAATCCACTCTATCAAAATGAAGACCACTCAAGTTCTCTCCGTCCTGGCTGTCGCCCTCCCTGCCTTTGCTGCCAGCAACTTTGTCGGTACTGCCATCCGCTCTGGTTCCGACTTCCAGAACGGTGCCATCAACGCCAACGGTAACTACATCTGGCTCAACAAGGCCACCGCCGGTCAGACCTCTGCCAAGCGCGACACCGTCAACACCGTCTTCTCCGGTGGTGAGGGCACTCTTTCCCTCGACGTCTCCGTCCCCGGTGGCCAGCAGGTCTACGTCGCCAAGACTGGTGAGCTCAGCTACACCACCCCCCACTCCGCCGACACCCACGACGGCACCCAGACCGGCTTCAGCATCAACGGCAGCGGCAACCTCCAGTTCGAGGCCTCCGGCTTCCTCGCCTGCTCCGAGGACGGTGCCTACAAGGTCTACGCCAACGCCTACAAGCAGGATGCCTCTTGCCTGTCCTTCGACTTCAAGACCACCACCGCTACCGTCGACGGTGCTTACGAGTACAACTAAACAGTCACTCGTGCTTGACTGTTTCTAAGCATTTGCATAGCGGCTCGGATTGGGGGGCGGGATCCTTATCACACTCTTTACTGGCGGTTTTCGTTGCGGCCACAACGGAATCGCCTTGGCATTGGATCCCACTTGTATATAATACTCCCTTTCAGGAGTTAATCAGATAGAGATAAATCAACGTACGCACGATCTTCTCTACACTTCTTTGAACAGCTTTCGTTGTCTTGTGATTTTTCGAATTCAAGCGCCTTGAAACTTCCTCAACATGATTGTCCTGAACTTGACCGACTTCCTCTTGTCCTTCCTTATCGCTATTAGCAATACACCCTTACCATCCGTGATCTAGAAGATACATCATGTACTTACTCAAGATGAAAAATGCCCTTCCGTGATTCAAGACATGAGAAGTATAGACAGGGTGGGACGAACATACAAAAGTGAAGTATGAGCACTAAAACACCAATGCTGTACCAGGTCATTGCGACAGTGATCGATTTTCATTCATTTTTTCTCAAAACCATCATCAGCGCTAAAACCACGATTCACGAAACTTTCTCAACCCACCACGAAAGCCGCTTAACAAGAGCGTAGCATGTATGCCGATCCAAGATTTAAAAAAAAAACAGCAAAAAACCAGTGTCGATCAGATATGAATGCCAACCAGTGTCACTCGGAGTGTCCTTTACAAATCGGCAAGCTCTGTCTGGGGAAACGTCTCCGTCGTAAAGATATGTCACAGGATGAACCAGGTGGGAATTGAACCCGTTCATAACCTTTGGGGAAGCGGAAATTTGTTCATTCTTGCATGGTAGTGGCGTAATCGTCCCTATTACACCACCCATATTGAGATGTTACGATGAATTGCAGTATATAGAGGTTGGGGGTGAGGGATTTGGTGGTCTAGGGCCGTTCAGGGGTAGCTGATATGATGTTCTGGACTTTGGTTATTGCGCTTTGGTGTATAGGCGTTGTTGCTGCTGCGGAAGCCCTTATAATCTTCAGGGTGGGCTGGTGTCGATATGCAGACTGGACAGGGGACTATTGTCTCAGTGTATGCTCATTCGATATGATTGGGTGAGTCAAGCACACATTTACAATTTCCGATATCAGAAAAACGCATGCGAAGGGGAGGGTCCAAAGGGAGCACAAAGAAGAAAAAAGAAAAGCACTGTCGCTAGAAAGACTTTTGGGGTAAGTGAAGATGAGGAAGACGCCTTTGAGGGATTCGATGGAGCTTGGGCATATGCAGACTCGATGGGTTCCCTGAAAGACGGCTCGAGGAGCAGAGGTAAGTATCAAAGATTAGATGTCTCAACGACAGGATTAGGATTTTGAGGATCACAATATAGAGATATCTGAGTCCCACCGGTTACTGAGCTCTAGAAACAAGGAGCCACGGAGCCCCTGGCCTCTTCTTATGGTGCGCTCACGCAACCTGCCCTCGGAGTCTTGTAATATTTGACAGAGGTCAAGAGCATTCCCGGCAGAATGAATACTGTACAATGAACATCATGGAAAGCGAACCAGGAAGTGAAGAAGGCAAAAATGATATCATTATTCTTGACTGAACTAGCAGACTACTAAACCACGTGAAAGAGGGAAAATCGCGTATTACAGCAAATTCGTATTGATTCCATCAATATCCATCAAACCCAAGGACTATAGAACAATAGGACTGCTGAGACCATCAACAAGTTCACCCAAGTTGCTGACTGTACCGTTCAAGAGAACGTCTGCTGCCTCCGTGGTCTCTCCGACAAAATTTACGACAGGCTCAACGACACCGTAAAGATTGACCACTGGGACGGCACCAGTAGGCAACTGGATATAGATGGTAGAGGTGACGGTCGCAGCTGTTGCAGTGCCAGCGCCGCAGTATAGCACAGCACCGCAGAAGTCTACACTTGAAGTGGTAGGGAAAGGAAGTGAGGCGCTAGTGGCACCAGTGACGCCTGCCAGAATGCTCGAGACTGCGGCCGAAAGAGAGGAGACCTCGGCAGTAGGGAGTGTAACATCAGGGAGGGTTGCGCTAGCAACGATACCGCTCGCAAAACTGGAGATCTCGGATTGTATGCCACTGAGCGACACGGTAGGAATGGTGAGACTGAGGCTAGGGCTGACAGTAGAAAGTGCGAGGACAGCGCTGATCTGAGATGCAAGGCTCGACAATTCGGCGGTAACGCTGGGTACGGCAACACTAGGAACGGCAACAGAGACTCCATTGATGCCTCCAAGAATCGCAGAGACCTGGGATGACAGAGCTGCGATGTTGACGATGGGGACGCTGAAACTCGCGACAGTCGCACTCGCAGTAATACCATTCTCAATGCTGGATATTTCAGACTGCAAGCTGCTGATAGATACAGTAGGGAGAGTGATACTGAGGGTTGGGCTGACAGTAGGAAGTGCGAGAACGGAAGTAAGTTGTGCTGCAAGACTTGAAAGCTCGGCAGTAGCACTTGCGACGGGGACGGTAGCGCTGGTAGCACTTGCAAGTATGTTCGAAATCTGAGAGGAAAGCGACGATAGTGCAATCGTTGATACGACGACCCCGGACACTGTCGCGCTGGCAGTGAGACCGCTCTCAAGGCTTGGAATAGCAGAGGAAAGTCCAGCCAGCGCAGAGGTTGGTACGGGCACGCTCGGGTTCGCAAGTGCACTGCTGACGGCCGAGTTGAGGCTGCCGGCGTCACTGGTGGCACTCACCACAGCAGAGGAAACTCCGCTGGTAGCGCTTGCGAAGAGGCTAGATACAACAGCTGAGAGGGATGAGAGCTGGCTAGTTGGGATAGTGGCTCCAGAGACGGTTGCACTGGCGGCAAGGCCGCTTGCGAGGCTTGAGATATCAGACTGAATTCCAGACAACACAGAGGTTGGAACGGTCACAGTCGGATCTGCAAGGGCACTGCTGACTGCGGAAACGAGACTGCCGACTCCAGAAGTTGCACTGGCGAAGACCGATGACTGTACGCTGCTGACCGCCGAGGCGAGACTGCCTGATTCACTGGTAGCGCTCGCCAGAATAGCTGATGCTCCTCCAGTAACACCCGCCATGATGTTTGACACCACCGACGAGAGAGAAGATAGCTCTCCGGTAGGAATGGTAGCTCCGGACATGGTTGCACTAGCCGTAAGTGCACTGGCAAGAGTGGAAAGATCGGATACGACCCCACTAAGAGCTGATGTAGGAAGCGAGGCAATAGTTGGGTTTGCGAGAACGGTGCTGACTTGAGAAGCAAGGCTGCCAACCTCCGAAGTTGCGCTTGCTAGGAGTGATGAAGCTCCACCTGGAATGCTGGCAATGATGCTTGTGACTTGGGCATCTATAGATGAAAGCTCTGCAGTTGGAACGCTGAAGGTAGACAGGGTTGCGCTTGCAGAGATAGCTGATAGCTGAGAGCTGAGAGCGCTGAGAAGAGATGTGGGGACAGTGACAGCAACGCTAGCGCCAGTGCTGACAACAGAAGGTAGAGTAAGAAGACTGCTGACCTGAGAAGCGAGAACGGCGACCTCTGAGGTTGCACTGGTAACGACTGATGATCGAACACTGCTGACTTGAGAAGCAAGGCTACCGGCTGCAGAAGTTACACTGGCAAGGACCAATGACTGTCCACTACCAACCTGAGAAGCAAGGCTGCTCTCTGCAGAGGTCGCACTAGCAAGAACTGTCGATTGTGCGCTGCTGGCCTGAGACGCGACGCTACCACCTGCAGAAGTGGCACCGACAAGAGCTGACGACTGCGCACTGATGACCGAAGAAGCAGCGCTGGCGGCTGCAGAAGTTGCTGCAGCGAGAACCGATGACTGTACGCTACCAGCTACAGAAGTGGCACCGACGAGAGCTGACGACTGCGCAATGATGACCGAAGAAGCAGCGCTGGCGGCTGCAGAAGTTGCTACAGCAAGAGCTAATGACTGTGCGCTGATAACTTGAGAAGCGACGCGAGCACCTACAGAAGTCGCTCCAGCAAGGATCGAAGACTGTGCTTCGGTGATACTGTCGATAACGCTCGTAACTTGAGCGTTGATGGATGAAACTGCTGCTGTTGGCAGGGTGAAGCCAGCGACCGCGGAGCTGGCAGTGATGGCGGACTCGATGCTCGAAAGCTGCGAGGTGAGACTACTGAGGACAGCCGTTGGGACATTGACGCTGGCGCCCACGCCTGCACTAGCAGTGGCAGCAGAAGAGATAGCAGCAATACTGCTGAGTCCTGAAGCGATGCTACCGACTTCTGAGGTAGCGCTTGCTGCGGCTGCTACACCAGATGTACTGATACCAGAGATGATGCTGCTGAGTTCTGAAGCGACGCTAGAAATAGCTGCTGTTGGTGCAGTGTAACCCGACACGGCTGAGCTAGCAGTGACTCCGGCAACTATAGTTGAAAGTTGTGCAGTTATGCTACCAAGAGCGGTTGATGGAATGTTGATAGCGATGCCCACGTTGATGGTAGGTAGAGCAAGAATGCTAGTGACCTGGGAAGCGAGGTTGCTGGCTGCCGAGATTGCGCTGGCAGCGGCGGATCCGGCAGCGTTTTCGACATTGGAAACGATGCTGCTGAGTTGCGAAGCGATGCTAGAGACGGCTGCTACTTGTACGGTCGAGCTAGCAGTGGCTCCGGCAAGGATACTAGACAGCTGTGATGTGACCGAACCGACAGCTGCAGTGGGCAGAGTAACACCAGGGACAGTAGAGCTAGCAGATATGACACTGAGGAGGCTTGATACTTGAGACACCAGACTCGTGACGGCGCTGCTCGGAAGGGCGACAGAAGTCGTCGCAACTGAGACAGAAACTGTCTTGGCCGTCAACGTAGCAACGTTACTGCTTAGCTGCGATGCCACACTTGAGACGATAGAAACGGGAAGGGTTGATGCTGAAGCCAAACCAGCAGAGCTAAGAATGCTGCTGACCTGAGCAGCCAGGCTGGAGACCGCGACTGATGAGGCCGCGACTGAGGGGACCGTGACATACGAGACCTGAGTGATCACAGATGCAGCCGCACTTCAGAGCTAGGTCAGCCAGATATCATTATGAACAGAGCTTGACGAGATTTACCACGTTGAGGCTGAAACCGAAACCGCAGCACCCACAGAGACTGAAGCCGCAGCAGCTGTAGAAGTTGTGGCCTTCGATGTGGTGACCGAAGAGGAGGACCCTCCTCCAAGGACAGTGCTGACAAGACCGCCGACTAGATCACGGCGCTCAAACTCGCCAGGATCTCCATAGTTGCGTCGAGCAGCAGGCACAGCCAAGGCTGTCGTAGCAGCAAAGGGCAACAGCAGGTACTTGTCGAAACGCATGCTGAAGCCTTACGAGTTGGTAAAGAATTAAGAAGGCTATGTAGATGAAGTGCTTGTGATTATCTTTGTCGTTGTTGAGACTGGAAGTATTGAAGAGAAGTGCTCCGAGTCTTATATAGCATATATATAGTGACGGAATACTCGTTTTCCAGACTGTGGCTAGAACTCTGCCTCTCAGACAATCCAAGCCAATATAGCAGACCAATTTGCAGAATTGAAACATACAATGTTGGTTTCTAACCGCTAAGGCAGTCAGATGATACGATGAGACATACGTCAAAGGTGGCTTCATCTGACTGGGCTTCATGAGGGACTCACGGCGTTGCTGTAAGGGGGTTAGTGATAACGTGCTCCACCGACCGTTTAACCCATACGCACCGAAGAGGACTCCTACGTTATACAATGAAATCCCTTTTGTAAGAAGTTAATGCATGATGATACACTGTTTCGGCGGAGCCCATCTCAACTTGGCATATCTGACGCCCTTGCGATCTTTAGTCATGATACTATCACGGTCCACGCGCATGAGTTCAAGAATGACCTTGAATATAGCAGAACATCAGGGTAGTCGCCGTGAAGGAATGGTGTTCCTGTAAAAGCCACAGAGGACGCTGCCATAACTATGATCAAATCCAGATCCAGCTAGCAAGCGAGCTCTCGATCGGGACAAAGGACCGTAGAGGCAAAGCTTGTAGAACGAATATGTTTCAGGTGAGCCAAGCACCGAGAGGCTGAAAATAGACAGTGTTATTCGACGGATACAAGTGTAACGGGATCCTTATGAGAACGTACGGAGGACGGTAAAAGCTTCGAGATACTAGTGAGACATTTAGTACACGTTTAATTCATTAGGATCCAGGGTTCAGGATGAACAGTATTTGAAAGACGAACACGTGGAGGAGACCGGGGCAGAATCTTGTCAGAAAGCAGTACCTGTCCGACTGGGGAAGAAGGCACACGACTGTCTGGCAAATGCTCCTTAATACCTTAACAGGCTGACAAAGGGTATTTGTCGGGGATCGATCGTTCATACGATCAAAAGGCTTGATCTAGCCTGTCGTTCAACAAGGCTATTGGTTGAGCTGGTGTCCAACGATGAACACTCGATAGGGTTTTAGATAAGCTTGCGTTCGTCGCTGTAACGTTCCGCAGGAAATCCACCATATATGACAAAGACAATTGCCTTGTAGCCATGGGAATAGTAAGCTGGTAGAGGATTCCCTTTTCGGCGAGAGGATGTCTCAACGACAGCCACATCTTGGTCTTTACCATGTCACGTTCCATTATCATGAGACGGTAAGCTTTGAAGAAATCCCGGGTTGGTCGTCGTCTCTTGAGGCACTGTCGATAAGCGAGGCAGGTAAGTCACTGACCGCTTTGAACTGCTATGGAAGAATTGACGCGTCCCAACGCGGAAGAGTGTACCTGTTGGCCAGGACGACAGGCCTCTTTCGTGATGATCCCACCTACATGACTTTGTTAGTCGCCTATTGTGCTCTAACAGATGTGGAGGCGGGCAGCGGGCCGGCGCTTGACGTGCGAGGCAGTATAGTAGGATGGTTAAACCGTTTCTTAGCTCTCGGACAACTTCGGTCTTTGAGCATGGCGCTTCGCCAAACCAGGGTAGCTCGACGTCATTATTAAGCTTACTTAAAGTTTGTCTCGGACTCTCCAGTGTCTCACCAGATGTGATTCCCCTGGCAGAGCTAGCATTACCTCCTAAAGTGGAAGGAGCATCGAAGGAGGGTCTCCAGAGCGTCGTTGGTATGGAAACACTATACGCGAGGTTGGAAGGGCTCAACAGGATGGTAAGGATCTTTATCGGTGGCCCCATATCACTCCAGAATAAGCTCATAAGCGTGCTAGTATGCAGACACGGCGATCAAGTTGTCCATAGCGATACAAAAGTTCAGATGGCAATGCTGAGAAAGATAAAAGTTTAAACATCGTTCCAGGTTGCTGCAATCCCACTAGTATACCGTCCCAAGAGTGGCACCAGTGGGGTCTAACGGCGTCGGAGATCGGAAGGGCTCGGCGATGCTTGAGCAAAGCTTGGCGTAGATGGTGGGCGACCCTGTTTCAGATACAACTTTCTTCAAAAACTTTCTTTGTAGAGCGTAGACGTAATGCTTTCTGAATACCCGAACATGGTCAGCTGTTTGTTCTTGGAATGGATGCCTGAGCCATGGTGTCTCCGTAGATGACGTCTGGAGCACTTATGACATTCACAATCAAGAGTTCTAGCTGCGAGTTACATACAGTGCACACTCTCATTCCAACATGCACTTTGTTGTTACCAAGAACCTGGAAGGGCACGTCAAAACGAGAAAAGCTGCACCGAGGAAAGCACCGTAGTGTGCCCCACAACGCGATGAAAAGAAAAGTTATCCCAAGATCCATATTAAGTATTACTAAGGTACTTCACTTGACCCATATGGCCATACTTCCGCTGCTCCCCAAAACATCATAACAAGAAAACGAGTGAGCCTGCCCAGACCTGCAAGTGACGCAAGCCAAACGGACAATCCCATCAGCATTTGCCTCTCTACAACGAGGTAACCTGCTGGCATAGACAAACAAAACCATTACCCGACCACCGTTAAATCCTCGCAGATATGCTCGGTCGACACGCCATCTACCATCATATAGCTTCCGCGATTAACCACACATTCCCAAATCCCGTCACCCAGATGATCGGTCCAAAAAACTCAAGCGAATCCTCTAAAACTTCTTCCTGCCTTCTCCGTTCAGAAATGCCATGATATGCTTCCCCCACTTCATCCAATTCTCCTTCCCATGCCTGGTAGCTGCCTCTGCATCCCTAGATCTCGCCCGAGCCTGTTCGCCAGCCATCCCTGAGGGTTGGACGGGGAAGGGTAACCATTGCATCATAGGACCACTTTCGTGTTCGAAGTTGTTTTCTAGGGCGTCCCTCAGTGCTTGCGGGTCTGTCACTGAGCGGCGAAGAGCATTAGGGTGGTCTGGGCTGGGAGGGTGTCCATACCAGCGGTTTTGGTCCGGAACCTGCCCCCACTGGTGGCACTGTTCACGGTGTTGTTGTGCAGAGTCAGGGCGCCGTGGAGGAGGCGTCTGATGTCGAGGGTGCTGCAAAGAAGGAAACGATGCGTCCTCGTGGCTCTGCTGACGATTGCCTTGAGTCGACTGGCTCCGATGCAAGACTGTACCCGAGGGAGCACGTCCGCTATTTGAGCCTTTTTGCAAATGAAACTCCTTCCTTTCAATATCCGGTAACTGGGAGTTTTGCGGTCTGAAAGCTCTGTAGTTTCTATAGTCGTAGTCACCGTGGGTGTAGTTGCTGCTACCTGAACCAGTGTTCATTCTCAATGAGTTCATCAGCGGCTGAGCAGAGTCCCGTTCCTTTCTCTGGTGCTGTTGTCGCTTCCGCCCGAACGGAGTCTTATTGCTATCACGCTGTAGTTCTGGAGGCAGACCGGGATAGTTGGGCCGTCCATGATGTTCGGCAATACCGACCTTTGTGGGTCTTTGATATACTTCAACTCTGTCTTTCTCGCGCCATGATGTAGTTTCCTTGTCCGGAATTATGGGTGTGGTGATGACGATCTCCAAGCCGTTAGGGAAATTGCAGGGATCTGTATCTGGATCAGCGAGCGATTGCCTTGAGATCGAGGCTGCAGCAGTTGAGCCATATCCCTCTCTCGGCCTCTCATGCTCCCAATTCAGCCTCGGAGCAGCATGGAAACTTTCACCACCAACGTCAGGCGTGTAGCATAATTCTTGGCTGATTGTACCATGTCTGGCGGGGGTGGAGACACCAACACTGCCTGTAACACCAACACTGCCTGTAACACCAACACTGCCTGTAACACCAATCTGTCGGGGAAGCGGACGGTTGAATTCAGGAGTCACGGGTGTATCAACCGAGTATGGACGTCTGAGACGGGCTGGATTTCTTTCAGGCACAGGCGGAGGAGCAGATGTTTCATCCGCGTACGGATCGAATGGTCCACTGTAAGGAATGGGCTTCAGTTTCGGTGGGGACAAGGATGATCCACCGACTGAGCTAGAAAGGGGCGCAGGAGGCGGTCTAGGACGCGATTCAGGCAATGCAAGGTCATCGACCAGAACATCGTTGGAGAAGTCAGGAGTGATTGGAGTAGTATCTTTGTTGAATCGTTGATGGCCACCAGGAAGCAAGTACTGCTGTCGAGCGGCAAAGCTTGAAGAAGTAGACTCATTGTACGGATCAAAGTCCGGCTGATAAGCAATCGGGTCCAGTCGAGGGGTGGCTGATAGGAAAGATGGATTCGGCTGGTTCGGTGAGTCACTTATTCGAGGTCTAGCAGGTCGTGGTGGGTCGTGGCCAGGCACAAGTGTGTGAGGTATAGGACTTGGTGCTGATGTAGCAATGGGGGCGTAACGATTATCCACCAGAAACGTGGTAGACGTGCTGGCTCCACTACGCGTGAGCTCCTTGTCATCTTCGGCGCCATCTGTGAAGTCGGCAACGATCGTTGAAACAGAGAATGTTGGAGATGGCGGATAGCTTTGTTCAGAGCTAGCATAGGACGTAGTATGTGAAGAAGTCATGGGAGTCCACAGGGGCGTTTCGAGAGGCGGCTCGCCAAGCTCATTGGCAATTGTAATAGTGTTGTAATATTCGGTAAGGGACCCACAGGGCACCGGACTCGTGGGGACAAGAGTCCTCGGTAGAGGAGGAAGAGGCTGTTGCATGCCGCTTACTTTACCAAGACCAAAGGCACGCAAGGCCCTCATTTCAAGGCCGGAATAAAGTTTTGTATAAACCATCTCTAGATCCAATTAACCTAACTAGTTCCTGGCCTTTCTAGATGGGGCTTTCTTTTTTATATGAAGTATGCTTTCTCTCTTTCTCTCATTCTCTCTTTCTCTCAAGCTCTCTTTCTCTCAAGCTCTCTTTCTCTCAAGCTCTCTTTCTCTCAAGCTCTCTTTCTCTCAAGCTCTCTTTCTCTCAAGCTCTTTTTCTCTTTTCCTTAAAAAAAATGACGTCTAAAGTTTCTTTTTTTAATCTTTTCAAGATTCCTTGTAGTTTATATTTGGTTTTGTTGTTTATACAATTGCCCTAACTAGCGGGACACAATCGCCTTAACCAGTAGGACGAGTGTTATTAGTCATGACAAAGTAGCGATACTAGGAAGAATTCAAGACCGAACAGGTAGAAAGTAGAAGATGCTTAATCTAGCCAGATGTAGAAAATAAAATGCAAGATAGTCCTGCTGAAATGATGGTAAAGCGCCCGTATGTTGTGTGATCTGGCTGTTACTATTAGGCAGGCCAGCTGCGGATTTGAAAGGATGAGTCGGAAGGAAGAGAGAAAGATGAACGACTTGTCCTAGATATAACACTCCACATCGTCACACCTCTTTACTGCCGTACTATGTAAATCAGCTGTCGTGCACTGATCGAGGGACACAAAGGACAAAGACCATGAAGGCTTGGAAAGTCGATGCAGTCGTTAACCTGATGACTGCAGGAACAAAGAAACTTGCACTTGGAGCACCTACCGCTCAAACTAGGTTGAAACATCCTCTTTGCTAATCATCGGCTGGCTAAAAATGCCAGAAACTGCCATGTCCGATCTTGGTCTCGAGTTGTCAGACGGATGTGAGACGAGCTGACTCAATCTAATCCTAGCAAAATATAATCAAATGATGTTTTTCTTTGTCATGCGCACACAGTGTTTACCCTTGAGGCCATCTTTTCAAAAGGTAAGTAAGCGCGCTTATAACTATCATTATCCTTCTCGTAGGACTGTAAGCTCCGCATGTGTCGCAAATGGCGGGCAGTCTGGGCGTTCCATTAGCTGACACACCACGTTACGTATTGACATTATCGCGTCTGGGGATGCTCTTTGTCGCGAGTGGTGCTTATGGCTTTGCCCTGTGTCGGTATCCACAGTATAACACACCCACGCACTCAGACATTACATCGCTGTCCGTATGACTCGTCTATCGCTGAATCCTGAGTTCAAGAATCAGATGATCAGAGGTTGATTTAGATCCATCTGCGTGCCAACAGAAAGCTGGGGAACCTGCGGGTAATTGGACGATTTCAAGCAAACACGTGTGTCTGACAAGGCCTGAAAGGTGTCAGCATATGCAGATGCGTTTTACATGAGGCAGTATCCGTACATTGATGTATGTTGGGTTCGGAATTCTCTTCATCGTCTCCAAGAAAGCCCAGGTCATGGCACCCTCATTTATGCCATTAATTTCAGCATCAGCGCTCGTCTGCTCATCTCTGCATCCGCTGAACATTGTGACCATCTTGTTCTCCCCACCATTTTCTTCGCCAAAATTGGCGTCTTGTGCCAGTCCGGCCTCTTCGTGGTGTCCCCTGTGTTTCATACTTCGGAAGAAATTGGTAGCACCTGCATACAGATCCTTTGCTTCGGCCAGCTTATTGAAACTGAAACCGCCGGATACTAGATCGCTAGCTTCTGCCATAAGGTGCATGCCTTGGCGGACGTTGTCAATGAGGCTAACATTGCCATCATCATCGGAACGGTAGACGTATGGGAGTTCGAGGGCGGAACCAGAATGGCAGCAATCGAGAATGACGAACAGCGTGCTGTTGGGTGCTAGGCCGCGAACCAGGTGCTGATGGAGTGTGTCGCTGTTAATCTGACCTCTAGTCTGGAAATCCACAGGACAGATAGTGTCGAGGAGACCTGAGGGGTGCATGCCAGTAGGGTCCTGAACTTGACCACCATGGCCAGAGTAGTGCATGAAATTGCATGTGCCGGGTTCGCTAACAAGCCAATCAATGGCCGCAAGGATGTTGTGTGCTGATGGGTAGTATGGATCTTCTCGGTCGTCTCGAAGCACAACTTGAGAACGTTCGTCATCAGGGTAGCCGCGGTACATGAGGAATTCAGCGATGTTGGATACATCTTGATGACACCCGTTCAACTCATTCTCCGAGCCAGTATAGTTGATGCCGATGAGGAGCGACTTTTTGCGGGCCATGATGCAAGAAAACAATAATATCAAAGAGTAGACAGAAGTGCAATAGTCGATTCGAAAGCGATATATAGGTTGTTTTAGGAGGAAAGAGAAAGGATACCTTAGATCGAGCTTAGGAAGAGTTATTTATGTTCTTGGCGGCGTATCACAATTCAGAAGCTGGCGGTGTGTGTCGACATCCCCGCCGGAGTTTGCGGCCTTTGTGCACCTGATGACGTTTCCGAAGAACGCCCCTCACCGGTACCTGCATGACCGTTTCTTGACAACCAGAGATCGATCTGTTGATCGTTCGTGTTCTCCATATTAGTGTGCCTGTTTTGAACGTGTTTTTGTCCAGAGGTAAGTGGGATTGTTTCAGGTATCTGGATGTCTCAATAATGTCGGGAGTTTTATAAGTCAATCGTTGCAGGTCACCCGTCGCCACTGATATCGCAGCATCCGGATGCCTTTCCCCAGGCCCACAGTTCGTGTTACAGTACCTTAGCCCTGGCTTACCCTACATTGCACACGCTCGAAGAGCTAGAACTATGGCGATCACAAGCGAGTGTCGTCTTCAGTCCAGCGAACTGGATCTCTTCATAACAAGACACAATGCTTCAAACTAATTATATTACGAAGCATCCAACTTCAGTTCGGGCCTTATTAATGCTATCCATATTCTGAAGCTTTTTTATAAAGTAGGCACCAAAAGGACTTTTCCAGACATATCGAGTAGAATCACATTTCAGGCAGTACAGAAGAAGGAAATACAGGATACATTTGCAAGACACGAGAGAAAGAGAGAAACAAAGAACCTATAGTTGGGAGAACCAGATTTTCATTTTCGTCAAGTTAATATGTAACCAAGCAATCGTCGCGGACGAACAAAACCCACCAATGTAGGTACTTACGAAACGGGTGAATTGAAGATACAAGATCAGCAAAACCAACCCTGTATGTCCATCTCTCGTTCAGAACTTTTGAGAAACCCTCTTAGCAATGTCCTCCTCAGAACCGACCTTGGAAGCGAGTGCAGGGTCGAGTTTACTGTGTGGGTTGATGACAATCTCAAGCTTCCTACCATCATCCGGCTTGACATCACTCTCCGGGGCCTTTGGGGCTGTGGGTCCTTGGCCCATGGCACCTTCAGTAATCTCGTAAAGCGTATCGCCGTGAGACTCAGAGCTGCTGTCGCTAGGCGCTTCGCCAGTGAGCATAGCCACTTTGCCTCTGTCAACAAAGGCCTTTCTGGTCGGCGCATCAGGGGCAGGGCGGGGACCAGTAAAAGCAGATTCACGATGTGTGAGAGCTGGATCCGAGGTGGCTCGAACGAGAGTGGGGGAAGAGATGCCTGCGCGACCTAAGTTACTAGGGTGGGACGGGATGCGGACTGTGCTTAGAGGAAAATTAGGCAGAGAGTACAAAGGTTTACCCTGTGGTGCTGGAGAGGACCTATTGCAATAAGCCTCGTCAGAAGAAACAGAAGCGACGTCAGAGGCGTACTCTGGGGGATTCGATGGCTCGAGAACGGGGTTAGACCGCGGAGGTTCAGGCCAGGACTTACCACTCTGTAGGGCGGGTCAGGGGTGAGAACCTAGTGGATTAGGACGGCTTTGACCCTCTTTGTGAGGAGGGAACTCGAAGGCGGAAAGACTGTCTCCGGCTGCTGCGTTGACTGAGAGAGCAGCGCGCATTGCGTCGGTAAGCGTAGGTGCTGCGGCACCAGACACTGGAGCTTGAGAAGAGGTAGATACTGGACCGGAAGCTGGCGCAGAGCCAGGAACAGGAGTAGGAGCTCTTTTCAAGATACCAGACCTTGGAGCGAGGCTAGGTACAGGTGGATGGACTGTCGGAGGACCAGAAGCAGGATTTGAAGCAGGATAAACATCAGCAAAGCGAACTCTTCGTGTCTCCCGCATGACAGGTTTAGCTAGCTGATCGGACAGTGCAAACACTCGAGCATCGGCGATCACGTTCTGGTCAGAAAAATGCACGAATGGTACGTCCATGTTGATGAGGACTTGGTTCGCCATCATGAAATCACCACCGAGCACGAGATCTGGAATAAGTCTACCCTCGACATAAAATATCTGCTTCAAGTGGACAAAAGAGTCATGGACACTGCCAGGGCTCGACTGTGCCTGGCGGACCGGGATACAGACATCTAGCTGAACATAAAAGGTATATCTGGTGTGCTTGGATTCGTAGTAAAGAATTCTCGGGTGAGTACGTTTCAGCCAAGCTGGGCTTGCAAGCGACAACGAGGGTCGTGGCTGTAAAACGGCATCGAAGGCTGCACCGCCAGGAGAGTGACGCAGCTGTATGCACATGATACTTTTGTTGCTGTGGCCATGGCTGATCGGAGTAGTAGTGACTGGAGTATCGGAGGCCGGCTCCTTGCCAGTGTCAATGGACATCTTCAGAGCGAAATGATTTTCTTTGAAGTTTTAGACTGATCTGAATCTTTTCCCTCCTGAAATCCTCTTGCGCGCGGAGCTGACTGGTGTAAGGGAGAGAAGGGCAGTACGTGTGGATATAGCCTGCACAAGTGAATGCCAGAATGAGGATCACAATCAATGAAAGCGAGGTTGGACTTTTTAGGATGAAAGGAGCTGAACAATAGACAAAGGAAAGTGATAGCGAATGTAAGAAAACAACATGGGTTACGAAAGGATGAAAGAAAACAAAATGTGTTATGAAAGGATGAAAGAAAGGCAGACAAAGAATCATGGAGTGCATTGTTCAATGTCGAGGCCATTGTTGAAGTTGAACAGCGAATGGTGTGCTTGTCGGACAAGATCTTGTCTACAATGACCTGCTATTGCCGTTGCCATGCAGCACTAGCTTGCAAGAGGCTTTCATAATACCGCTGAAGACAAGGAAGAAAGGTGTAATTTTATCAGCGCGGTTGATGATATGAGCAGCAAAATTGAAACACAAAATGTTCATCGGCAATGAGTGTCAGACCAACGTGAAACAGTGAATTAGTTGTATGAAGGGAGGATAAAGGGTTAGAGGAGGCTCAATTGCATTTATCTATCGAAAACTTACCAGAGTTTGGAGCATCTGTCACGACTCAATCACCGCGAACATTGGCCATATATTGGATATCGGACATAGTCACAATACACCATATGCTTCTCAAACGGTCCACTTCACCCTAGAGTGATTAGCCTTTGTTCTTGAAGAAAGAAAGAGGAATTGACGCATCTCCACAAGATCCGATAATGGCACACTTGGCGGAATACTGGATGGAGAATGACTGCGCCTCCATGAAGTCAGTACCGAGAAGTATACCTGCACCATTTTCCATGCGGTCTTTGCGAACAAACAAGACGGCGGCGGTCTTTGCCATCGCCTCCTGACCATTGAGAAGACAAGGGAAAAAGACGTCTGCAACCACGTATTGCGAGAGTATGATGTAGCCACCTGCGATTGAAACCACCACCGGTCTAGCTGCCTGCTTTCTTTCTGCTGGAGCAAAGTTGCAATGGGCCTCGAAGTCAGAAATGAACGAGATGCCAGAAGACGAGTCGAGCGAGGTAGTAATGTTATCAACTGCCGTCTCCCGAAGTCGGGCTTCTGCGGTGATAGAAGCCCGATTTGTGTTTGACGAGACCTAGAGCAAGAGGAAGAGCATATAAAAGTAACGAGCAGAGCTTACCATTATGTTGAGTCAACTTGGACAAAGAGTATTGTGTTAGCTAGAGCATAGGTGCCTTTGTTCAGGATGTGTACAGACACAAGAGGGACAAAGACTCCGTCAATCTTTCAGACAGAAAGGACATGTCTCGTAACTCCTTTGTCTTGGAGTGGACTAGGGCTCAAAAGTCGTGAATGCCATTGTTCAGGTAGATGGTACTAGAGTGGAAGTGGCGACATAGTCAAGAAATGTGGAATGCCGACGAAAGTTTGATGGTGGCCCGGCCGTGCTTTGGTGGCTCCCTTGCAAGGTATGTATGCACCATCAAGTTGTGAATTCCCAGTATCGAGCTTCGACGCTGCGTTTCGAAAGCGAACGACGAGGGTAGCATATCACATATATGCAAAGTCCCAGACATGTAATGATAAAGTATATTTGACTTGATACAGATGGACAATGCAAAGTCCTCTTCCTTTTGAAACAACCCAACGCTATGCAAAATGATGCAAGCAGAAAGAATGAGTACGAAAAAATACGTAGCCCTCGACGAGCACCATGCGCCGAGCCTGTGACCAACTCCTGTACACTCATATCCTCATGTACGCGATAAAACCCCCCCTCCCTCAAAATTTTGGCTTTTCGATGGGCTCTGCCTCATGATGGTTGTTATTGGCTGAAAGTTGATGTAGGTACTGTAGTACTCTCTACAATACATGACAAGACCAGAGACCAACAATCCTCTGGCTCACCGTTTTCGGCCAGATGAACGCTGTGGCTTGGGAGGTCTAACTGGAGCGGGAGCGTCGTCTTCGCTCGCGGATTCGTCGACGTCGTCTTCCGAAGCAATCTCATCCTCATCTTCGTCGTCATCAGAATCCTCGCCTTCTTCGTCCGAGGTCACCTCTGCCTCGTCATCGATCAGACCCTCTACATCATCATCGTCGTCAGACTCATCGCCAGAGTGATCAGCCACGCCATTTGTCATGGGGAGACCCTCAATATCTTCATCGTCACTGTCGACGTCTAGACCGGCGCGCTTGCCAGCAAGCTTGAGTTGATTGCGAGGGATGGCTGTCTCGTCATCGGAAGACTCGTCCTCCTCGCCCTCAATGTAGATGACATTTGGGTCCTCGTCGTCCTCATCGAACATTCCACCTCTTGTCTCCTGCATTGCCTGGCGCAGCTCGAGCTGAGCACCGAGCATATCAAGCTTGCCCTTCAGCGTCATGAGCGATTGAAGGCCGCTGGCGCGCTCCTTGACGACTTGTGAGAGAGCTTTGAGCTTCTTCAGCACTTGAGGTTGGCCGGCGAGATATCCACCGTGTGCAACGAGCGACCACTGGACCCAGACCATAAGGTTACCAGCGCGTCCTGGGCGCTTGTACAATCTTTCAGCAAGGCGTTGGAGAAGGTCGGCTACCAAGGGCGATTGAAGTCTTTGGATGGTGGAGCGAATGCTTTGTGTCTCACGCGTCTGGAAGCATGACTCGAGGAGGTCTTTGTCGTTGGTGCGGAGCGCCTGGGTAAGGACGGTTCCAAGAGAGGTAGCAGATGGGGCAGTAAGGACTCTGTTACCATTAACGGGGACGAGAGATTGAGCGTCGGCATTACGATCGGCAAAAGCAGCTGCCACGTCGATGGTATCTGGATGTGATGCTTGGAGGAGATCGCCAAACGAAGGGCCAGTCTCGTCATCGTCGTTTTCTGCCTCAGCCATGGCGACGTCCTCAGCGCCAGCCTCTGCGTCACCCTCAATTGCGCCATTCGTGAGCTGCTTGGATGCTGTATCCTTCTCTTCCTCATCCTCTGAGCTTTCATACTCGCTAGACTCTTCTCCGCTGGAAATGTCAACAACGTCTTTTGATGGTGGTGCCACATCAGCTTCGTGATTGCCGACGACCGTTCTGGTCTCGTCTACCCGGTCGGCCTTGGAGTCTTTGACGCCATTGGTGAGGTTTGCACTGAGCTTCTTGCCAGATCTCTTGTTCTCATCCGTCAGGAATGACAAGCCCGGCGAAGGCACGTGAGAATCATTGGATGTCTTTGCTTTCTTGTTTGGTGGTAGAGATGGAGTTGCGCCAGCCTCGGACGGGCGTCCACGGGATCTTTTGGCCGCACTCATCACTGTTGCATTATCTAGTAGTCGTGAATATTGTGAAATAAATTAGGCCTGTTGGCGGGCGTAAATGAAGAGTACAGCAGCGGCAAGATTTCTTTGCTACCATCACCCACTGCTCAAGAAAACTTCTGAACTTCTGGTTAGCGTCAGTGGCCTGTGCGTTTTCACTCGTGCCGATCAAGACGCCGAAGCTGAAACTCTGCGAAGCCTGAGCCTGCCTGAGCCTGCCTGAGCCTGCCATGAAAATTCCCTGCAAAGCAAAGAAGCAAACACTGGAACTTGCGAGACACTTTCTTTCCCATGCAGCCATGTACATATATGTACACATCCACACACTCCGACCTTCGAACATTATCGACTCGTTTGTCTGTCCCTGATCAACAGTCTCGCCACCAGCTTCATGTCAGCTTTACGCCGTTGACCTCCTTTTCCACGTGGAGGGATATCGCCATCTACAGCCAAGACTTCTGGCTTCGCCGTCGGGCAGCTAGGGAGAGTGCCTCATCATCTCCCCACCGAGCAACACTTTCACCGGTACAACGCGGACATCACCAGCTTCTCAAGTATCAAACCAGGCTGAAGGTAAGTATTGCTGGCTGTTCAACCATCGGCTTGCCTGCCTTTCCCAGTCTTATTTTCCTAACTGCGTCGTCCCGGAAAACACCAGCCAAGACTTTTGGCTGCCAGCCGCCAGGTTCGAATTCTGACGATATCGCGGTCATCACTCCTCACTCAGCAGTGGCGACATCTCCTCTATCTCGCATCGGCTTCAACAGCTTGCGCGTACACGGTGCCACTTGGATTCAAGCACATTCACTAAACCTTTCTGCCCAACTCTTTCTCTCTTCCACCATTCACCTGCACCTCATTAAAAACGTCTGCCTGTTGTGGCGAAGCTTGTCTCCGCTCACGTGACCTCAATACCCGTCCCGCCGCGCTAGTGCCCGTAGCTTCTGCCTTAAGCGAGATAAATTCCCATCTCTACTTGCTCACGTTCATCTGCATCTTCCGCTTTGAACTTCGGCGCGTCTTCGCCGCATAACAACTTCGCGACACGCCCACTTTTTCGACCTCCGACCATCCGCGTCTGCTGTTGAACTCGTCGCGTCACAACAATACCACCACGCACTTGCATAACCACTTCACCTCCCTTTATCAACCTTTTGAATACCCCTCTATTTATTTTAATCCAAAACACTGGCGCAAACGCATTTGACGGCCAAAAAAGCTTCACCACGCTCTTGCGCGCGTCACGTGTTTTCTTTTTTCATTCACCAACACATCATGTCAGACTCCTCAACGCTGCAACCGGAGTTGCCTAGAGGCGAAGGGTGAGTCTGAATTTCTTTCATTTCATTTTCATACACCATGTTCCTCCACCTGACTTCCTCAATCCTCACTTATTCACTCTCTTTTCCTGTTATACGTCTTTTGTGAATGTAGATATTGAGATTTTCTTCCAGACTTAATCAAGATTCGATCCCTAACAACGACGCAAATGCGCCAAGTGATGACCTGTTCGGCGAGGACCCTCCTGAAACAACTGAAGCTGCTCCCACTACCGCTGAAGTGAAATCAGCACCTGAGCCTTTGATTGATGCAATTAAAGAACAGTCTCCAGCGCCTCTTACCTCTGAACCAGTAGATTCGCAGCCTGCATCTGGCGTAGCCCCTGTTACGGAAAACTCGTCTGGCATCACACCAGTGGCGCAGTTTGTTCCGCCAGACGCGAAACTTGACCAACCAATTGTTTCACCTGCCGAGCCTCTTGCCACGGAGGAGGTGGGCTTAGACATGGCTTCCGAAGTGGCGGCCGACAAGCCTGTAGACAAGGACACTGAAATGAATGATGCTCCCTCGCAAGATGTTACGTCGCAGGAACAACCCACTGAAGGCACCGCTCCTCAGGATGATGCATCTGCACTTGTTGATTCTGCACATACCGAAAAGCCCGAGGCACCCCCTGTTGATCTTGCGAACTCTGTGCCTACCCCACCAGCCGAGAAGCCAGATTTCGTCAATGGCAAGCTTGATGAGCCACAAGTCGCCGCCGGTGGCGATGAGGCGACTCAACCATCTCAAGACGCCCCCGCTTCTTCTGCTCCAGGCATCGCAACCCCTCAGTTCGCTGAACAGCCCGATCAGCACATGATGGACACACCTTCATCTGGTACTGTGAGACCGCGCGACGACAATGAGACTGGTGATGAACCTGTTGCAAAGCGCGCCAGGACCGAGGAGCAAGCAAGCAACGAAACACCCGGATTCAAGCAGCCTAATCCGCCTACAGTCGCCACCACTAATGGCGATGGTGCACACGCTCCTGCTCCTGCCTCCACCAACAGTGGTCCGCGGTTCAGTACGGAACCAATGAAGGCCGCGACAAAGGCAGTCCTCTTGGAGAAGATGAAGAACACCAAGAAAGTGAAGTCGGCAACCTTTTTCTTGAAGCCGGTCGATTATGTTTCAATGAATATCCCTCACTACCCCAGTGTTATCGAACATCCAATGGACCTCGGTACCATGGAGAAAAAGCTAAAGGCCGATCAGTATCCCTCGTTGAATGATTTTGTTGCCGATTTTGAGCTCATCATCAACAACTGTATCACTTTCAACGGCGCTCAGCATCTCGTTTCGATCTCTGGACAGAATCTGCGCGCATATTTCATGAAGCAAATGGAGACAGTACCTACAGGTAGCAGCGTTAAGGATATTGCTCACATTGCAAGGCCGGTCACCAAGAAGACTTCTTCCCCAAAGCCACCTCCAGCGCGTCGTGAGTCCAGGGTCACAAACACTGTTCCAGGTGCGGCACGCCCACCAACAGATTCGAGCACCTTTGCTTTGCTTCCGGGTGGTACTCCTATGATCAGACGGGACTCTTCTGCCGCTCGACCGAAGCGTGCCATTCAAGCCCCTCAGCGTGATCTACCTTACAACCAAGTGAAACCCAAGCGCAAGGAGAATCAGATGGGCTTGAAGTTCTGCGATCACATCCTCGAAGAGTTCAGGAAGCCCAGGAGTCATAAACTCACGGCTGCGTTCCTGCTCCCGGTCGACCCAGTCGCACTCAATATTCCCATGTATTTCAAGATCGTCAAAAGACCAATGGACCTGCAGACTATGACCAACAAGCTCAAGACTGGCCATTACGGTACCGCTGATGAGTTCAAGGCCGATTTTGAGCTCATGCTTGAGAATTGCTTCTTGTTCAACCCCCCTGGCAACATAGTCTACGATCAAGGCAAAGAGCTCCAGGCGGCCTTTGAGCGGGAGTGGAGCAAAAAAGATGCCTGGATCAAGAAGAACACCCCGCAGTCTCAGCGCGCTAGTCCCGCGTCTGATGTCGAGTCGGACGGTGATGATTCAGATGGTGAAGAAGAGGCTGATGTTGATGGGAATGAGGCTACTATCGCCATGCTCAGAGAACAATTAGTTAACATGCAACAAACCATTGCATCCATTGCTGGCGGTGCTAAACCACCAAAGGCTGCGAAGAAGTCGAAGAAGGCCAGCGGTTCAACCGCCAAGCCCTCAAAGAAAGCAAGCGCACCTAAACCTACGATCAAGGCCAAGCCTAAGAAGCAACGTCAAGTTACGTACGAGGAGAAGCAAGAGATTTCCAACGCAACCGAAAACATGAACGATGAGCAGATTACCAAGCTGACAAACATCATCACCGAGAACGTGCCCAAGTACAAGGTGAGAATGATTGCACTGAAGGGGAACTGGAAATCATACTAACCTAGTTTCAGGACATGGACGCTGAAGATGTCGAGCTTGAGATTGATGAGCTCCCGAATGATGTTCAGCAGAAGCTCCTGCGTTACGTACGCTCAATCTTCCCGCCCAAGCCACAAAGTGATGATGGGGATGCGAATGCCATCGATGACGACTACGAGCCCGAACGTCCCACCGCTCGCTCTGGTAAAAAGAAGCACAAGCCTATGAAGAAGCATGAGCAGGAAGCTCGTATCAAAGAGCTCCAGGAGCAAATGTACCGTCTGAAGGGAGGTCTTGAGCCCGGTAAGGCTGCCGCCGTTAACCCAGCCGCTACATCGCAACCAGACAGCAGCGATGATGAAGACAGCGAGAGCAGTGAGGAGGAGTAGATCAAGCTCCTTTGCATCTTCCTCAAGTACTGTAGCTTGGCCCGCTGTCTTGTTGTTTGCAAAGCCCGGCCTCTCAGACATAAACCCGTTACTGCTTACATCGACAACTCTTTCACGGAATAGTCTCGGGGCTGCCTCTCCGTAAGATAAGACATCTTCAGGTCGCACATCATGCAATCTATCAGATGCGAGAAGAGCGCTCGGCATGAGGAATTCTGCCCGACAAATATCCTTTTCAAAATACCCCACTCTCAATACCCTTGTACATTACTTTGACACGCCGATGACGATGCATACCTGCTTTATTGTTCGATTCTAGTAGCGCACCACAGGGCTTTGGCGCGGTCTCCCATCTGGAGTTCCAGCGAAGGATGATCAAAACTCACCCTGCAAACAGCCTCTTATACAAGAAGCGTCTCGGAATCGCAGGAAGAGGTTAAGCATCGGTAAACTTTCATTCCCGCGATGAAAGATGAATTTGGAACAGAGAGACAGCTGAGATGGGGTGCTGGAACGACAAAAAGTCTAGCAAGGAAATGCTGCATGACAAAAATTGTACATTATTTCAAGCAGATTCATGACGGGCCAGGGCCGATGCTGATTAGCCCTCGCGAAGAATGAGAATATGACTGACTTGAATCGCATCTGTCGCCGTGACGATGCATGTCGACTGTTCGTGATGATGGATCTGCTGACAATGATTCTAGTTCAAGACAGGTAGTATAGACGAGTGTTAAGTGTAGCTGATCTACGGAAATTAGTCGAGGCTGTTGACTTTGGATCCTCAGTTTCTGATTATGACACCTTCCATCGCTTATTCGTAAGGCAAAGTTACAGTACACAGAAATCTTGATAACCACCTGCCTATTGTCCGTTTCTGTCTCGCATGTTATACTCAAAGTATGCCTGTGTAGTATGCCAAGAATAACAGACCCTGCCAAGCACGGCCCTTCGCCATGCCCGCCGCCCGACCACAGGACCACCACCATGTCCCCTCCCCGCCGTTTCCACATGCTCTCTGTACATCTCACCATCAATTGCTTGCTCACGATTCCATCTCAATCACCTCACCTCCAAGTGACTCCTCTGAATAATCTCGATCGTCCCTGCAATCCTCGATACCGCTTCGACGCCTCTTTCTCTGATCTTTTTGCATTGACCCAAAGCAGGCTAATTTGCTTTATCTATCCGCTCACAGCGAGGATATCAAGGTATCCGACTTCTAACGCAAACACTCAACCCAGCAGAAGGGGAGAAAGCGACAAAGCAAAAAGTGAGGAAGAAACAAAAAGGCTTCATTCTGCGAACACTCTTTCATCGACGGCGTCTGCACGAGAACTTGACCACGAGAATCACGGGACCACGAAGACCATATCTCAAACCTCCGCGTATTCGAACACAATCCGAGAAGGGACAGATCTGGATAGAGGCGAGAAACGAATAATCCCAAATAGTGGCAAAGGCGAAAATGCTTCCTCAACCCGATCTCCATGTTCTAGAGTCGAATCCGCTGTTTGCGGCTCTATATAAGGATCTGGAGACCACAAAGTTGGAGGCGAATGGGAGGGCTAGGGTTGGGTTGGGGGTGGTTGATAAGGTGGGTTTGAAGGAGAGGGGGGAGTTTGAGGAGGTAGGTTTTTTTCTCTTTTGGTTTGTTTGCTTTGTTTGATGTCCTTGATTCGTGAGGTGGTTTGGATTTGCGTTTTGCTTTTTTGTCACGTTGAGACGGGTTAAAACTTTGCGCGTTCGTGTTCAGAGGTACTGGGTTTGGCGGTGGTGGGAGGGTGGCTGGAATGGACCTTCGGTTTTTGACCTTGTTTGTCTTGCGTATTGGATGGTGTATTGGATGCTAGGGACTCCAGCCTAGAAGAGCGGGATGTAGAAGTGCGGATACTTCAAGAACTGAGTGCTGACTGCCATCACACAGAGACTTCACAAAGCTAGAGTGGAAGAAGCCAAAAAGGAGATCTTGCGGGATACACTCCGTGCTGTTGCTTACGGCGGTGATGGCAGATTACCTGATGAGGTGAGATTGATTTCCTCTACTGCTAGGTCCGCTGGTCCTGTCTTTAGGATGGTTTATCTTGGTCCCACCATGGCCCAAATCCGTTCTCGACTTGCTCTAGCACTCCTATCTGCACTGATGGCTTCAAAGCCATGATCCGCACATTCTCACAATCCCTGCTCCTCAAGACTCAATGCACACCCAGCCCAAAAGCTAACACCCCCAAAGCTCCTCCAAACAATCCAAATAACAACCGCCCAACTATCCAACAAAATAAGCTCCCAAGACCGCACCATAGCGGACCCAGAACTCTCCCATTTCCACTCCCAAATCCCCGTCATAGTACCCGCCCTCAGCACCCACCTCCTCGAAACCAACACCCTCCTCACCCGCCTCGCAGACCCAACATCCGCAAAAAACCTCATTACCACCCTCCTAACCCTCCAAACCAGCGTCACCCAATCCCGCAAAAACCTAAGCGCCGCCCGCGCAGCAACAGCGAAAAAATCCGCAGAGCTACTGGCCCTGTACACCCTCCTCCGCGAAACAAGCATCAAACTCCTCGAGCAAGTCCTCCACGGCAGCACAAGCCGCCACAGTCGCGCCCAATGCACCTACCTCGTCCTCGTAGCCCAGGGCATCGAGAAGAAAATGTTAGTCCTAAAAAAACAGGTGTCAGCGCAAGTATACACGCCCGATGTGCGGAGGAGGTTGCAACAGAGCATCGAGGATGTGGAGGGGGAGATTCGCGTGTTTAGGGGGAGGTTGGGGAGGCGGGAGGGCGTGCTTGGTTTGCTGGAGGGGGTGGGGAGGGGGTTAGAGAAGTGTGCGGAGGATTTTAAGGCGCTGAGGGGGGAGATTGGGAGGACGAGGGGGGAGGTGGTGAGGTTGGAGGGGGCGTAGGGGGGGGGGGGGTGTCTGTATGGTTGCTTTCAATCCGTTTTTTTTTACCTGACTTATAAATTTTACGTTAGCGAATGTGCAAGCAAGCAAGCACGGTCGGTTGGTATATCTGCGATGAGAAAAGGAAATACTCAGTCAACTGTTTCCTGCATGCGGCTTTCTCAAACGCTGAGTTCTGGCCAATAAATCCAAAGCAGAAAGGAATCAATGAAAAGTGTGAATATAAGTGCTAGAGTGATTCCAGAGTCCAACCCCAACTCAACCATCCAGCTGACCAACAGCTGGTCAACTCTCTCCCTCTCCAAATGCGCTTGTGTATTCTTGCAAATCATGCCGCTTTGATCTATTTCATGATCAATAAGTCGCTGAAACAAAAGACAGAACATTCCCTGCCTTTGGGGTGTGCTTGTTCCTGACGCTCGTTTCTGTATTCTGACGTTTTGTTTCCTGTTCGTGGCATGATTAGGAAAGTACGTCTTTCAAGAATCCATCGCTCGAATCGTAATGGAATGAGTTGTTCCAATGTACTGAACGACTTCGATGTCTTGAGAGGGAGACGTGGATTTCGTCTGTGCTTGCTGGAGAAGGGAAGATTATTTTCGTTACTGGGTGACTGGGAAAGGGGTTCCCGAAGTCGAAATGATACGTTTCTGAACTGCTCTGCTGCCGCACAAAATTTCCGTTCCAGAAACTTTCTTGGTCTTCTGGCAGTCAGTATGATGTAGAAGAATGATGGATGAAGGCTGGTGGTGCTGATATAGAGGCTGCAAGTCCAAATGCCTGGGATAGATCACGGACCGTAGACTAACCTTTTGGAAATCATGAATAGGCTTCCAAAGCATCTCCCACAAGCCCTTTCCGAAGACCTGGGGCTTGCCATTTTTCTCGCATTCGCACTTCCAGATATGGAACAAGTCGCGAAGCTCAGACTTCAGGAGACGCGCAGATGGCCGCCCTGTGTCACGACGAGTTATATCCATGACAGGTGCAGCATCGGGAAAGAACACCATGTGCACATCGGCAAGCGTTTGGCGAGGATAGTATTCGACGAGCACATGGACGTCCCTGATATAACCGAGGACACTCAAATCGAATTCAGCGCTGGCTGAAGAGGACTTTAAAAGTGCGCAGATGCCTAACAAAGAGTTCATGCCTCGGCCCATACTTTTGGATACCAGGCAAGACTCATAAATGTCAGGTTCGTAGATACGATGGCAGCTGCTAGCATGAGAGTTTTGAGGGGGTCGGACGCGCCGTCTCCACAACGAGGAGACGGTCAATTCAAGTCGGGCTTTCTCGAAAAGCGTGGTGAGGACCTCTTGACGGATCTCCTTGGAAGTAGCGGCAAGCCCAGGTGGGAAACGGGGGTCAGCGTCAAAGCTTGCCTTGTAGATGATAATGCGTATCTCGGGTGGAAGGGACTGAAGGAGATCTGGCGGTTCAGTGTCGCCAGTGGAGACGGCGGGAGTGGTATTCGACATGTTCGATCAGCTTTTGTAGATGCTCCTTGTTCAGAGAAACTGGTTAGTTTGCGCAAGACTCAACATGATGCACAAGGATTTAGTTGAATCTTGATGTACCAGTGATGGTTCACGGATCAACCGTCCTGTTTGAGGAAAGTTGGTGTTCCTTGGCGCAAGACGTGGGTGGTGGTGTGAAGGATGAGAAAGAGGGAGGTTCCGAGGATTGCGAGTATTTTTTTATCGGCAGGTGCTGGGCCGTGAGGTCACCCGGAGTAAATGTCTAGTCCAAACTGAGCGGCAGGAAGCACCCAGTGCGACCACTCACTGCATCAATCTTTCTTAGTAAGAAGCTGCTTCACCGTGAAAATCACTGCAAAGTTGACCAGAGTCACCAGAAAAAGAGCCTTACTATCACGAAGTAAAGAGTGATGTCGAACCAGAAATTTGCTGGTCACAGTACACATGCGACTCCATTAGATGTACTACGAATGATAGAACAGCAGGCAGAGACTGGATAGCTATCTTTGTGATTGATTACCTACAGAAGAAAAGGCTGAGAAGAATCGTTGCCCAAAACCGTCGATGGTCATGGAAAACCCATCAAGCGCGCGCATTGCAGCCAAGGAATCTGCGGCCATGCAAGGGAAGCACCTCGCCCAGGTCTTTTCTCAATATGTCCCTCGTAATCAGGCTCCTCAATTTTCCATCTGGAAGACTCTGCCCTATTTGTGCTTGTTGCTTTCGCTCCCAATTCGCCGTATTGCTCAAGCGATGTACAATGCATCCAGTCCCCCCAGCAGAGTGGAAGCTCAATATCCCATTCAGCGAATTTACAAGTGCTGCATATGAAGCCTTATCTGATGCTGAGCAACAGAGTTCGGCAATGTCGCATCAACCCTCTTCAATCCAGTTGTACCACAGTGACATCTGATAGTGGTGAATGTGACGGATCAGAGCGTCATATAGACCTTTGGAGAATCGCAATTGCTCTCGACGATTGATCTTCCTCAAAGCAAAACGCGAGCGATCGATCCATTGCGAGAGCTCCATCTCCAACATGACTCGCAGCATGCGTATGTAAGCATGCACATCGTCCGGCTCTTCGTCGACCTCGATCGTTGGGTCTTGGCCATCCGAGGGGAAACACAAGCGTACCTCGCACAAGCAACCCCCACTTTCGTCAAGTACGACAAACCAGACTTCTCTGAGGTAGTCAAATAGACCTTTAGAACCACCGGCCCATTGATTGAGGAAGCCGTTGACGTTCTCGGAGAGCATCTTCCAGCGACCTTTGCTCATTATCTCAATAACGGTTGTATGCTTGTGCTTGTCTTGAGGGTTCGCATCAATGTCGTACGGGGTCCCACGGGAGTAGAAGCTTGCTCTGAGTGACCTTGGCTTGTGAGTATCGGGCGTTGGTCCATTCCGCCAGGCGCACCTGCCCTGGAGTGGTGGCGGTTCTTTTCCTGGAATCAATCGAAAGCCAACGGAGATTTTGAGGCCGAGATCCTCAACAAAGACAGGGAGAGCTTCGTTACGTATCTCCTTGGATACAGCAGAGCCAAAGACGGGGGGAAAGCGGCGGTCAATTGCGAAGACGGCTTTATATACCATGATGCGGACCTCGGCGGGAAGGCTCATGATGCGGTTTGGTGGCAGACTAGCTGCGAATGCACCAGACTGGTCTCGGCTACCAGCAGCCACAGTTGCGATGTCCCGTGGCATGGTGGCGGCTGGGACATGAGGTGCGCTGACAGAAAGTGAGGTCTGCGTATCGTCCATGGCTTTACCTTGTCAGTTCGAACCCGACGACGTTCTGATGGTGATGCAACAAACTTTAATTGAATTTATGCTCAGTGTAGATGTTTGGCGTTTGATGGTCTAGGCAACAGCGGCGTGCTCAGGATTCAGTGTCGGGAGAGTTCGGCGGAGTGTGACTTTGGGTTGTCAATCAACGAAGATGTCAAGGAAGTGGTTCGCATGCAGCAACGAACCTTTTTGACGATGATGGGGACATGTGCGATGAGAAGTGAAAAGTTGAATAAGCGAGGGTTGGTGAAGATCTTTCTATATTAGAGCGCAAGTGAATCAGAACAGTGAATAGCACGCCTAGAGTTCACTATTCCCACGCCAGGAGCTGATGTTTCTGCACCCGACTTGAGTGAGTTCATAGTCAGGGCATAATGTAGGTGGTTTGAAGCTTGAATTGAGGTCGCTCCCATGCATTATATCCAGTATCTTCTTCCTTATCTCACATCTCTTTCATACCCGTCAAAAATCAGTGACTCTGCCATTATAACTCCAATCACCGCCGGATTCCAAATGTCCCCATCTCAAAGGCTCATTCTTAGGTCCACCAACCTCGCCAGTCTTGGGATTGACGTCGCCCTCAAACTCAGGCTTAGCACCTCTCCTGACATTGGGATGCAATTCCTCGCCCTCGCCATCAGCATTGACCTTGGCGTTGAGCTGGGAGTCTTCGGGTTGTGAATGAGGAGATTGGTTGATCTGAGGTGTTTGACGCTCGGGAGCAGCTTCGGGTTCAGGTTGTTTTGGCCGAGAGAAGGCACCGGAGATGGCGGATTGCTTGAGCTGATTTTCGAAGATTTCTTGCTCCTCTTTGGGAAGACGTGGAGGTGCTGGGCCTGGGGACCATGAGGAGCGTGTGAGGGGCGAGGTGGAGAAGGCGCGGTGATTGTGGATGATTGAGCTGAGACGACCACTTAAGGTGCGTGAGAGACGGAGGGATGCCATTTTTGTTTTTTTGGAGAGTCGGTATGGATGCACTGGCAGGTATTGGTGTCGTTGCGGGTATAGAAAATGTATGGGAGGCAAAGGGCTTATTATAATTTACCTTAAGGTGAAATCGTTCCATCATGTCGAGCCGAGGCCTTGACCGGGGCGGCGAATTGCGGCGAAGCTCGGGACACGACTTTTGGCCATTTCAGCACTTGATCTGGCTGTTCGCATGCGCAAATAAGCTTGATCATCTTTCTTGCCGACTTGTAAGTTTTGTGGCTCGATGAGAAAAGATCAGATGAGAGGTATTTGGAAGCATCAGAGGAAAATAGCGAGGCAGCTTTGTGCTCGTCACACTCAGCCTCTCCGATTCCCTCCTACAATCATTCCAGCACCATGGAAAAGCTCAGTAGCGAGCAGACCAAGACTATTCTCAAGCTCGGGACGGCATTATGATCTTGTAGAATCATTAGCTGCTGCCCATTCGACCAATGCCCATGACGACAATCTTCTTCGACAGTCTCAAAAGTTGCCTTTGTCATGTCCAGGATGTGGCGCTCCCAGTCAAACCATCGCTTCAGATGAAGCAGGATACTACAACCTGACAAGATCAGGTGTGAAGAACTACTTGAAAGAAGAAACCAAGGAAGAAGATGAGGTAATGGACAGTGTCCTCAACAATGTGGATGAAAAGACCCTCTCTTCTCTCGGTCTGGCAGATGGAATAAAAGCGACAAAAGCCCGAGTCCAACGACAGACTCCCATCTGCGACCGCTGCCACAATCTGATCCATCACTCTGGCTCAAGCAGCACTCCCATCCTACATCCTAGCATCGAATCCATTCAGAGCATCATCGAAGAATCGCCACACAAACAAAACCACATTTATCACACCATTGACGCCGCCGATTTTCCACTCTCCGTCATCCCCAACCTCGCTTCCGCCCTGTCGCTACCCCGATTGAGGACCCAGAATCGCCGCTCCAAAACGCAAAAGTTTATCCGAGGACGAGTGGCCGAAGTCTCATTCATCATCACCCGCTCCGATTTGTTAGCCCCATTGAAAGAGCAGGTTGATTCTTTGATGCCATATCTGCGCGAAACTTTGAGAGACGCACTAGGGAGATCGGGCGAGAAGATCAGATTGGGCAATGTGAGGTGTGTCAGCAGCAAGAGAGGTTGGTGGACAAAGCATGTCAAAGAGGAGGTATGGGATAGGGGTGGAGCTGGCTGGATGGTTGGCAAGGTCAATGCAGGCAAGAGTGCCTTTCTCGACGTCGTCTTTCCCAAAGGCAGAGGAGACGACACTCCAAGTCTGCACAATTTACGCCAGAGCGAAAGCAAGAAGCCGCCTCTTTCCTATGATGACGACCTTTCCACACTCGCAGAAGAGGAGCAACAAGTCACTCCTTTGACAGGCGAGTCGCTTGCAGACTTACCCGGTGACATCGGCTCGGTGAGCAAGACAATCACTACCTCCCATGTCACCACCGAGCCAATTGCAGCAGAAGCAGAACAACCACTGGAAGACGACTCCCAGTTCTTCGACGAGGACGATGAAGCCTCTCTTTTACCGCCTGCCCAGATCGAAACACAGTACCCCCTGATGCCCGTCATCTCCTCCCTTCCTGGTACAACCGCCTCTCCCATCCGCATTCCTTTCGGCTCAGGACGTGGCGAATTGATCGACCTCCCCGGCATTCACCGCACTGACCTCGACCAATATGTGCGTCCCGAGAATCGTGATGATCTGGTCATGAAGACCAGAGTCACCCCCGAGCAATACACCATAAGACCTCGCCAAAGTCTGCTCCTCGGTGGAGGTCTGATCAGGATCACCCCCACCAACCCTGATGTTGTTGTTTTGGCATACCCCTTCGTACCCTTGCTACCGCATGTGACTGCCACAGCGAAAGCAGAAGCTATGCAGATTGGAGAAAGAGAGTCTGGCATCAAAAGCATCCTCGCCGAAGGTGTCATGGGCGAAAATGGCAATATAAAGAGTGCTGGAAAGTTCAAATTGCAATGGGACGTTACGAGGAAGAGGGCGGGTCCCTTGACCAGTGATAATAGCGCAGTCAAGATGACCCCGGAGAAGCTGCCCTTCATAATTTACTCTGCCGATGTGCTTATCGAGGGCGTAGGATGGGTTGAACTCGTTGCCCAAGTCAGGAAGAAACAGAAAGCCAGACCGACTGCACACTCGACTGTTTCTGAGCGCGATCAAGTGCGAGAGGATGGCGACAAAGTACAAGATGAGCCAGTAACCACTTTCAAGCCCCTTGCCTCCGATCAAGGAGAAAGCAGTGTCCCAAACACGGACCCAACCTCATTTACGCCCGAGGAATCTCCTACAACCTACAATCCATCCAATGGTCCCGCCCAAGAACAAAGTATAGAGACAGGAATGGAAACAGCTTTCATCCCAGAAGTCGAAATCTTCACCCCCACAGGCAGTTTCGTGGCCATCAGACCGCCCATGAACGCCTACCTACTCGGTGGCAAGAAAACGGCGCCCGTCAGTGCGAGAAAGGCCAGACCGAGATTGAGCATGAAGAGCATGAAGACGTCACAAGAAGGACGTCGAAGAGAGGGGTAGAATTTCATCTTTCTCGGTTGTCGTTAGATACCCTTGTTGTTGCTATCGCCACGATTCCCATACGAATTCATACCATAGAAAAAGAAACAGAAATCTCCACTTGCTTCTTTACTTTGCTAGCAACTCTCCGCTATCAGACTTGCGAAATTGAAACGACAAATGCTGTCGAATAGTCATGATTCAAAGCGACCAATATCCAGGTTCAACAGACGTCAGATCGAATTCTCGATTCACCAATTCACAAACTCAACTCCCCACCACACATCTCAGCAACCTCCCCACCCATCATCCATCACCACATCATCCATCACCACATCACCCCGAAGCGCCGTCTCAAGCACAAACATCTCCCTCCAAACAACCTCAGCCCAAGTCTGAAGATCCCCAAATCCCTTCAGTTCCTCTGTCGTCTGGAGAACCAATCTTTCAGCTCTACTCGATAACTTGTTTAACTTGTTTGTTTCGTTATTGAGATGATTGAGATTGAGATTGAGGTCTGGTTTTTGTGAGCTTGTGGCTGCGGTAGCTGTTATTGTTGTTATTGTTGGTGGGAAAGAGGTGCTGGGGGAAGAGGTTGTTGTTGGTGGTGGTGTTGTTGATGTTGATGTGGTTGGTGGTGTTGATCTTGTTGTTGGTGGGGAAGAGGTGGTGACTATTATCTGAGAAGAGGTGCTCTGAGAAGAAGTGCTGGAGGCGAGAATAGCGCGGAGAGATGTTTTGGCATCCATGTACTGTTGGTGTGCTGGTTCGGTTGTCATGGGGAGAATTTCTCGATTTTGCGAACGTGTTTGCCAGGGTAATACGGGTTGGTGTGCTGCTCTCGAGGTTTGCTGTGGATAGAGGGTACGACTGGTGATAGGATGTAGAGACGGAAAACGAGAGAAACGTGAGGGAGAGGAACAGATTGAGAATGGCAATTTTGCTTCACCTTGACTGTACACTGAGTCTGTACGACTAAGAGTTGTGAATATAATTAAGCGCCCATACTACAGTTGGCTGAATCGAGTTGGAATCGTGTAGGTGGGAACGGCTATTCTATTGGCTCACGAATCTGACAATGCATGTGCCATGCATGCACGCATCTGCAGAATAAGGTAACTTGACAACAATCACACGCCTACCAATTCCAATCATCTATAGAGTACTCGTAGAGCTTGTCTTTACTGGCATATGCGGTCAGAGATCGACAGTGGAGTAACAAAGAACGCGTGTAAAAGACATGCAATATGAGAGGGAGTTTTGCTCTTGCGGGACGCCCTCCCGAACAAGTGCGGAGAAGCAGACCTCGAGCTTGAGATCGGCGGCGTATCACATGACCTCACCATTCCTCCATATTTACGATATCACCTAATTCCAAAGACAGGGCAGAAGGGTGTATAGGTGATATGGAAATCATAGTACGTGCTACTTTTAGCTTGCTTAGTGTACTTTAATTGTCTACTCTTATTCGCTGCAGTACATTCCTCTTGCCAAACACCAGAAGCTAAGGCTTGTTTGTGTCTGGATACCTAGCTGCGGATATCCGAATAGTACTTGAGGTACCTACCTCACTTATCGCGACATCGATTCGACATCGACATTGCGCGATTTTCCGTTCGTGCACTTTGATAACTGGCAAGCAAGCAGTTACCCGACCTAGTCAAAACCGAAACGTCGTCGACTTTTGTATCATTCTGTTCGGTCCGGGAAAGTGAGAGGTTTATTGCTGCCTTCTGACACTTGACGAGGACGTGTCGATCACACTCACCGGTCCTCAAGGTGAGGGGGATCAGAAGGAGCTCCCGGGTTCTTGATTGCCTCAGCTATTTCAGCTTACCTCTGCTACATTCGCATCTGCCTCGTCTGCGTCTTATCATAATACTTTGTTCGTTTGCTCCGTTCACTTCGACCATACAGTACAGCTACCTGGCCAAGGGTTCTTATCATCGCTGGGAAGATCGAGCACGGCAGAAAAAAGACATGGCCAAGTTTCAGTTTACGAGGAGGCAGATTGCTACGACTGTGAGCGTGTTGGTGAGTTTCATGTCGTTGTTTTGTTTGTCTGGGTGGTTTTGGTCGCGCATTTGACTTGTGGCTAACATACCTTTTATCAGATTTTGGCTCTTCTGACAGCACTCGCGGCGTAAGTTCACCTCTCATGTTACCCGTCATGTATTGATTCTTGTCACTTATTTCTTTTGGCCAACCCCATGTCAGAGAATTACACCATTTCATATTCTGTTTTACGATGCAATAGAGTCCCCTATTGTCCTTTATTGGCAATCACTAGCTGATCGTGCTTGACCGACTACAGCTACGCTCTCCACCAATCTCACGTCTACTCTCTCCCAATATCAAGTACCTTGACGGCTCTTGCTCTCTTCCTACCTCTCCTGTCAGGTGTCGCTCTCGAAACCTCGACCGCTCTCGCCTCCTCTTTGTCCCGCCACCATAAATACTCACGTCGACACGCCTCGAACATCCCCGCCGTCCTTTTACCATCAACCCTCACTGTCCTACTCCTCGTCGTATACACCACGGTCATCGCTACCCTAGCAGGCACACACATCTCTCCTGTTGGTGGATTGGGCTGTGCCCTCAGGGAGAGATGGCAGTCACTTTTCAAGAGTAAGCAGGGAGACCGGATCAGAGCTATCCAGGATGGCCTGGCTTGCTGTGGATTTCGCGGGGTGAAGGACATGCCTTTCCCATTCCCAGCTGCAAACAGACGCGTAGGTGTGGATGAGTGCACAAGGCTTTGGCCAGAGAGAGCCAACACCAGTTGCGAAGAGGCATGGAGGGGTACTGAGAGGCTCGTCGCTGGATGTGTTCTGGGTGTTGCCATTGGCACTTTTTGCTGGATGGTATGAGTAGTTCGTTCATACGTGCCTGAGCATCTGCTGACCAGTGCAGGCCATCATCATAGCTATCCCAGCCATCCATCCCACATGGGCAAGGGAGTCTCTCCGTTTGCCACCTCTCCTCGAGGAAGGCAGTGGAGAAGGCCACGATGCAGAGGAACAACAGCAACAGCAACGAATCATTGATTCCGAGCCTTACCAAGATGACCCCGACGAGACGGAGCAGGACAGACAAGACAGACTTCGAGAAATATCTAGCCTGAACCAAGATTCGAAATTTGCGCTGCAGGTGGAGAGAAGCAGAGATCACCCGTCAAGGATGATGAGACAGACAGGCAGAAATGAATGGGCTGATCCAGAAGATTGAGGTCACCATGTGAGTGGTTGGAGGGGTTTTGGAAGAAGATTCAGGTAACGTGATGTGTCCTGCAACGAAAATGGCCAGTCGAAGGAGTCGGATCATATGGCGCAAAACCGCTTTGATGACCAGCGCGAACACAGGCATGATGGTCGTGGTCTTTCCTTTTTCTTTTTCTAAGCGGTGGAATATGGACTTATTTGTTTCCGCTTTCTCGTTATAGCGATCACCCTCATCGCGCCAACTGCCGTGTTTTCATCAATCAGCAGCAAGATAGCACATCTCGAATCAAACCTTGTTTATCGTTGCTGGAAATTGCAGTACCTCGTCCTCTGCAGTATAGTGAGGATATTGTGAGGTGATCACGTCGAAGCGAATCAACAATACAACCTAAGCCACTGAAGGTGTAGAAACGCCAAGATTTTGATCGTGACGTCGCGTACCATCTAAAGTGGAACGCGAAACGCGAACGCGACTTAACCCGCGTCAACCTTTGCTCTTTTCGAAACAGCATCGAACTCCTCCATCAAACACATACACAATGTCGCTGCTTGTTGATAAACACCGTCCACGCTCTCTAGAGGCACTGACGTATCACCATGACCTGTCAGATCGCCTGCGAGCTTTGGTACGGCCGAGCAATAGAAGCACACTGCACAACTGCCCAACTAACTCAAGAACAGGCACAAAGCGGTGACTTTCCACACCTGCTGATCTACGGTCCATCTGGAGCTGGAAAAAAGACTCGCATCTCAGCGACTTTACGTGCACTGTACGGCCCGGGAGTGGAAAAAATCAAAATTGATGCTCGCGTCTTCCAAACCACAAGCAATCGCAAGCTCGAGTTCAACATTGTCTCCTCAAATTACCACCTCGAAATCACACCGGCCGATGTCGGAAACTATGATAGAGTCGTTGTTCAAGACCTGCTCAAGGAGGTTGCTCAGACACAACAGGTTGACCTGAATGCAAAGCAACGTTTCAAGGTTGTTGTTATCAACGAGGCCGATCAACTCACCAGAGATGCCCAAGCAGCTTTGAGACGGACAATGGAAAAGTACAGCCCTAATCTTCGCCTCATTCTCCTGGCCAACAGTACGAGTAACATCATTGCACCCATTCGTAGTCGAACTCTGCTAGTTAGGGTGGCAGCTCCTACTGAGGACCAGATTTCTGATGTTCTCGCCAAAGTCGGCAAGAGAGAAGGCTACACACGCAGCGAAGGGCTGGAAAAGCGAATCGCTGCGGAGAGTGGCAGGAACTTGAGAAGGGCATTGCTCATGTTCGAAGCCGTTTACGCACAAAAGTAGGTCCCTGTCCTCATATTATTTTCAAGCACGTTATGCTAAATGTGGCCTAGCGAGCAAGTTAACGAAAAGACTCCAATACCGCCACCAGATTGGGAAGCATTGGTTGCCCAGATTGCCGACGAAATAATTGCCGAGCACACTCCCGCGAGGATACTACAGGTCAGAGCTAAGCTCTACGACCTATTGACTCACTGCATTCCCGCCACGCTAATTCTCAAGGTAACGTTTCACATGAGGTTGGCTGAACACATTTTCAACGGCTGACCGTTACAGACGTTGACTTTTAAGCTTATGCTAAAGATTGACGATGGTCTCAAAGCAGAAGTCGTAAAGTGGGCAGCCTTCTATGAGCACCGCATCCGTAATGGTAGTGTAAGTTGATGAGATATCTAGCCGAAGCAAGTGCACGTTCTGATTCGCATACAGAAAGTGATCTTCCATCTTGAAGCATTTGTTGCCAAGTTTATGCGCATTCTTGAAGGGTACCGTACATCGTACCAGAGCATCACTACAGTACGCTAATCAGTGCACAGGTATCTCATGGGCATGGACTTTGACGACTGAAGCAGTGACGGGACCGATGGGAACAAAGCATGGTGTAATTGTTATACAGCGAGGCGTAGCGGCGAATGAAACCTACCAATGTAGATTATGACTCCTACAACAATCGTAGGAGGGGACGAAGGCGTGAATTAGCTATTAGGGCTCAGGCATCGTACTCGTAAAGAAGACTACTTCGGATCAGATACGATCGACTTTTGCTTCTGCCCAAATGCCTGCTTCAGTCACGCCGGTAGATTGCCGCACCATTGTTCCAAAGACGAACAGTGGCTCGAGCACACCAGATCTGTTCCACGTACATCTGATAGATGACTGTGGAGAAGGCACGGTGATAATGAAGCTATTACCTATTCTTTTCTGACAGGCGAGCCATTTTGACTCGTTCTGAGCACCGTCGATTCAGCTCAGCGTTGCAAGGCCCCGACTCTACACATACTCGACCGACCTACCTGCTTTGGCGACCTAGAGTAGGGGGACTTGGGATCCCAATGAATTGTGATAAGAACCACTCGTACGGTCGTACCCAGAGTGAACATTCCCGATGCAGTCACAGGAACCATGCGTGGATCCGTATCTGGAGAAGGTTTGGAGAATATTTTAGGGGTAGCGCCGATAGTATGCCGAGCACCTCAAAAAGACCAATGGGGTCTGCAGATCCTCGACTGATGATTTGCATCTACAAGACTTGCGTCAACTGCGATGATCCAAATCCGAATGCTGAACAAAAGGCAAGTCGAGTCGCGATATCGCAATCCGACCGAAGGAACCGACCTGTCAGCTCACTACCTATCTACTGACTTTAGAGGGACCAAACAGATCGGCAGTCATGCGCCGGAGTGAACCTCATATGCGGTCAAAGATTGACAGCACACTATACGTGATGCTACCGTATATCATCAGCAAGTGCAGACAGCGTGATCAATCTTATTTTAGTGGATGTTGTAACAGTCGGCAAATCTACAGGTTGGTAGCAGAGAGCAAACAATGGTGCAAGGTTACCCATATTCCGGAACACGTGGCTGTGCGTGTTAACGCCCGGGACGCCTTGCACGAGCCTCGGAACGAATCGGTTGCCCGCGCTCATGCTAGTCCGTGAGTCGTCTGAGATATTCAACCAGGAATGATAACGTACCCGTGCTTTGGCATCAGTGACGATTGTGGTCAAAAAGCAAGGCCGTGCTATCGCTTCTTTCACGATTCGTGATATAGTAGCGCCGTTCTTGTCATATTGTATTGTGAAGTCGTTCACCATCGCATAGTGAGTTTGGGCGCGCTTCTTGAATCAGGGCAAAACCAGGAACGAAAGTCTCTTCGCGAAGTGGGGCGAGCTGCCGATAGGTCAAACTCTTTTTCCCCCCAGTAGAACCCTGCGTACCACACAATTGAGAATTGTTAATTCATCCTTCGAAAGCAGGCGTACCGCATGGCTTGCTCCCATGGCCCAGAACAGATAAAGGGCAAGCCCAGTCATGATAAGAGCCCTTCCATGTGGGTCAGTATCTTAAGATGTGACATTTTCGAGTAATTTCGGATGCCGGACATCGAGTTCCACGCCACTTCTCGAAGACTTCAACGGCGTCTTAGTGGAGGAAACTGCCTCGCGCTCTTGAACCACCCTCTCTGCCCATGCTCCACCTGGAAGACGGTACCCGATCATGGTAGGCATGGTCCGTGTCAGGGCTCGAGCCATGTGTGCGGCGTTTTACCACATGATTTTAGCTATTGCGTGGCCGCGACGCTTACTGTGCGGATACATGAAAGCTGCACCCCCAGTGACCAACGTTAATATTTTGCATCCTGCATAGCACATGACACCCGTTCCACATTCTCTATATCCGCAGGCACTTACAATTGCCTACACCATGGGTCGAACCTGAATCCAAGTTATTATTCTTTCAATGAACTTGGCACTATCAGGGCATTGGCCGAAATATCCCCAGTCCAACATTTTGTCCCAGTCGATCATTACGCAACTATCATTTTCCTCTCCACGTTACCGCCATTGCGAAAGCGGAGTGCCGTGAAGAACACGCATCACCTATATACCTCCAGGACAAAGAGAGGAGAGCAGAGTAGATAACAAGGCGAGATGTCGACTCTTCAAGCATTTCCAATTAGCTTTCAGAATGCACTGGCTAGAGAATCCTGGGCGTTATACGCTCTCGGCATTCTCGTAATAGCAACTCGATGGTCGGTGGACTCCGCCGTGGTTGACATACACATTTACTGACTCTCCACGCAGTTATGCTAGGGTTCGCAAGATGAGTTGGCGGGGATTGGATTTCGATGACTACCTCATGCTTATTGCCGCCGTAAGTTTGCCTGTCAGCCATTGCTGTTACGAACTCAGTCGCTGACCTCCGCTTCTTCCCCAGGCATGGTATACCACTCTAATTGTGACACTAAATCTAACGGCCCAAGGTGGAGGCTCTGCGCTTGCCATGCCTGGGGAAGACGTCTTCGCCCTGTCAAAAAGTGAAGTCAAGGTGCGAGAGCGAGGCGCAAAGATTGATTTGGTTGCAGAACAGGTACGTGTTGCTTGGATATGGTTTCCGAGAGTATAGCTGACCAACTCTAGGCTATGCTCAATGTCATCTGGACATTGAAAGTATGCATGTTGCTCTTATATAACCGTATCACCATAGGGCTGAAGCAACAAATCGCTGTGAAGGTTATAGCCATATATGTTGCTGTTGGTTACGTTGCTTGCCAGCTTGCATGGTTCTGTCAATGCATTCCTTTCCAGCGGTACTGGCAGGTTGTACCTTCGCCGAGCCGTAAGTACATCTTCATCCAGATTACCTGTCGGCTATCTAATTCTTGAAAGTCAACTGCATGGTCCTCTACGACTACGCCATCGTTCAAGGCACATTCAACATCAGTTCAGATATCTTCATGATGCTGATTCCACTCCCGCTAATCATAACGGTCTCTGTGGCTCTCAAACAAAAGGTCGTCTTGTTCGTCATCTTCTCCATGGGAGCTTTTGTCATCGTGGCGGCAGTCCTCACCAAAGCCTTCTTCTTCGCCGACGTTTACTCGGATAGCTACATGTTCTGGTACACACGGGAAGCGAGCGTGGCTGTCTACGTTGCTAATCTCCCCTGCATCTGGCCACTTCTTCGCGAGGCTCTGCCCGTACTCCGTAGTTGGACTCCCGGTTTCGTCAGCTCAGCCATTTACAAGCGCCGTACCGGCCATGCAACCAGTACTGGACCCATGACTCGAGGCGCAGGAACCCGCACGAACGTCACGCGAAGATCTTTTGACGAATTTGCAAGAATTGTCGATCAGCGTTCTGCCACCACCACCATCAAGTCGATTGGTGGGTCGCAGGTGCACGAACTCCGTGAACACAATAGACCCAGAATTGAAGGAGGAGATGCTAGTTCCGACTCCGCCAGCGACGAGATGCCCGCACACCAGGGTATCATGGCTCACACAACTATTGAAATGAATATCCTTACCCCTGAACAAGGTTCGCGAAGGACTTCGCGTGATCTGGATCCTAATATCTCGCGCAATTCATCAAATGGAGATTACTCCAACTGGGACCTAGAAAAGGGAGGACCTAGGCCTGTGAGCAACGTGTAATATTTCAACCTACTTTTTCAAGGAGGACTGGCTAGGTTTATAATGGATCCGGTGGGCGGACCGGCTGGATTGGATTGGATTGGTTGCTTGAGATACCCTTGGGAAGATGGCTAACGGTTTATGTATTCTTATGGGCAATGTTTTCAGTGGCTGTCATGCCGCACTGATGTTCTTTATTTTTTGGTTGTTTAATGGGGCAAACGGAACAACAGAAGTAGTTTTAGGACGATTCAAGGACAATGTCACTCGAAATTCACGTCATTTCGGCCATCTCGAGAGAAACCTCGTTCTTGGTAGCGAGATCTCGTCTGCATAGACCGCTCATAAAACCTCCGAGCCACCACCACATCGTCATACCATCCGGCATGTTCGACCAGAACACCCATTACCTCCCCTGAAATAGATGTATCCAAGCTTACACTATCGTGCATACTCCTCATCTTTCTAGAATCGCGCCACAAAAGCCACATATCATACCAGCGGAATACCCGCGGCGTATGGACTGAGCACGGCTGAGCAGCTCCAGACGAAAGATCAAGACAGTTAATCGAGAGACCTAAACGCCACTTGGCCAAGGCAACAATCTTATTGGAGAGTTAAGGGACTGCGCCGACCAAGACCTCCCCGTTCTGGAAGCTCAGAAGACTTGCTCGGATGCTTATCTCGTGTTTACGACGAGAAGCACTCGTGATGGATGTGTAACTCGGTAGCGAGGCGACATGATAGTGACCCTGATGTGCACTTCTGAAATGCAATGTATAGATACGGTAAGGGCTTGATGCATCTCCTCCGTGAACTCGGTAGCGAGGCATCACGATAGCGACTCTAGCACTCGTTCTCAGACCATCACTGCATCGGCGGACGTATCTCCAGTACCTTCTATATCAAACATGCAAACCGCAGTTCTAGAAGCGCCTCAAAAAAGCCATGTGCCTTCCTAATCAGGACTAAGCCGAATCACAGCACGAATCGCACCATCCATCCCACTTTATCCTACTGACGATAATAAAACGGTAATACCTGACGAAAAAACCACACGACGAGTTTCACAACCACAACTCCCGAGTTTCGTATATCAAACCTAACCACCATCCCAAGCACACCTCGACAAGGCTTCCCAATCTCAAAAAGAAACCACAACCGGTTTCTGGTGCCGCTAAGGTGAGACCGTCACACCGCCGAACCCTTTTCCCTCTTACCTCTTTCGTGCGGTGCTCGTTATCATCAATGTCGTATAAATGCTGTCTCGGCAGTTGTGTCCCGTGTACAGTACAGCAGAGCAGATCATAAAGATAATCAACTCTTTTACATTAAAATGTGAAACAGGCCTCAGGTGAACAAAAAGCGAAAGTGCCTGGTGCGAGAACGAAGGATGATCTCATAGCTGATCTTTCTAACTCTCTATCTCTCCACCCTCCGCAATCGGCGCGTAGGATAGAGTAGCGTAGTCGAGCTTTTTAGTATGATCTTCCCCAAATTCCGGGCAGCGACCTGGACTGCGGGAACGCCAGTGCTTTTTTTGCGAACTTTGGAGGGGAAACGGAAATGGTTGTGTAAATAGTGACTGGTCGTCTGTGCGGTTCATTACTATATCGTAAACCTTTTTGCTGGGACGGAGTAATGTGAGGAGATATGAGTTCAATTAATCTTTCTTCGGCCGAACCTAACCGAGCCGATCTTCGATCGACGCACGTGTTTGAAGGCAGCGCACCGAGAAAATGGGTGCGATTGTTTTTACTTTTTGCGATTGTTTCCGTGGCATTATTGCCGGCTCTGAACTTCATGTCGTTGGTTTAAATATGTCTGATAATCGCGAACGGGTGAATTGGGTTCTGGGTGTCTTGACTACTGTTTCAATCATTTGTCGATATTGTTGTTGAGCGGTTAGGGTATGGAGTCTTGTGTTCCGCATACGAGTCTTTCGGTTATCTTCCTGCCATTTGTGGGCTAGAATGGTTACATCGTTGTGGATCTGTATTGAAATTGGTTTCTCCGCGTCTTGTCTCATGGACGACTCGTATCATGTTTTGTAGTCTCATTCTGTTCCTGGGGCTGCCGTGATGGGAAGCTAGAGTTGTCTTAATCGCGAGGCAGAAATTCCTATTGATTATTGTGATTAGTAGTGGTATCCACAGTCAGATCCCGCTACTTAAGCTTGGACGAGTGGTAACACATGTGAAAGTGCACGACGATGTTTAGTGATCAGTGATATTTTTCATTTGCAAGGTAGAAACGCTATGGTACTGAAGAGTCATGTTGTGTGCATTTGCAAACGTGTATGACCCACTAAACCGACGTGGGTATCAATCGCATGATTTCCACCACTCCATGAACGAACGCCATTGAAGAGGGAAAATGGGGCCTTGACGACACCTAATCCTCCGGCTACCAACCTAGAGTTGTCTGTCGCCAAGACCAGAAAGAGAACGCAGCTTGCCACAAGGCCGCGTCGTGAACCACCTGTTGCTGATTACTCGTCGTTGACAGAAGGTCCAGCACCGAGTGGGCCGGCAGTCTGCTGTGCGGGAGAGGAGATGTTGTGGTTAAAGTTCTGTGTGCTGAACAGAGGATGGGCGTTGGAGGGAGTGTGGTCGAAGCGCATGGAAAGCTCGTCTGAACCTCCGTAGTTGTCGTCGCCCTGAAGAGCGGGAGGCATGGTCTGAGATCCTGGATTGACGATGTACTGTCCAGAAGACTCCTCAGGTGTTGGATAATTGGTGGGCTGAGGTTGATTGGCCGAGTGAGCTGAATAGACGTTTTCCGAGTTCATTGCGTTGCCTAGAGCGAAGTCAGTAGATGCGCTTAGCGGTCGCAGTGATGACTGATCCTGTAAACTTACCGACGACGTGGAGCTCCAGGTTCTTGAGTCCAGAGTTGTACTGGATCTGGAGAGCAGCTTCAAACGCAGACTGTTCGTTGATGGGCATAACATGTCCATTTTCCTTGTCAGTCCAGACCAAAGCCTCGGTCTGCGCATTGAAGGCGAAGGTCTGGTTCTCAAGATAATAGATGAGCGCATTGATATCAAGCATAGTGCAGTCGGTGACAGTGTCCTGGCCATCGAACAGGAGTCTGGCGATTCTGATGCCGAATGAATAGCCGACAATCCCGCCGTTGCCGTTGCGGCGAGATACGATCAAGACCATGTTTGACAATGGGATCGAATTGAAGAGTGGGATCATATTGTCGGATTGGTTAGTCTGGCCAGCATCAACGGTACCGTCATTGATCTGCTTGAACCACCGGAATGGAGGCTTTGGAACGCTTGATGGCCAGTCTCTGCGAAGACCGCTGGCGAATCTGGAGCGTCTGTGGTTCAGGAGAGCGCGAATTGTTGCCTTCAGCTCGCTTTCAGAGTTGCGATCCCAGAGCGAAGTGAGCTGCGCATGATCCCAGATGTTTCGGACAGCTTGAGCAGTGAGAACAGTGCGGTTTCCGTTCTGATACTCGTTGGAGAGGATTTGACACGCCTCAGTGATGAGGAGGTCGTGGAAGAGCTTTCCTGGGCCATTGTTCAAGTTCCAGCCATGCATGGCAGCGATAGCGCGCTCGCCACCGGTGATAGTGGATCTCAGTCCCGGGGTCGCCATTGTGGATGCGCGAGGATCGTCAAGGTGGATGTTTGATATCAAAGAGACGATGGTCGTGCAAAGACAAAGGTAAGAACATAAAGGATGTTGATGGAAGTGAAATACGTGGTTTGACTGTGGACATGTGCCGCCAAGGATCGCCACGGCGACATCATCTCCCTGCTTGTTTGGACGACATCACTGCCCTCAAGGGCTTGGCAGGACGACATCATTGTTCTCTTCCCATGCGAATGATCCAGGACAGACTCTCAATGAAGTCTTTACACGGCCCGTGCGAGAATGTGCCCCATTGCTTGTCCCATTCTAGCATCTGTTCTCTGCAATTCGAAGTAGAAGTCTAGCTCTAAGAATCTACTTAGGCAGGCTTGTAGCATACGACATCTCCAGCAGAGTTTGCAGATCTCCCCTTTGCTGCATGCCCTCTTTTAAATTAGGCACGTGAGAATTTAGCACCTAGAGTATGATTATACAGGCTCTGAGCATACGGGATTCTCCAGCAGAGTATTGAGATTTCCATTCTTGCTGCAGCCTCTCCGTTTGGTTAGGCATTCGAGACTCATCAGCTGAGAGTCTGATTATGCAGGCTCAAATCGCACGACGTCCCAAACAGAGTTCAAAAGAGTAAGCATACTGTCTTGCCAGGCACACGCTTGCCATGACAGAAATCTCGGAAACACTAAGCAGATGGACAATGGATATCTGACTGTGGACATGTGCTTGAGTCATGAGGTTATCACTTGAGATGAGGGCTCGATTCTTGGAGGAAGTAATCGAAAAGAATAGGGGCATGACCAAAGACTTACTGTGAGCTCGTCATTCCCGAAGCAATCTCGAATATTAAGAAGACAGATACTAGGAATCTGACTTGGAATATACGCCTGATTCATGAGGTCATTGCTTGAGATCAGGGTTCAGATATCGAATGCAGAGTGATTGAAGGGAATAGAGGAGTTTGACCATACTCACTGATAAGCTGAGTGCGTTTCTGTCTTAGCGTAGTTCTCACAAGTTTCAGAGAAGGAGATCATTGTATGATCGGACTGCCGTTCAGTCTATGCTGGATCCTTAGCCACGATCTCATGACCAACAAAGAATGCGTGGAAATCATCCGACTTGGACTATGTGATTTAGTCTTAAGGCTATCACCTGGGATAAGATCCCGAGTAACAAAGGCTGAGTAACAAAAAAGAAATAGAGAAGCAGGAGCCAAGACTTACTAGCGAACTCACCACGACCTTGAACAGATCTTCCAAAGCAATCTCCAAGGCATCTGGAAGGTAGACAATCGGTGTCAGGCTTGTATTGTGTGCTTGTTCACAAGGCTACTACATAGAGAATAAGAGCCGGGAATCCCCAGAAACAGATGGATTGATCTTTGGGGGTGGAAGCCCAAATGTCGAAGATGAAGCGGTAGGAATTAAAAGGGAGACGTACATTGGTGAACATAAGCGAACAAGTGCATATGGCATAGAGATATAGTCAAAGGTGAGGAGAATGTCCAGGGGAAGACGTTGACTTAATTCCGCGACCGGAAATCAAAGCAGTCCGCGGGAAAACTTCGGTACCGATATGACTCGGAAGTTGCCCAGTCTGTCCATCTGCGTGCATATATGAGAAGAGGATTCCACTCCATTTAGCATCCCTGCAGTCTCCTCAACACTGCCATGATGTCAATTATTATACTCAACATAGGATTTCAAGCATGTCCAAGCCATCTTCCCTGTGTAGAGACCATCAGTTCGTAAATGTTGAGACCAGGTTGAACGAGATGCAGGGTTTTGAGGTACGCTCTCGGATATGGGAAGAGCATCTTCGGTAATGGTCGTTGGGACTTACCCGAGTGTAATGGTCGTTGGGGACTTACCCAATGTCCGGGAAGAGATGAAAGGTGACATTCGATCGCTCTTGAAAGCATCAGTGAAGACCGGGCGATATGGCTGTTGCTCCGCCTTCGCCTCCATCCCTGCTTGCTCGAAATCACTGGTCACACCGGCCTCTACCGATACTTGCCTTCCATCAAATGGGCTGATCTTAGCGATGTTGGATACAATATCACCAGATGATCTAGCTGACTCTTGTTCTCTTGTTGATCAATACTTGCAAGAGCGAGATCCCTCAGTTCTCCAGTTTTGCCAGCAGTATTCCGATAATGATATCCGTACTAAGGGGAACATTTCTATCAGCCTACGGAGATAATTTCACGCTTTATTACCGAGTGGATCACAGCCCTACCCCTACAGTACCATGAATGCCTACCTCACCGGCATCGATTTGACTTCGTATCGCACAGCAAAGTCCCTGCAGAAACTGTTTTGCAAGTGGTTTGTAGCCGTTCATTTTTCCGGAAACAATGTGTTGGGGTTTTCATGCGGCGGGAGGCTGACCCGTGGGGGCTTGCTGAGCAGTCAGACGGCCACTCGGATGGCATGTGTCCCCAATACTTCTGCGAACTTGTATAGGATTCATGTCAGTAAGCTGATAGCCTTGACTACGGTCCGGGAACGAAGATCACCACCGAGCAGAAACGGCTTTAATAGATTTTCCATTTCAAATGCCGAGTTGCCGACGACAGTCGCCGATGAACGACATCTGTTCATGCCAGCTACCGGAAAGCCAGAAACCTCCATCTCATATGCTATGCGCAATTCTAGAGCACGTTACCCAGCCGCATCATGAATTTCCAAAGCTTTTCCAAGACTTGTATAAGCATACTTTGCAGATGAAGTCGACGATCCGACCACTCAAGGCACGATGGTCTTGTGTCACCTCAATCCGTACACATGCATACGCGACATGAACGTGGATACCACCTTGCAGCACTTGGCAATATCTTGGCCGTCGTTGGGCGTTATGTATCCACATCTAATATGCTTCTCCACCAACCAGGCGCTACCCTCTGAAAGGATGGCGGGGTCCCAAGTGCGGAATCCCCACTGAACACAGCCATTAAACGCGAAGGGCGGTTGGTGCCCACTGTAAGATGTCGAATCCTACTCGAAGATCTCAGCGGATGTGATTGATTGCGAGACCTACTTAAGTAGTCGTGCTGACCCCGTGGGGATGTTGTCTTGTCTTTCTGCTAGCTTATTGTCCCACCAAAAAAAACCGGGCACCTGCAAGCATCCCCAGTCGTCCTATTAGAGTTTCTCCCACCATGTATAAAGATAAGCTTCGTGGGACACCGAGAGAGGTGACCAACTGGCGCCTGGGCTTTGCAGTGCTTGGTAAGCTTGGCACATATGGCAGCAAAGTTACTGTTTTGCCCTGACGAGCAGGGTACTGACCTGTCGCAGTGTTTGGCCTTATGGGTGCAGCTCGTGGACTAGACGAGGGCTTGATCGGCACCACCACATCACAGAAATCGTTCATCGCAAAATTCGGACTAAAGAATCCAGACTTGACTATGGACGAGCAAGCGAACCTTCTTTCCAACATTACATCCATGGTACAGCTGGGATCTATCTTGGGATCTTTAATTGCCTTTTTCATCACCGATAAGATTGGTAGACTTTGGGCCACTCGTGAGCTTTGCGTGATTTGGTCGGTCGGCATCGCAATCTATGTCGCGGCTGCAAGCAATGGCAGCATTGGCATGGTCTATGCAGGGCGCTTCATTGCAGGAGTGGGGATCGGCCAAACGACTGTCGTCGCACCGACCTACATTGTGGAGGTAGCACCACGGGCGATTCGCGGTCTTTGCGTGACCATGTTCTCTGGGGCCGTTTATCTGGGTATCATGCTTGGCTATTTCGCATCGTGGGGAACATCACTCCACATCTCAAACACCAATCAAGCGCAATGGGTCGTTCCCAACACTATGCACCTCTACTTTGCGGCAATAATCTTCACATTGAGCTTTTTCGCCATCGAATCTCCCCGCTGGCTCATCAAGATTGGCAAGCATGAACGAGCGGCCAAAAACCTTGGCAAGCTCCGAAACTTGCCTGAAGAGCATTCATATGTTCAGACAGAGTTGTATGATATCAATGACCAGCTCGACCGCGAGAGAGAAGCCACCATGGGAACATCCTTTTTCGGTCCTATCCGCGAGCTGTTCTGTATTCCCTCCAATCAGTACCGCCTTTTCCTCGCAATCTTTGCCCAATTGCTCGGCCAGTGGAGTGGTGCCAATTCCATCACTATCTATGCTCCCCAATATTTCGCCATGTTGGGCAAAACCGGTTCAGAGGAGAAACTTTTTGCAACTGCCATTTTCGGCGTTGTGAAATTCGTTTCTGCGCTCCTCTGCGCGCTGTTCCTTATCGATTTCATCGGCCGCAAGAGAGCTTTGAGCACCGGAATCACCATCCAACTTGTGTCTATGCTGTACATGGCTATCTTCTTGCTTGTTGACAAGAACGTAGCCGATAAAAAGATTGTACAGACATCTAGCCAGAAGTCTGCTGCTAAGGGTGCTATCGTGATGATCTACTTTAGCGGTTTTGGTTGGGCTATGGGTAAGTTGCATTCATTCCGTATCACGCTGCTTCTAACACCGCTTGCTAACATTTCTTGGCAACAGGTTGGAACTCGATCCAGTATCTGATCAACGCTGAGATCTTCCCTCTCCGTCTCCGCGCGCTTGGTGGTTCCCTCACCATGGCTATTCATTTCATCAATCAATACGGCAACTCAAAGGCAGTGCCTGAAATGTTCATTGGCATGACTACCGGTGGCACCATGCTCTTCTTTTCCGTGATCACGGCATTGGGCCTGGCATGGGTGTGGTTCTTCCTTCCGGAAACTAGTGGTCGCAGTCTCGAGTCTATCGATGCCATCTTCGAGCTTCCATGGTACAAGATTGGCCGCCAAGGCAGGCAGCTTACTGAGGGTCATGGTTCTTCGGCTGAGCAATATGGCGCAGCGGACGAGAAGAAGAGGGAGATTGAGCAGCTTGAGGAGGTCGAGCAGAGGGCTTGATGTGACATGTTGTTATGACTATTTCAGCTGCAGGATATAGGTCGACTCTTTTTACAATCGCTTGTGCGGCGCAAGAATACTACAATTTTATACAGCTGGTTCTTCTCTGATATTGTCGCTCGTGCCTCTTCGGGAGAACCGTCGGCTTCCCTGAAAAGGACGTGCCGAAAAAGGATTTCCCGAAATGATCATTCGTCTGAGACAGCCATGTTCCAGCAGATGTTGGACAAGATACTCGAGATCCCTACCTACATTTGGAATCGATTTTCTCCATAAAAGCTTGTCTGAAACTCGAATCTCTGGACCCAAACTTAGCACTTAGGCTTCTAGATCCAAATCCCGGTGGATTAGGGGGAAGGCGATCAATGGCTGGCTATAGGGGGAGGGACCTTGAATAGAAAGGTGGATATCCCTTTGGTAAGTTTGCATCTGTATGCCCATAAGTCTGCCCAGAGTCAGGAAGGAAACGTCGAACCGTGGTAAGGGACAGATCGTGAATCAAATAGTGCTAACGAATATTCACACCACGCTATACATGACAAGACTAGTACCACTTCCGCCCCTTGCAGGATGGACCAACTGCTGACTTGGCTGCGAATGCTCTTGTATCTTCTTTCTTTCGGCCATTTGCTTGTTGGCCTCTATAGGCTGTGTTGCTCCTCCGTTTGACCATTCACTTGCTGGCTCCCGCGTCTGCATGGGTTTCTGCCGCATTGAGCATCTCTACTATCTTGTCATGTCCCTTTACTGACGCAAACAAAGCTGGTATCCTGCCTTCAATATCATGTGCGTTTGCATCTATCCGGTCTGGGCCAAGGTCGAGAAACATCTTCACGATGCTAGTATGTCCATTCGCTGCTGCAAGAGTGAGAGGAGTTTGACCGAATCTATCTCTCACGTCTGCGTTTGTACAGTCCGGGCTGAGGTCGAGAAGCATTTTGGCAATACTAGTATGGCCTAGTGCTGCTGCTCTAAGGAGTGGAGTTTGGCCGTACACATCCCTTGCGTTTGTGTCTAGTCGATCTGGGCCGAGGTCGAGTAGCATCTTGACAATGCTATCGTGACCGGCTCCCGCTGCTATAGAGAGAGGCGTTTCTTGGCGGGGGCCATTTTTTATGTTTACGTCTATCTTGTCGGGACCGAGATTAAGTAACATCTTCACCATGCTAGAATGACCACACCCTACCGCTATAGAGAAAGGGGTTTCGCTGTAGTCATCGTTTGAATCTGCGTTCAGACGTGGACTAAGGTCGAGAAGCATCTTGACGATGCTAGTATGTCCGTTTTCTGCTGCGCGAGAAAGAGGCGTATCGCCGTTCATATTCGAAAAGTTTATGTCCGGCGCGCCAAGTGTGAGAAGCATCTTGACAGTGCTAGTATGCCCCTGTTCTGCTGCTATACAGAGTGGTGTTCGGCCCTTGTGGTCCTTAGATTTTACGTCTATCCGACCTGAGCCAAGGTTAAGAAGCATCTGCACTATGTTGTCATGTCCAAGTCCTACCGCTATAGAGAATGGTGTTCGTCCGAAATGGTCACGGACATCAAGTAAGCTCATTCTGACTTTCTTCTCCAAGACATCATCGATAAAAGGTTGGAGCAATCTTTCAAGGCCAAAAAAGGAAGCTAAGTGCGGGCCGTCCCACCTAGGATTTCCTTGATAAGGGGGAAGCAACTCTTGATCCTCCTCATACATAGCTTGGCTAGCCCGCGCAGTATATCTGGCTTCTCGCAAGAAGTTACGACCCTCCTTTACTATTGTCTCCTGGAAGAAGCGGGCGTGCTCACCCCAGTATCGGGAGGCGTATTTGAAGAAACCCCACTTTGTGAAGGGTTGCATAAAGTAGTAGCGATCGCTTTTGTATTCCCAGGCTTTGCCACCTTCGAAGGTATCGAATGCCAAATAGGTGAGACATGACCTGGCCAACTCTTCTTCTTGAGGTCGAAGCCAATCCAGAAGACCGTCACTGCAGTACTAGAACGATGAGTGAGGTACTCTTTGGTCGTATAGTGGACAAGCCGCACGACAGTGCTTTTCTCGTCTATCATAACAAGACCAGCACATAGCGAGACTACCTCAGGGAGGGACACGAAGTTTTCTTCATTCAATCCATGATCACCGATCCTCACAGAAAGTGCATGAATCAACTCTTTTGGAGTCAGTAGCCTACGAGCGTGGAAGACCCAGGCAAGGAGTCTACGAGCCCATATGCGCTTGTTGCTTGTCTGGTTGTTGATCCTTTCGATTGCCCCATCATATGGCGTCTCCAAGGCATTGTGACGTTGTTGCGGGTGGTTAATGGCATGTAAGGCTTCTCCAATCTCTGTTCTCGTATGTTTGTCCTTCAACAAGTTGCAATGGAGCTTTGCAAGCAGGAACCTGGAAAGAATTCGTGAAGATAGAATCCACTTATACCTTTCATGATCTGTTGTGATAGGTTCTCATCATCTTGGACTACTATTGATAGCTCCTGGATGCGATTGTGCGTATAAATCTCGATGTCGTCTGCGTGTGCTGAAATCGCAAGTTTCAGATCGTTTTCGAAGTAATGGCAGATCTCAGGGATCGGTCGCGATGTGAAAAGACACCGTAAAGATGAGTCATCTTGTACCCGCTTGAGGACCGCTAGCAATTGACGACGAGTGTCCTCCGAGCACTCATCTAGTGCATCAACCACAAGGAAAGCTCTGCTGTAAGTATGAGTAATGGAAACTATGGTCTTCACTAGCTCTTCCTGGGTTGGCCTTCTCTGCTCTTGCTGGCATGATCGATGAAGCTGTGTGATACAAGGAGGAAACAGACCAGGTCCTGAGGCAAGCTGTCATATCAATGCAGAAAGCAGAGCATGAAGAGATTGTTCGTCCCATCTTTCGTAGTTGCAGTAAAGGAAGCTGATCGCAAACCCTTCACTGTTTTGGTGACTGAAGAGGCTTTGAACTGCGAGCGAGGCTAGCATGGATTTCCCTGATCCTGGGACCCCATAACAAAAAAGAGTTTGAGAAGGGCTCGATTGCCAGTCGATGAATTGTCGCGAGCTCAAGAACCAAAGTCCGGTTCCCTCCTGGCGTCTACGAAGGATATCATGATGTTGTGATCCGTACGTTGACCTGCTCAGCCAATCGAGGATATCTCTGTTCTCCTTCTCTTGTTGGTCTGGACAAGACGTCAGCATCAGACAGATCTGAATCACATGTAAAAGCAACAATCACCATTCCTGATATAATTGTCTAAGCTTCGTATATTAGAATCGACCGTAGCTAGTCCTGTGCCAATCATGAAAGTGTTACTTATCAGCCTAGCCAAATACTGAAGCATGATACTAACGCTTCTCCAAGCCTTTCACAATGTCGATAGCTCTGAAGGTCTCATTTATGTCCGCAATGGGAACATAGGAGAGCAACTCGGTTGCGAAAGCGGCTGCAGTTGCAGCGGCGTATGCCTGCCACCGGTCGTTCTTGTGAGAGCCCGCATAGTCGCAGATGCCACGAATTACGAGGCAGGGGAAAGTGTTCATCAAACCTGCAGCTTCCATTTCGTAGCAGATACAATCACATTCAAGATGGCCCAGGAGTCGTTCGCAAGATGCAGCGTCCTTTACAAGTGTATTCCCGGAAGCGATGATACCGTAATGCACCTTTGGAACGTCCGGTCTGCGACGAGGATCACGCTTCAGCACCTTTCGCATGTCACATCCACTGCAACCGATGCCTGAGACGTGTTCGCACGAGGGGTCGAACAGGTGATCATTCTCAACACCCTGGAACTCGTACCCAGGCTCCCCTGGCTCCGAAACAAACATTCCAGGATTCTGGTCTTCCATGCTTTTTAGGATACCTGGTATTCCAAACGTCTTGCGTTTGTGCTTGGCTTGGAGATTTGGCAGGGCCTTCAGAAGAACCTGCGGCGGCTTGTTCAAGAAATCCTTCCGTTCGACTTTCCCTGCTGCATTCGCTTTGGCAAGGTCATATTGTATGACACCTCCTGTGAAGCTGCCTGGTTGACTGACAGCGACATCGCCTAGACGAATATCGCGGGCTGCTGATGGTATACCACCACCAATGCCAACAAGAAGCCCAAACCGAACCTGCGGAAATAACGAGAGTAGTGAGTTCGCAGTTGTGGCTGCAGGTGTAGTGCCGTACATCCCGGCTTCCAAAGAGGCGATCACCACGTTGTGCTCGCCGATACGACCCCATGTATACGAGTTCTTATCCGTCTGAGGCTGCTTGAAGTCGACAGGTCTTTCGTGCTGGTCGTCGAGCATTTCCTCGGCTGCTGCACGCTCGGTAGCAAGGGCTGCGATCCATCCTATTGTGTAACTATCCTTACTGTCCAGAGCAATCATAGGGGCGGTTGTGTCGTAAAGTACGATTTAAATAGGCTTCTTGAAGATGAACCAGACTAAAAGTCGTGAATGCGATGAGGCAGAAGAGGGTACATTCCGCCTAGAAGAAGCACTGGTCAATTTATCACTATCGCTGAAATCCTTCGACCCAGCAGAGACAGTCATCGTATGTGACAGACTAAGGCAGACAACACGAAGACCGCACTCCTGCAACGACAAGAGTCTGTCCACTCCAGAGCATGGCTGTCCTGTAACTTAGTACAGACTAGCACTAAAGTGGAGTTATTCTCGCTAAATGTCAGCTTGCCAACGCATACTATTGTACTCCTGTAGACGAACCTGGACGTCAATTGGTTCGCGCCTTGCATCTTTCTTGCCTTATGTCAAGAATACTTGAACGTGTCAGTCCTGGCGCATGTAATGTGTTCTCAGCGGAGAGCTTCCCGAAGGCACAGCCCAGCGGCTTGCGCTTTCCTCTTGATGAAGCCGCATGCATGTAAGCGTTGCATAGCCGGATGAGATGTTAGCGCGCTTAACCACAACAGGTAGCTAAACCTGATCAGATAACAACACAAGCCTGATCTATGAATATCAGCTGAAGGTCCATCTTTGATGTTGTTGTTGATTCTCACGAGATAGTCACGACCTGAATGATCTCTCTCGTTCAACAGCCCCAAAAATCTTTTGCTTCACGTGTTGGGTCAGATCGTCTGACTACAGAAGGAACACAGAAGGTGCAAGACTTCAAGGATAATGTATATCCACGCTTTGTACCTGCTAGTGCAACAGATCTGTCAAAAGTGGTTGTTTTGACAGATATCTTGCTTGAGGCATTGACAACACATTATGCTAGGCCGCTCAGGTTTAAATGTTGCGACTTTGGTCACGCCTATCAAGCTATGCAAGGCATGGGGTATGTAGCCATCTGACTGGTACCAATCTCAGCGTCGATGAGTGATCCTGCGCGGCAAGCGGGTAGCCCTGTACCATAAGACTAATCCGAGCCGAGCAAAAGATTTCCAAGGAAGATGCGCCATGCATGCACAAGCTGACGTTAGTTCTTTCAAGAGCCATACGCGAAGTGCTTGCAGTCCTTGGCAACTCCCTTGACAGCGGACACAGCATCTTCAGACCAGGCCGTCGTCTGCAACCAACCATGAGTATAGGCGTCATAGTGGTGCCAGACGACCTTGTTTCCAGCCTCGTCCAATTTACTCGCATACTCGACACCGACGTCTCTAAGGGGGTCGAAACCGCTAGTGTACACACAGGCAGGCGGCAAACCCTCGAGATCCCTGAGCTCCTGCATACCAGGCGAGATATATCTATGGCTGGGCGGCGTGCCTCTAGGACAATAATGACCGGCAAAGGAAAAGATGCCGTTACATTCAAGGTAGTAGCCGGTGTTGTTCTCGACAGCAGCAGGTGTGTCAAACGGGACTCGCGCTTCGGGGTATAGCAAGATCTGTGCTGCCAATGGCTTCTTGCCCTCATCTTTACGACGGAGAGCAATGGCTGCAGTCATGTTTCCGCCTGCACTGTCGCCGCCACCTAGAACGGTCTTGACCCCACGTTCCTTACCGAATGAGCCGTAGAGGGCGTCTATTACGGCAGAGTACTCGTCAAGTTGGACTGGGTAACCCCATTCAGGTGCTAGACGATACTCGACTGCGTGGACTTGGACGACTGATTCTTCGGCCACGAGGCGGAGTCCGTTCTCGGATTCGTCCACGCTTCCGACAGTGTAACCGCCGCCATGGAAGTAAATGAGGGCACCTGCTGCACCATTCTTCTTTGCGGATGCGCCGGACTTGGGGTGAAGAATTCGGATGGGGATCGTGCCGTGGGGGCCACGGATAGCGGTAAATTCAACTTCGCCAATGGGGTGCTGTTTCGAGGAAGGAATGGAGTGGATGCCAAAGGTACTCAAGTGGTGGGCTCGTTCGGCCGTGAAATCTTCTTTGCCGCCGAGATGAAGGGTTGGGTTTTGTTTCAGGAACTCGGCAATGGAGGGTGCAAGTTCCGAGGCGCGTGTACCCGTCTTGGGGATCTTTGTTTTCTGTGTCATGGTGCCGGACATTTAGATATGAAGATTGACAACAATTTAATGGACTTGTTCTAATCAACGGATGAGGCTATTGTTATATACATGCTTGCTTGCATGATGTCTTGGTTCGTCATAAGAAAAATGAATCAGTGAGTTAAGCTCGAGGTAATAATAGGAATGCACTTCCGCGGCCTCAGCTCTGTTTCGTCGAGCAGCAAGCTGTTCTCCAACGTAAAGTTTCGAGGCTTAAGATAATCTTAAGATAATTTCAAAAAGTCATTGCCAATGATGCAAACAACGGAGGTGTCGTCAGGTGTGGGGTGAACAAAGGGTCCAGGGCAAGCGTCCGATCCGAGACTGCCGAAGAGGGGTATAGATCTTATCTATGCCATGCTTTGGCTCATTGAGGGCATGTCTGGAAGAGGTTCGTCAATGGTGGTTGAATTTAGCAAAGGAAGAACAAGCTCTTACGGCACCACAGGAACTGCAGGTTTTACCTCCAGAGATGGTGCTTCCGCACTTGGGGCAGGATGCGTGGTTCATGATGGAGAAGGCGGGGTGACGGGTTGATGTTTGAATTGCGTGATAGTGGCTATCTTGAGGTTCTTGTCGAGACTTGGTGCAGCTTTCAACTTTTCGTTTCGTTGAGAGAGAGCAAAAGGTCATGGGGCGGGCGGTCCTTATAAGGTATAGATGTCGGCACACTCACCGCTCACTTATCACGTACTGCTGTGCTGCATGAATGAGGCTCGGCGCGGGGCTTCAGGCTGCTACATGTCACACTGATAGGGTGAGGTCACGAGTACCGAGGATGGTGTGCAACCAATAGACCTCGTGTTCGTGACTCGTAGTACATTTATATCTCACTTGACATTCACATGCCTTCTCAATTTGGTTGAAGATGGTCAGGCACAAGTATAAGGTCGGCCAATGAGGGGCGACTGATTAAGATCTTATCGATCGAGGGCCGTGCGCGTTGCGTTGTTTTTCCAGAATTTCTGGTGACCTCAGCTGCTGGTGTGTTCTGTATCTTAGCCATGTGAAACCAGGCACGAAAGACGTCTGTCCGCCAGCGGTCCCAATCCACTTCGTCCACTTCATCTACCACATGCTTGCAATGAGAGGATAAACAACACAGGGCCCCTCAACAATAGACAAGACATCCCAGCAAGATGCGTCAAACGTGTATCTTCTCGGGCACTTCGCACCCCGCTCTTGTCGATAAAATCTGTGCCTGGCTCGGTGACACGCCTGGCAAGGTCGCACTCGGCAAGTTCAAGAATGGCGAGACCAGTGTCGAGATCCGTGAGTTATTGATGAAACATTATCAATTATTCAACGTAACTGACCCGGCGCAGACACATCGGTCAGAGACAAGAATGTCTTCATTGTGCAGTCCGGCAGCAATAAGTAGGGCGGACTCGAATGCTGGCTTGGCTGGATTAGCCTTGCTGACTTCGGCACAGGATGAATGACATGGTCATGGAGCTCCTCATTATGATTAACGCTTGTAAGGGGGGATCTTCCAAGTCTGTGACTGGTATGCTCGAAATCCTTCTCTTCTCCTCAATCGGGAAGTTGGTCGTGTGACAAGGACAAGGCACTGACGGTCCAAACCAGCCGTCATCCCATACTTTCCATACTCCAGACAGTCCAAGAAGAAGTCACACAGAGGCGCAATCACGGCGCGCATGGTGGCCAACCTCATGCACGTCGCCGGCGTCACTCACGTCATCACCATCGACTTGCACGCCAGCCAGATGCAGGGCTTCTTCAAGTGTCCTGTCGACAACCTCGTTGCCGAACCTCTGCTCGCAAAGTGGATTCGCAACAACGTCAAGGACTGGCACAATGCTGTCTGTGTCAGCAAGAACCCCGGCGGAACCAAGCGTGTGACTTCGCTCGCCGATGCCCTCAAGCTCAGCTTCGGAATCATCACAACAGACAGAAGGAGGCAACCATACATGCACGACGGACACATGCCTGGCAGTATGCTCAATAGTCTCATGTTGGACGGCATTGACGCCAAGTCCGGCCACATCTCAAAGGCTGAAGAGGATGTCGAGGACCAGCTCGATATTGGAGAAGCTGCCGACACTCCCATTGAGCATGATTATGCCCCTCAATCTGGCCACATCAAGCCATCCGAGTACCTCGACACTGCCCCTGACGGCTTTCCCAGACGTCCAGCCAAGCCTAGAGCTACTACCTCTCTGATGCCTGGTGCCGTCAACAGACTGTCCAACTCTGCCCATATTCCATCAAGTCCACTCGCACAGTCTATCAGACCTGACTCGGCAGACGGCGATTCTCGTCGTCCGTCCATTGACCCGGAGTCTCAAGCGCCACCTAGATTGACACGTATGAAGACGGTCCCTGGCACTACCAACGAGATCAGCGAAGCTGAGGACAATGGGGAGGATGAGGAATTTGTCGACGAGGTGAGGACGTCATGGAAGGATGGCAAATGACAGACTGACTGACCTTCGCAGCGCGCCCGCAACGTTATCACTGGACGTCTTATCCACGGCCACCTTGTCGATGACGACTATCCCTCACCAATGCTTTCCGCCATGAACTCGTCCATTCCCACTCTTCCCAGAGACTCGGACTCGGAACCTGGCTCACCACCCGAGCACATGTTGAACTCCTTCATGTCAACCGCCTCGTCTCACGCCCACCACAATGGTCACTATAACGGCGGTCTTGGTGGCACCGGTGACGCCACCGCCTCGGATGACGAGGAAGAAGAGGCTCTCAAGAACCCCGAACTAGAAACGACAATCACCCTCGTCGGCAACGTTAGAAAACGCCCCGTTTTGATCATTGACGACATCATGGACAAAGCTGGGAGTTGGATCGCCGCCGCCGAGACCGTCGTCAAGCGCGGTGGCGCAACCAAGGTCTACTGCATGGCTACTCACGGCCTGTTTGGCGATGACGCTCTCGAGGAGATGGAGGCCTGTGACCAGATTGATCGTATCATTGTCACAAATTCCTTCCCCATTCCCGAGGAGAAGCGCGCCGTCATCAGCAAGCTGGTCGTCCTGGACATCAGCCACTTGCTCTCCGAGGCCATCAGGAGGAATGCCCACGGCGAGAGCATCTCCCAACTATTTGCACACTTCGATTAGAACTTCGGCTTTGCATGGGTGATCATGGTTTTTTATCGATGCTTTCACGGTTGCTTATGGCGTGGGCTTGAGGGGTGTTTAATGATGATGGCGGCCAAATCTGGTGATTCGCTCGTGTGGGTATTTGCTTTGCCTCGATTTCAACAAGCATATCTGCATGGTTCGGGGGTGGCGAACAAAAGGCGTTTTACTACTGCGTATCTGTGGCTTCTTTGCGTGAACACAATGCCTTTTCTCCGAATAGGATGAACATGGGCCTTCTGGGACTGGTTGCGGAGGTTTTATAGCCTGCTTGTTGAATGCAAATCTGATACTGAAACTGAAACTGAATGGAGAAATTCAAGTTTTACTTTCTCTCTCTCTTCCTCTACAGCGTACTTTATTCCATCTCATTCTAGTCAGCCAGTCTTTACCTTGTTGAACGGAGGCCGAAGTTCATGAAGTAAGCCCCAGCATGCATATGCTTCTGAGCAAGCTATCAAGATCCAGATTCATTTTTGTTCTGGCGACATGTATTCTGACCCACCGATCCCATACAAGAGATGACTCGGTCCACAATGTCACGAGATATCTGGTCAAAACACTCGACTTGCAAGACAGATTTCCAACCACTAATAAGCTCGTTGAGTCTATTTTCGCCACTACGGACCCTCCAAGCGACTTACCATCAGTAAGCTGGGGCATCGATTGGCGCACACCCACGAAAATGTTTGGCCTTCAAGTCGCAGGGCTGCTTGTTGCCACAGAACATTACGTGCACTTCGCATTACTGAATCACTCCACTGTGACGCCTTCTGGAGGGACATTCGACCTGAACAGCCAAGGATGGCGCAGTAGATTCGGCACTGCACTGTCGTCTCTTGTCAAGACATGTTTTGCCGCCGCAGTCGCAATAGCGTACAAGCGACATGCGTGGATGAACATTCGATCTGACAGCCGTACTGCGAACAGACTTGTATCTATGGATCCTTCATGCCATACCACGAACTCAATCCAGTGCTATGGGTGCTGCCTTGTGAAATGGCTTGTAGTCTAGTTCATCATCAAAATGAGCACCACTGAACGACTCCTCCATTTGAGTAGCATCCATGCCAGCAAGAATTTCACTATGTCGGTAGTCAGTGAAAGTTACAGAATACAAAGTCTCAAGGCAGCGACAGCTCACCTATCTTCCGCGAGAACCTCGAAGCCGGGTACGCAATCAATGAGGGTGTAAAAGAAGTAGGAGAGGACAAAAGTCCACGTGAACCCAAGGACGGCCTCAAACAGTTGGATGCCCAGCTGTCTGACGTTTCCATCGAAGAAAACACCTCCCGCGATTTCTGTAGAGCCGTCATAGGCTGTGACCACTTTCGACGCGAAGAGGCCTGTCATCAGAGTGCCACAGAAGCCTCCGATGCAATGTGTGGCAAAAGTGTCTCCGTTATCCACCCAACGCAAACGGCGAGCTAGGTCGGTGAATTTGATTCGCAAACTCTGCCGGAAGACCAGAGCACCGAAAACGCCGAAACTGTCACACGCTTCAGTCTTACGAAACCCTGATCGAACGAGCAAACTTACAAGAAGGCGGTGGTGATGCCGATGAACCCGGCAGATGGTGTTATCATGACCAACCCGGAAATAGCGCCCAAGAACACAGAGTCAAAGGACCATTTTCCAGTCTCAAGGTAGCTGATGCAAGCCCAAGTCATGGCACCGCTTGCGGCACAGATATTCGTGACATATAGAGCCATAATGGACTTGAAATTGAGGCTCATAGTGGTACCAGCATCGAAAGCAAGCCAAGATCCCCAAATGATTATGAGGCTAATGACCTGCTGTACGGTATTATGTGGGCGGTGAAGCGCAAGGTGTGAAGGGGTCCGGACTTTGGATCTACGCGACCTGGCAATAGGATTGGATAAATAGACGCTCATAGCGGTCGCTGTTGCACCCGAGCAAACATGGACAGGCGTGCCTCCGGCAAAATCTAAGACACCGATGCTAGCAAGATAACCATTCTCGGACCAGACCGTATGAGCAAGAGGACAGTAGATAAATGTTCCCCAAAGCTGAAAGAAGATCCTTCATCAGCGGCATGTGGTACCCACAGAGGAAACATAACTTACAAAGATAAAAGGTATCAAAGGTAACAATCTCCCTCGTTCACAAGCACCTCCAACCGCAATAGCGCAAACGGTCGCTTGAAAAAGTAGTTGAAAAAAGCTGAAGAGGATCGCAGGTACGGTACCTACAGGCTCCGAGAGCACGTCATTATGGAAAGCATATTCCAATCCTCCAAAAAATCCATTTCCTTCGCCAAAGGCGATGGAGTAGCCTATCGCCCACCATTGCAGTGTGCAAACCCCCATGGCCAGGATGGAAGGATAGAAGCTGGCCAATCCATTTCGTCTCGTAGAGTACCCGGAGTATGCCAGACCGACAGCAGGCACAATAGGCCAACAGAATGCGCAGCAAGCGAACACGAAGGCAGTGTCGACCTTATCACACTGCTCCCAAGCTGCGACCACCGCAGCTGCCATGATGAATGATAGACTTTTCGTGTCAGAACGTCTGGACTATGATTTTTAGCTTCTTCGGCAGATTTGAAGGGGGAAGAGCAGCGCATTTTATCGCTACCTCGCCGCCGTAGAAATTGACGGCCCGCTACTATATGAAGATAAGGAGGATTGGCCAATGTTTCAATGTGATAAGCTTTTATCAAGTCGGGCCTAAACAGGCAAGTCCAGCCGTGAAAGACGAGGTTGGAAGTGAGCGTCGACCATTGCAGCTGACTCTACTCACAGTACGGTATGCGACACCGCTGTTTAGAGTAGATAACGTCGACACTTGAGTTATAGCCCAAGAAATACATAACTTTTGCACTCTTGGAGGAGGTAAAGCGCCAATCTTCACTGGTTGCGGGGTACGGCGGGCTTCAGAAAGCGACTATGCACTTCCCGTTGTACGACCCTGATTTCGCAGACAAGACTTCTCTGACCTCCTCTCAATGTGGATACATGTCGCTGATAGTCTCCAACTATTGACCTACAGCATCGAGAGCCAAATCTTAGCATCCAGGAATTAGGGATGGTATGCGTGTCCTGAGTATGCTCGCGAAGAAGTGCGCATTCGATCTTTAAGTGACTCTATATCACTTGCACCAAGCAATGTTGCTGAGAACACGCGCCACATTCAATGATAAGATAAGCAAAATCGGAGAGACGCTTTTTGGCGATTCTATCAAGTCATCTATCACGTTGCCGATGTCTAATCAATCTATATCCAAAGATTTTGGCTTTAAATTGGTCGGAAAATATGAAGCCGACCTTCCAGAGAAGGCTACACCTACATATGATCGGCGTTCTAGTGTAGCTTTAATCAAGGTAAAAGACGCACAATCTCTGCAGAGAAGCGTCACGAAGCAGCAATTGGTGTACCGAACAGGCAGCTGGTCCACAAGAATTCGAAGACAATTGATGAGGTCACTATATAATTGCCCCAGTTATGTCGCGCTGTTGTTGCTTCTGTCTTGAGCGTGTTTCCTTCGATTGTTACCAAGATGTTGTCCACGAAATTATTACTCTCGTTCGTCTTGCCCACGTTTGCAGCTGTACACGAGTCTCTGACGTCTCTACCGTCTGGCTGGGCAGAGTCTGATACCACAGTGTCAAACAACACTACTATCCAGTTGCAAGTAGCTCTGTAAGTTTACAAGTGCGAGAAATCAGAGTTCAAGAAAAGCTAATTGATCTCACAGGCAATATCAAAACATCGATCGTCTGGAGTCTCAACTTGCTAGTGTTTCCACTCCAGGCAGTCCAGACTATGGCAAATATCTCGATATCGATGGGATAAACTCTTTGTTTGCACCTTCGAATGCATCTATAAGCAAAGTCGTATCTTGGCTTCAGAGTGCCAATGCCACGAACATTGTCAATGATGGTGGCATGATTACTTTCTTGACCACTGTTGGAAACGCCAACACTATGCTTGACACTGAATTCAAAGTTTATTCAGATGGGACGACAGAGCGACTTCGCACAACGAGCTATTCGATTCCCAATGGCCTTGGCGAACACATTGACTTGATCTCACCAACCACATATTTTGGCAACATGAAGACTCACAATGCCGTCCCACGGGTTCGTGGATCGGAAGCTTTCAAGAACGCCTTGGAGAAGCGACAGCTCCAGACCTCATGTGAGATGACGGTTGCATATCCCATCTCTGCGAACGTGACCACAAATTACACCTTGATTGGACCGGGGTGTCTTAAGGAGCTTTATAATGTTGGGAACTACACAGCTGATCCCAAGTCCGGAAGCAGCATTGCATTCGGAAGCTTCTTGAATGAATCAGCCAGTTACTCCGATCTAGCTCAGTTCGAGAACATCTACAACATTCCTTCCCAAAATTTCACTGTCTTGGCTTTCATCAATGGCGGAGTCGATAATCAGGACCCAGATACGGAATCAGATGGCGAAGCCAACCTCGATGTACAAAACATCATTGGCCTAGTGGATGGTCTACCAGTCGGCGAATACATCACGGGTGGCTTGCCACCTTTCGTTCCTGATCTGCTCACTCCTAATGCATCAACGGAACAGAATGAGCCTTACCTCCAGTACTATCAGTATCTTCTCTATCAGCCCAACTCGGACCTTCCTTATGTCATCTCGAACAGTTACGGCGATCACGAAAACACCGTTCCTGAGAAATATGCAAAACGAGTTTGCAACATGATTGGTATGATGGGTCTTCGAGGCAGGACTATTCTAGAATCCTCCGCCGATGAGGGAGTGGGAGCTGTGTGCAGAAACAACGTTGCTCCCTACCAACCCCAATTCACGCCCCAGTTCCCTCCTACTTGCCCATACGTTACCGCCGTCGGTGGAACACAGTTCTACAACCCAGAGTATGCCTGGAATGCCAGCAGCGGTGGCTTCAGCAACTATTTCAAGCAAGCATGGTATCAAAAGGCAGCTGTCGAGACATACCTGAGCGAGCACATCAGTCCAGCGACAAAGGAGTACTACGCCTCGAACAACTACACAGACTTTTCCAGTCGTGGATTCCCTGATATTGCTGCTCACAGCTTGTACCCAGAGTAAGTCGCTTCAGAACAGATCCTTGACATGATTGTTAGCTGATACATATCCAGCTATCTCACAGTGATTGATGGACAAGCAACTCCCAACGGAGGTACCTCTGCCGCTTCTCCAGTCGTTGCCGCAATCTTGGCTCTTCTCAACGATGCTCGTCTCCGTGCTGGAAAACCAGTCCTGGGCTTTGTGAACCCTGCCCTGTATGCCATCGGGTCCAAGGGCTTGAACGATATCGTCAACGGTGGATCTCTAGGCTGCGCCGGAGTCGATTTGCAGACCGACGAAGTGATTCCAGGCGCCGGTATCATCCCATACGCTAGTTGGAATGCTACGGTTGGTTGGGATCCCGTCACTGGACTGGGTACACCTAATTTCCAAAAGCTGAAGGAGGTTTTCTTGTCATTTTAGAGAATAGTTCGCGAAAAGGTCTTTCTTTGATAGAAAATGAACCTGATTTTGACATCAGATGGAGATTATGATGGCCACTTACACTGCTCGAAGGAAACAATATACCTAGTTCTAGTTTTCCCTCCTAAGGTAGCGTCCGTACTGGACGTGGTAGGCGATCAATGACGAAAAAGAGCGATACAGCCGCAATCGAATACTAAATTCAGCCAACCGCTGATTACACAAGCCGTTGTTCTGTTTAAGTCTCCAAGGTTTATCATAGAGGATTGGGCTATAGTCGGCTTGCTATAATAGCATATCGAGAGGTAGAGATGTTGAGATATCATAGACTTACGCAGCAAAGCCCACCTTCTTGGCCCTGCGATCTCCGTATTGCCCATCGTCTGCTTTGATTAGTTGAAAAAGCAGCACGTCTTTTGCCTTGTTGAATCAATCGAGACTGAATGACAAGGCCGAACCATGAATGTCCCCCAGTATTATTCGTTCACGAGGGGGCACGACTTCATTCGTCCAGTTTGGGATGGCCGACAGAATCATGAAAGCCCCCGCTTCAGATGTGAAGCAAGATACTATAAACATTGCTAGATTTACACTTCCAGCAAGAAGGACACCACTCAAGGAGCTGATGACCACAAGAACAATGATTGCAACCTTTCGTCCGTCGCAACCGGATAACTAGGATGTTGCAAAGACTCCCAAGAAGTCACCAGTTTGATACAGACCATTTATGGTATCGAGGTTTTGCTTGGATGGCGGATCTCAGCCCGCTGCCAGCCACAGGGACCCAGGTCCTATGACAAAAGAAAGGATCTCCGCAATGGTCGAGGCAGCACTTGCAAGAGCATTACCTCAAGTGATCCAGAAAGTAGCCGAGGTGAACGCAGCGCAATTCCTCGAACGCAATCGCGAGGAACGCCTTCGCCAGGCGGGGTTGGCGGAGGACACTCGCTTCGATTCACAGCAAGGCCTGCGCAATCAACGCCACCAGCTATGACCACCGTTCTTTGGATTCCAGGAACTGTGATTCCTCAGCCAGTGAAGACGGCGATGGGTCCTACTCAGGGGCGCCTCCAAAGACCGTACATAAAATCCGTAGAGGGAAGCTACGCGAAGTGCATAGCTACATCAGCAGAACGGGAAGCCTTGATAAGCCCACTGGTAGTCGTAGACTCGAACGCGAAAGTTGCTGACGAAGAAGGCTTTGCTTTTCGAAACTGGCATTGGACCCAAATCTAGGTCCATGTTTCATTGTAATTCATTGTCAGGACATCGTATGCGCATCGCAACTCCCTTCACGCAACTACTGGAGAAGGCAGTGGAATCTACCAGAAGAGTTTGACCTGCCAGCAACCCCAACCCATCATACGTTCGCGACCCAGGTCACCCCAAGTACATTCCCAGCTACCTTCGCGTTGGCGCCAAGCTCGGCACCCAACATGCATGAGGCTTGTCCCATAAGGTATACATGAAAGTGGGCTGTGCGAGGGTTGTTGAAATGATGGATGCGCTGTGACCATAGAACATGCTACCAAAGGACATGCAGATGATCATCAACAGATTGGACCAATTGAATCGATGCGCTCCAGAAGTGTATTTTTGTGCCATGATTGAAACGAAGCAAGCTGTACGGCCATTCGGGTCGGATAAACCTCTCGTCCGAATATGTCATCCTCCACGTCACTTCAACCACACACCTGGACAACACTCCATCAGAAGGGCATCGGTAAGGTCTGTTCACAAACGTCCTGAATTTTTGTGTCGAAAGGCTTCACAAGGCTCTCCCGTTGGCAGTGCTCATTGCGTTGAACGTGCAGACTCTTGCAACCACGTCGCGTCATCGACTTGATTGCAGACTTCGATTGTTCTCTTCCAGTCCACATCATACCATCACTTGACGCCTTCCAATCGTCTACAACCTTTTCTTTATTCATCTTTCTGGAGCACATCGACACGGCTCCTCGACGAACACATCGCGCACACCGACATCCTGACCTTCTTAATCTCCCTTCACTTGTCTTCCGTCCCAACAAAACCACGGCATCAGCAATTAGTCATCTTTAAATCTTTACTTCATATCATCCAGACCCATCATCACTCTCACGCCCACCAGCTCCTCTCAACTATACTTCAACTACCAGCACCACCACCACGAACACCACAATAACACGCCTTACGTAACCAAAACCACCCACAACCCCACCAGCCCCGAAGAAAATCCGCCAATATCAACCAAAATTCCCGTTCTCACTTTGAAACTCCATAAACTCTCTCAGCCCTCCATCTCTCATCAAATAGGTCAGATGGCCGAGCGGTCTAAGGCGCTAGCTTAAGGTCTCGCTCCTCGGAGTGACCATCTATTCGCTAGTCAGAAATGGCGTGGGTTCGAATCCCACTCTGATCATCACTTTTTGCTTATAGCCTCTCTCCCTGTACTACTATCTACCACTTTTGTATCCCGAGCTATTGTTGGTCGTGGTTCTATTTCAAGTTTCAAATCGTTTTGTTTTATTTTGATTACACCAGTGGTCGGTTGCTGTTGTGCTGTAAAAAAAAGAAAAATTCTTCACAAGGTTTTTCCAACCCCAACCCAAAGGAAAATGTGAAATTTTCTTCCCTTTTCTTTCTTTCTTCACTTTCTTTATTGTTCTGTATATCCAAACCCCAACCTACGTCTACCTCATCCCCAACCTTCTCGCTTTATCCCTGACAATGCTCTTCCAATCTCACTTCCACTTCGATATTCCCTATTAAGCTTGCGAAACTCCATCGCTGGTTCTGTGGTGTAGTTGGTTATCACTTCTGTCTAACAATATCAAGTCCGATGTTTCGTGCACAGGCGGTCCCCGGTTCGAACCCGGGCGGAATCATTCTTTTGCTTGCTTGCTTGCTGAATGAACATGGACCTTGGAAACAAGTCAGCAAGCAAGTAATAAGCAAGCAAGCAGTCTTGGTCTTACCTTTATTGCTCGTACTGTCTGTATACTTTCTACTATTTTTCTTTTCCGTTCTGGACTAGTAATGAGGTCTTTAGTGAAGCATTTGCCGAATACAAGAGAATCAGGCGTGGGTAGTAGGTCTGTCATTTCCACCGAGTAATTCGAGGATGACCCACAATAGCTCGACGGGGGAGAAATGGACTGTGAATACAACGCAAGGTAAGACTCGCTCACCAACCTCATCGCCCGCCTCTATCAACAATCCTCCTCAGAGCAACAATCTCACCTCTCAAGGTATGAACCTCCTCCTGCAACTCCCTCTTGCTTTTAAGTAATATCCTGCAATTTCCGCATCTCTCCGGCTTGTCTTTTGCTTTGCCGTCCTCTCTTCTTTCGGTTACTGTGGGAGTCGACAGTACCTCGACAAACTTCCGGTCTTTGGTGCCGATGCCGGGATGCACCAATAGCATATCTCCTTTCGAATTGCCCTGCTGTGCGGCATCTGCTCCTTCATCTTCCTTCGCAGTGTTTCCACCATCGAAAGATTGCGCGTTGGCACGCTTGACGCCAGACTTGCCTGCTCTGGCTTCTGCTATGTTCGGTTCTTTTTCATGGGGTAGTGGTGGAAGTGGCTTTTTCCCCAGAAGAGCCCAGGCTGCATTCCTTGCGGCAACATGCCTTCGATTGATGGCGTCGTGGGCGTTGGTTTTGACGGTGGCGTTCGCGTTCGCCTTGATTTTGGCCATGACATCACTTGATGTATTGCTGTTGGCGGCAAGACTGGTGCTGTAGAGATCGATGATCGAGCTGAAGTCAATACCAGCTTTGGGTTCTGGTTGATGGCGGAGGGCTGGATGTGTGTTGCTTTTCGCATGAGCATACTTCTCGGCATTGACTGTTGGGCCCCACTCGAAGACTGGAGGTGGAGCCGCAGCAAAGCCTGATACATGGCCCCTTCGGTCCTTTGGAGAAGGCTTGAAAGCTGGATTATTGAGCGCCGCCTTGCTCAATCTCTCGTACGGCGAGGACTGCTTCGCGTATGCCTTGTCTTTCTTCTTTCTGCGCTGTTTATGACGCGAAGAAGCATTGCGATGTTGAGGAGAGAGCGAGGAAGAACGAGGACAAAAGCCACGGATATCGCCTGAAGCAGGACAAAAGGTACCATCTGTACCAATGCGTGAGGTAGCCGTGTACATTGCCTCATCAGATGTACCGAGCACAGCGTGACTATGTCTTGATTGGCGAGTTGGGGTGCTGAACAGTGGCGCAGGGAATACAGGCTGGTCCACAAATAAGTCAAATCCAGGAACCATGGGGGAAAGCTTCGTAAGGCTCGGGATTTGTGGTTGCAGATTGGCGCGGAAAGCTGGCATGTTTAAGATTGCAGCTGTGTCTTGATCTTTACCAGGAGGTGCGTATGTATGTACAGTGACATCCGAATCCTCCGATTTGACGGGCGAAGTACCAAGCGGTCTCGAAATCGAATCTCTCAGCCTCTCCCTCACCATTTCACGTCGTCTGCGGGGACTCATATCGTCAGAGTCATCAGGTGTAATTGTGTGCCATACATCGCGGTCGGAAGATCTGGTTATTGAAGACGCCATCCTTGGATCAATTCTCTGGAGGGCGATTTCTGGTATTCCACGGTCTGGGCTCATGAGTGCGCTAGTCCCGCCGTCGACACTGATAGTAATACCCATGGGTCCACTTACTCTCGGTTCGAGAGGAGGCCGGGAGGGGCTAGCATTGTAGTGAGGACTGTTCTTTAGCTTATCTTCATTGACTTGTGAGCTATACTTCGTCCTGGCAAGTCCAGATATTCCAGTCCGATTCATATAAGCGGCACAAAAAGCGCTATTGCCGCTGCTATTTCGACTTACAGGAGTTTTGTTGGAGTCCTGAGTTTGTGTAGCTATGCTGATGCGAGTTTTATGTATTCCATCCTCGCCATTTGAGTTACCGAAGACACTCTCGGTAGAACTGAGTTTACCGTCGGATAGCTGCCTTCTGTACCGCTGCGTTCGTCGAGCTCGAGGCTTTCTGGGCAGCTGGTATGACGGAGCTTCACTTGGGGATGAATATATTGTTGCTGTAGTAGGAGTTGGAAATATCTCAGTACCTGGATGGCGGACGAACGTTTTGCTGGATACACGAGGTCGAGATGTCAATCTCGAGGAAGTTGCCACACCTCCGGCTGGCGATATCGGCGATTGCTTCGGGAGGGGAATCAGATCACCAGAAGAGAACAGATCGACGTTGCTCATTTTTTCCGGCGAAATGCCCAGGCTCTCATGGGCAAATCTGACACGAGGAGCAGTCTTGAGAGCACTGGGGAGATGGCGAACTGTGCTGGACTCTTCAGGTGGAATCATAGCACCTCTCATTGTGAAACCGGCCGTCCTCTTGTCTGGTCTCCTTTTCAGCTCCTGTCTGGCTTGCTTGGAGGATTGGAAGGCTAGGACTTGCTCGTCGGCCTTGACCACAGCAGGCAGTGGGCGAGTTAGGAAGGTACTTGGTCTTTCGTGCTCGACAGCCAAATACTCGATCGACCGATTGGATGGCTCCTATGCGAGATCATGTACAGGTCGAGATGGACCAGATGGTAAAGCTCTCGGACTCGGTCCTTTCATCCATTCGACGCTGATGATTCGGTCATGAAGTTGATCAACGATAATTGCTTGCATCTTTAAGCCCAAAGCATCGTACAAGATGATTGTACCGTCCATTCTCCCTACTGCGATGATATGGCTAATTGCTTGTTTGTCTGGATTCTGCACCATGTTAGATTGTTGATTGACCGCTTGCTTGACTGGCACGAAAGGAGTGTCCCCATTCCCGTTAATTGGGTCAACTTTGTTTTTCTTTTTCTTCTCCCTGACACCAAGTACAGAGACGGAAGTTAGTGGCGTTGAGATGCGCGGTCCTTCAATACCAGGTCCTACATCCCAGGTCCTCAGTACTTTGCCTCCATCCTCGAACTCGACCAACCTACATCTCCCGTCTCGACCCACAGAGACAGCTCTGCTCTTATAGCCAGGTAAGAAGGCGGCACTTGTAACACCCATACTCTGTGTTCCCATAGCAGCAGCCAAATCTCGACCATTTCCAAGAGGAGAAGTAGTGACCTGAGCCGATGCACGATTGGTAACGCGGTGGAGGCAATCAAAGCGGCCAATCTCCCTGACGACATAATCGAGATCCTGCTTTGCATTCTTCGGGTCTACACCAACAGTCCTGCCCTCTCTCGCCCCGATCGCATCATAAGCCACCACGGTCCCATCTTTGAAGCCAAGTAGAAAAATATTCGGACGTTCAGGGTGAAAAGCAGCAACAACAACACTCTGTTCAGTAGCGCTGGGATGTAGTTGTCTAGCTGGCATCCTACTCTTTAAGTCTTGCAAATATACCACAGTGGGATTTTCACTGGCAGAGATCATAACCTCTCCATCCGGACTGACAGCCATGACGGTCGGAGGAGTGGGGTGTTCCTTTCCCACATCCTCTGTGTGCTCTGTGCCGACCGAGTAGCATTGGATGGCACCGGTAATGCTGGTGCTGAGCAAGAGATTCTGAGTATCCGGTGTATATTCCAGTAATCTGACCGGGCTTTCGCTTGCTTCGAGACCATACGAATTCTCCCGATCATGCTTGCAGTCATGGAGTACGACGACGTGTCGGTCTGCTATGGCGAGGAACTGGCTGCCGTCTTTAGATTCTTTGGCGGCCAGAATGCCTGTTTTGGACGATGAGAAGAGACGATTCAGGTTTGTATGGTCCCATGCATATATAGCTCCTGGAGTGGTGATAAGGAGATGGTGAGTAGTCGGAAAATTGAATAATGGACGACCCGAATTGAAAGTCTTGTGCTTTCGACGAGGGCGCGTAGGTAAGTCCATCGAGGCTTTGGCTTGCCCGCCGGATGCAGGCATTTATATTTATGTCGTTGCGTAGGTATGCTTTGGTTAGGTTTGACTTACTCGATTATACGACGATACTCGCCGAGAGAGTAGATGCGGTCTCGATCAAGCAGACTGACGTCGGTGGCCATTGGTAGGCGCGGAGTGGTCGGGGCTTGAGGAAGGTGCGATGAGAAGCAAAATGTCGACATGTCGAGTGTTGGGGTTCTGAATCACAATATCGTCTTCAGAAGTGAGTGATTGTAACACAGGCGATTTGGTACAGAAGAATCAAGAAAAATCAATGCATAACATTTTGTGCATGTAACAAGAAAGTAATCAAATCTCACTAAGCAGTAATGACAGTCTGGTTCAACCTCAGAACTCCATGGGAAACTCCCCTCCATCATCCTCCTTTCACATTCTCACTCTCAGTCTCAGCTTCACTGACTCACAATCTTGTTTCCATCCCCTCGGTTCTTCCCGTCTCTCTGTTGGAGAAGTTGATGGCGCGACTCGGCTTTGCTGTAAAGTGGTAAAAAACTCCTTGAGCACCTTCGTCATGGCGTCACAAATCATGGTCTGCTGAGCGAGGGGTTATTGCAATTTGCAATGCTTGATATCCATTCCGTCTCCGAAGGCAGTCGTCCATGGCGTTTCTGAGAAGTAGTATCTCCGCCTATTGGTTTTCGACAACGGCCACAAGAATAGGTAGGTCGAGCTTGCCTGTTTTGTTCAAGCGTTTTGTATATAGCAGTAGAAGTGTCCATCCTCGATTGAGGCCTCGATGACGGTTAAGTCGGGATGAACAATTTGCGAGCTCCACCACGAAAGCGACCTCCATTCGGTGGAGGACGGCTAAAGCTGTTTGGGTCAATGGGTCCATTGCTGCTATTGGTGATGTTGGAGACGATTTCCCCACGTCCAGCACCAGTATTAGCGACAGCTCTGGCAGTGCCGCGGCCACCTCTCGCGCCTCCACCGCGTGCGTTGCCGCGGCCACCAGGGCTGCGGGAGAAGTGGTTGGGGTCCATGACTTTGTGGTTCGGGCGAGGCGATTGCTGAGCAGCGATCATTGCAGCAGGTGCCTTTGGCGGACGCTTGAAGACAATCTCTCCATCATCGTCACTGCTATCTTTCTTCTCGAGAGCCGGAGTGGTGGAAGCAGCTGCAACAATGGGTGAGGCGCGTGTGGAAGGTCTGCCACTACCGCTGGGGGCAGGGGCAGCAGCAGCAGCGGCGGCGGCGGCGGCCTTTTCATTCTCTTTGCGCTGGACGAGTTGACGGTTGCGGAATTCGCGCTCCTCACGGGCGACAACAAATCTGATATCGGCCAGGCTCTTGACTCTGATTCCAAACCGCTGGGCCAGCTTTGCCTTTTGCGGGTCGTCGCAAAGGAAGATGAAAGACTCCAGGGCAGCAGCGGGGTCAATCTCCTGTTGAACGCGCCAGAGGATATAGTTAAACAAGGAGCGAAAGTGAGGCGGAACACCGGAATCGGATGCGCTCTTGCTGCCATCTATTTTGGGCTGCGACTTGACAGACGTATCCTTGGCGGCGGGCTTTTGTATAGGTTGAAGATGGGGTTTAGCAGCCGTCTTTGCCGGGCTTTCAGGCGGAGAGAGTGGGCTCATGGATGAGCGCATGCTGTGCAATGAATCTGGGGTGGCGGATCTGGTGACGTCCGACTCGCCGGAGCTCATAGAGAGATGCTTGTCAAGTTTGTCAAGCTTGGTCATTCCTTGGTTGTCGTTTGCGGCATCCTCCTCTTCATACTCGTATTCTTCGAGGTCTTCTTCGGAGAAGAGCGGCTTTGGGAGAGCGAATTTCTCCACTTCTGCCCAGGTGTCAAACTTTTCGTAACCGCCCTGGAGGGTGACGAGGTGTGGGGCGGTGGTTGTGGCATCGTCGAGCCAGAGAAGTGCTTCCTCCGCATCGGTGCTGACTCGGCCGCCTGCCTTGTCCTTGAGACGGGTGGCTTGGTTGAGGGCTATTGCGCACAAGTCAGTCCAGACCTTGAGCAGGCAGGATCCTGAAGGACAGTGACATACTGTGCAGAGGCACGAACAGTCTGATCTGTTCATTCGTGATCCACTTTCTGATACCATCTCTTGTGCTCTTCTTAGCACCGGCCAAGAGGGCAGTCTCGTCGACTATGCAGTTGAAGACCTTCTTGACGGGCGGTTGTATTTGCATTTGTATTTGCATTTGCGTGCATGCGCCATCGCGCGACTTGGGGCGCGGCTGCGGTGTGCGCCGCATTCTGTTGGTGGGATTGCGCTGTTTGGTGTGAGCCATTATAATGCTTGCTTATTGTGACAAGAGGCATGTGGAACAAAGCAAACAATCTTAAAGATCAAAGAAAATGGGCAAACCGGGTCAAGAAAGAGTCATGGGGCCGGCCTTACTGGTGAGAGCGATTGTGCGACAGCGGCTGACTTCATGTACCTTATGCTTTTCACCTTTTCTTCTTACGTGAAATGCTTGTCTATCACAATCGCTAGAATCGCATCGCCTTCTTCTGTTGACTTTGTCTTTTCAGGGTCTATGGATTCCGGCAGCGAGACGGTCAGCGAGAGCGAAAGCGGTGCAATGGTTCATGATCGTTTTGCAATTGGGCGGCGGTGTATTGACGTCGGTCATCAGGCTGTTGTTTGTGTTATTTGCCAAGTCTAAGCGTATGTGAATCAGCTGTGATTGCGCACCCGAACATTGCTGAATAAGGCGCATCCGTAGGTAGTGAATCTTATACATGGCTGGATTTCACCATGACAGTGGCCATGGAACAGGCAGCGTGACGAGCCTCGAGATGAGAGATTCCATCAATCGGGCTGCACTCCGCTCTTCGCCGTCTTGGCATCGCCTCGATTCTCCGACTCCCAATCATCAAGGTACGAGTAGTACCTTAGCTTGGTTTCATTTACCGTTTCGTTCCCCGACCCGCTATCCGTTCCCGTCGCACTTGAAGAACTGTCCTCTTAATTTGCCTGATCTTCATCGATTGTCATCGCTGCGCTGCCTTGTGAGGTATTATACTTGTCAACCGAGGTAGATACGAAAACATAGCACCTCAGGCCGTCGTCCATATCTCCATGCTTTCATTGCTTCGTAAAATGCTATGCCCATCTCCCGAATGCTCTACACCATACGTACAGTGCATCCGTGTCTTGCCACCAATATAATTACCTCAACCTCCCATCTGCCGACCATGTTCACCATTCAATGACCTCCCCAAACCGATCATAAAATCTCCCCGTATTCTCCACACCCCATCCCTCAATGATACCCGCCATCCCTCTTACACTCTCCCGCGCTGTGAAAGCGCCCTCCTCCTTATACCTGACCAATCCACTCTCCACCCTCCCCGGGTGACAAAGCAGCCAAACAACCTCCGGAACATCGATACTGAAACTCTTGACCACAGCATTGAGTGCAGCTTTCGACGCGCGATAAGCATACCCAGCACCCGTCGTATTGGCGGCTAGACTGCCCATACGGGAGGACATGACCACCACTTTCGCCTTCTTGCTCCCCTCCTCCTTTGTGGCGGCGAGGCGAAGAGCGGGAAGGATGGCGCGGAAAAGAAGGAATGTGCCAGCGGTATTGATTTGGAATGTATTCATAATCGTGCTCAAATCCATAACCTCCAGTGTTTCTGCTGCCTGGGCTGATCCGGGTGTCGAAGTGTGGAGGTGGTCGACTAGTCCTCGGACACCGATTGAGTGAATGACTAAGTCTATTGCTTTGTTCTGCATCTTCACCGCAAATTCTTGGATGGATGATTCCGAGGCGATATTTAGAATGTGGTGGGCAATATTTGCTGGAGAAGAAGAAATGGACGAGGGCAGAGGGTCTTTATCACAGGATATCAAATTGTTGGTGGGGTCTGATGCATAATGTTGAAGGAAGGCGAGACCCAAGCCTGAGGAGGCACCTGTTATGAGAATTGTTGACATCTCTCCAGATTGTGAAATAATGGGAAACTAAGAAGAAATGTTTCTAAGATGGATGTGGAGAAAAGTTGGGGAAGGTTATTTCTAGGGTCAAGGCTTACGGAGATTCAGGCATATCTCCGAGCTATATATTGCGGCTCTGTGTTGGAAATTGTGGCGTGAGGAGACACACCTCGGACGGGTATGAACTTTTAATCGATCATAGAGCAGAGGATAGCATGTGGCCTGAGGGTATCTAGGACATGTCGCGGAAATGGTAGACTCGTGACCTTATCGGCGCTTCTATTGTGCAGCAGTCATGTCATCATCTCCAGCATTATGACCTTGTCCCTCTTCATGCGCTTCGAGGACATCTTTCTTGATAAGCCTATCCAAGGCAGAGAGACGCTCCTGGTAGCCGGCCACAACAGCCTCAATCCTTCCTATGCCACCATCCACCAAGCCCTTTCTTTGCATAGCCATGGCTTTTTCATTGCTGTCGGTGCCCGAAATGGTCAACATGAGACTGCCTTCTCTTCTGCCCTGGTCACTCTCATTCCATGATGGAGCTTGCGAGACGGACGTGTTGGACACCTGCCAGTCCTTGCTGAGACTTTGCGCTTCTATTACTGTCTTTCCATCGGGACCAATGTCGAGCACGACTAGGCGCTCGACAGGCTGCACAGAGTGAGATTCATCATCCTGGAGAGAAAGCTTATCGAGCATGGCAGAAGTGAGGAAGGCCGGGTCATCGTCGCTGAAGATGTAGTGTATGCCAGGATGATGGTGCTCGCGGCTTTCCGGGTCCTCGATCAGGGTGAAGAATGGACGGAAATCTGGCGGGTGTATTAATTCGTCTGAAAGCATTTCAGGATATGCTATGTCCCCGTGATTGACTATGGTCTATGTGAGTATTGTAATTGCTGGCACATGTCTTGTTGTAGTCTTACCATCGTCATCCTCGTCGACGTCTTGGATGGGGTAAATGTGGCTCAGGCGCTTTGAAGATGTATTTTCGTGATGGCCAGTGGTCTGAGCGAAACTGTGGGAATATTCCGGCGGTGGTGACATTGTGTACTCGTACCTGCTTGTTGATGGCTGTAGGCAACACAACGCAGAGCTGAGCTCGGGATCTGCAATCGATAAGGGATGACTAAGCCGTCGAGTCGTGTCTTGGCTTTAGCTTCTGACATGTGAAAGGCTTGTATGATCTTGACGGAATTGTTGGTGGAGTCGATCGCAAGACATGGTAGAAACAAGACTCATGCGGCGATTGAGTGCTGGGTTTGGCCATGGCCGGCCTCTGCGCCTTTCATTTGGAAGACTGCAAAAAGGTGCAAGTGTAAGCCAGGGCTCCATTTGACTCGAAAAGCCAAAAGATTTGCATCAGCGTACCTTGACGACACATGGGACACCTTCCCTGACTTGACTCCTGGTTGATCCAAGTGTCTAAACAATGCTACATGAATTAATTCAGTAGAGAAGTACCAATGATTGAGATGAAGGCATGCATACCATGTGAAAGGAGTGGTTGCAATTTCCCATGACTAGATCCGATATCAGCATGTACAGTAGTGAAGGTTCTTGCCAGCGTCAAGCATACTGATAGGGCAATCGTCTCCTGGAAACTTGCATTTTGGACAAGTTCCATCGAACTGTACACGACAGATACCACAGACTTCATCTTCTGGCATGTCCCAGCGCCATGCGGCCACGGCGTGCCAGGAGACAATCTTGACCTTCATTTTGTCGATTGGTTGCTGGACTTATATATTTGGATATACAGATTTGCAGTCTGTCACTTGGCCAAGTAAGGCAACAATTGTTTGCGGTTGTTGATATGCCCAAGACACAGCCGAAAACCCAACTGGAAGCTGGGATCAAGCTCATCAAACGCGACGCGGAACCTGAGACTGTTTCCGGGCAAGTACTTGTAACGCGCAAACGCGTCCGGGGTCCGTGGTCGGAGCTTAAACTATGACGCCAGACATGCATATGCACGCGTGCTGCACTTTCTGCCAATCAAAGAGCTCAATTAAAGAGGATTCCCCACTTTCTTTTATCTTTGAGAAGATGATGCTTGAGAAACAACCCGTCAAGCTCGTTCAGCTCAAGTTGGACAGCTATCCGTCACATAAGGGTCTCCACTCGTGATACAATTGGCGGGTGACAAGCTAGTAGGCTTAGCTGGCAGTAATGGCATCCATCTTCCTCCGCCAGTGCAGACCTACCACTTCTCTTACCAAAGGATCGATACCACGCACAATGGCATCAGCACGCGCATACCACAGGCTAGACACTTTCCTCGTGAAACCCGAGGAGCTAAATGAGGCACTCAAAAAAAATGCACCTTCCCGCTTGTCGACTTCACCTCGTGTGATCCCACTTTGTGCTTCTTGGTTCCTGCCAAACGACCCGGAGAAGCGTAATGGCTATGAGGTGTTCAAAGCTGGCCACCCACCGAGTGCACGGTATGTTCACTTGTGCTTTATTTGCTCCACACAATACAGTCAACTAACTCAAATCAGCTTCTTTGATCTCGATGCAATTTCCGACACGTCCTCCCCGTATCCCCACATGCTGCCGAATGCATCAGTCTTTGCTGCAGGTCTGCGCAAACTAGGCATCCGACGTGATGATAGCGTCGTCGTTTACGACAGTCAGGAGCTTGGTATCTTCAGCGCTCCACGCGTGGCCTGGACACTGCAGGTCTTTGGCCACCCGTCTGTGCACATTCTTAACAACTACAAGCTCTGGGTTGCAGAAGGCTACCCTGTCGTGCAAGGAGAGCAAGAGAAGTGGGAAGATAGCAAATACCCCGAGCCCGACATAGACAGCAGCAAAGTCGTGTCCTTTGAGGAGGTCAAGGAGATTGCGAAAGACCACAACAAGGAGGGAGCCGAAGGTGTGCAGATCCTGGATGCAAGAAGCCTGGGCAGGTGGAAGGGTGTCGACCCTGAGCCACGTCCTGGTCTCTCTTCCGGCCACATCCCTGGCAGTTTCAGCGTTCCCGTGCCGGAGCTGCTGGACCCGGAGACCAAAACTCTTCTGCCCAAGGAAAAGCTACAGGAGATCTTCAAGGCAAAGGGCATCGACCCATCCAAGCCAATCATCAGCTCGTGCGGCACTGGAGTCACTGCCACCGTCATCGATGCTGCTCTGACGGAAGCTGGCTTCCCGGACGTGAATCGGAGAGTCTATGACGGCAGCTGGGCCGAGTGGGCCCAGAGAGTTCGTCCCACCGACAACCTGATCCAGAAAGTGTCTGCCTGAGGAAAATATGAAAATATGCAAACGAAATGATCAAGGAATGATTGCCAAGCAGCAGGCCCAAAATTGTTATAGCGATGAGTCATGGATGATATCCCTATGTTCAGCTGTGTTAATGGTTACGATGTGGTTCCATTATGAGTTACATGCTCACAAATCACACTTTTGTTAGACACCATCTTTTAATGATTCTATGCACCTTTTCATGCACCTTTTTTAACACTTCCTGCTACATGCCTTCATGCGTGCTTCACCCTGCTCACCGTCATCTTGATAACTCCCAAGCTCTGCGTCACCGTGCGATTCATGCTCTGCCATGTCAGCTACTGACGTCGCAGCCCTAAAGAGCTCTAATTGCTGCACGTCTCCGTTACAACGCAACTTGTCAAGCTCCGAGCTCTAGGAGCTAAGCTTGGATTCAGTTGTAGTCATTCCACTATTGAGCATCAATATAAGCCACGACGTCCCTTCTGTTTCTCTCAGACCTTTCTTCATGTACATCGTACGCTTTCTTTTGCGTTACGCCTCACCATGGTTTTAACATTGCATGACCTCCTGCAAACGCTGTCCAAATCACCATGGCCCCATGTCTCTTCTTGTATGTACCGGCCTTTCACAACGCTTGGTCACGACAAGAACTTGCTATAATCAGCATTTTGCTCAGCATGTTTTCCTCTTCCGTCTTAACCTCCTGGCTATGCTGAAAGGAGCATTGGCAGGTCTGCCATTGATTGTGTTCCAACTCGGTCCATTCACTTACTCGTAACTGCAGACATGCTGGCCAAATCGCTAGACCAAGATCGATTTGAGACGCTGAGGACGGCTGCAGGCATGATTCAGATCCAGAGGGAAGCCATAAACTTTCGGGCCAGTCGTGTCCAGTCTTCTATCGGCGCTGCTTGTAGTTGCGGAGTCTTGGTGATACAATCTATGCTTCGTGTCAAGATCTCTGCTGATGAACACATAGGTGTGATAGCGTTAATGGTGTTTCTCGACGATCAGGGAAGTCGTCCACTGGACTGGCTGATAAAACTTTGCTTCGGGATTCTCAGACGTCCGGAATTCTCAGATACACTTTTTCCACGTCTTGGCCCTGTACAGACAGGTATTACATTGTTTCGACCCAGACATCAACTATCGCGGCCAACGTTCAATTAGCTGGTGTGCCAATCACTCTCCTGGACCCTGAGATGACACCTTGCACTCCTGCATGAGGAAGAATGCCGCTCTAGATTCCCGAGTTGCACGTATCCCAGTCTATCCGACTCGTGCCCTCTTTATATATACGAAAGTCTATCCTGGCTATAGGACTTCATGATCCATGTATTCCAGCACGGATGCCGAGTACGCGCTGACGACAGCGACCCAATCTCAGACAAGAGACCAGTCTCTCGAATGATCGGCTCAAAATCGGTCCATGGTGGCCATCAAGAATTCGCTGAGATCAAGTGAGCGTCTCAAGTCAAGGGATGCTGTATCTTGCTTTAGCAGGCTGGTCGTGTACTTGAAGGCCAACAATTTGAGCAAGATCCAATAGATGTAACATGTCCGCACGCACAGCGATTTCTTAACCAAGCTATATCGTGATCCCAGGACTTGTCGCCTACACCAAAAAGTCGCCAATAGGGACCTCGACTTCGTGGACACAGCCCGCCAGAGTCCTATTGCTCGTATCCATGACTGCATCGAGGGGGACGACATTGAATTCCGGTCTGAAGGATGATCTCCAGACCAAGAACGGGAAATAAGGCACAGAGCCTTCAGAACGGCGAGGTATGCACACTCCCCCAAACAAAGCAAGGATGGGAAGGACGAGATCGCAACTCGTGGACCTCAAGACTATCCACCAACTGAAGTGCCTGAGTTCGACTTCAGACCGAAAATTCGACACGCTTCTATGGCGAGTGAACAAAGAACTGCGTGTCCATTGCTTTACACAAAATGAGATGCGACAGATGTGAATCATTCCTACCGATATCTGCCAATCCAACGCCTTGATGTGTATATGAGTATTCCTTTCCGCATCCTTCGCGAGCCTGGCAGGGTGATAATCATACTCTCTGCAGAGGAAGAAGAAGATGCTTTTATGCACACACAGCTCTCGAGAGATCTGCCATGTACCTGGAGAGCCTTTTTCTGGATGCAAGATCTCCGACTTTGGTCCTTCCAGAGACGGGCAGATGGGCCAAAGAAGTGCTGGGTGTTACATTTAGAACTTCGATCAAAAGATAAGAAAGGATCCATCGCTACCAAAAGTTCCCGCACCAAACCACCATCATCTTGGTCTGCCAACAAAACAACGACGACTAGGTCAAAGCAAAGACGACTTCAGAATATGGGAATGTGTCAAAGTGAATGCAGCGCACAGGCCGCAGAGCAAGGGCGAGTGATGAGAATGGGTGCCCTGGAACCTTCCACTGCGATCATTGAACTGCACGCACCGTGTCAGAATTCAACAACATTGATATCGGTGTGAAGTTGAAGGCTCTTCGAGGCCAGGACAACTGGGCTCACTGGACGCCAGACCTCAAAGAAGCCGATTTGTATCAAATCGATGACGCGACCCGCTACACTTGGTACTATCTCTTAGGTCCAGAAAACACCTCGACAAGGTCATGAGAGATTCGCACGTATACCACAGACTATCCGAAGGGAAAAAGGAGGGCAAGGATAGACACGACAAGCCTGTTGACAAGCCTTGGCTCTCTCAGTGTAGTACAATCTATGGCGAGTGTGAGCCTATTGCAAGAGAGCAAGCTATCCAGGTATTCCTGCGACTTGCAGTAATTGTCAAGGAGACAAAAGGTCGAAGTGGCAGATGACTTTACGGGGAGCCTATGGCATCAAGGCCACAGGCGCTGTCGACCTCACTCAAGAGATGGTGAACAAGCTCGCACCAGAGACAAGCGCGTATATCTCACAATACAATTTCGAAACCTGGGAGTACAAGGACGATGCCAAACGCTATCGCCTTGCCAAGGCTCTACCTGCCGCTTCGTTTGACCCAGCTGTTCCCGGTCGCATGCCAGAGCCCTGAGGACGCCTGAGATTGGCTCAAGAACCAGTACAAATCACTTAACAGGTTATTAGCTATTGTGGCTGGAGCTTGGCACGAATACTCCTACGAGTCAACGACCCTTTGTGAAACAAAGAATCCATGAGCACCATCATGGATATCCTTCGGCCCCGTTTTGCCGTCTAGAGGGCTTTGAAGGAAGCAGGCAGCAATGTGTCTAAGTCATCGTGAATGTGATCAAACGTGGAAAACAACATATCATGACCTGACATACATGATATCACATCCGCAAATTTGAGATCAGGTCTCTGACATTCCAGATCTTGAGCGCTGTTCGTAAAGAAAAATTCTATCAGGCTATGAGCAATTAGCTTCGTTGGAAAGGAAGCAGCGCAATCAGCGAGAGAACGGAAGTTTTCTTGATAAATCACAATATAACACATCTATTCATCGGTGATACCGGGCTCGCGATATCCGCGGAACTCGAGGGCGTTTGGGAGCTGTATAATCTTCCTGACCAAGCCCAACCGTCCTACGTATGGCATCAACGTATGGCATCAAGCCTATAGTTCCCAAGATTGGCAACGCCGACTCGAAAGAGATAGTGGAAAAGACATAGTGACTATGAAAAGTCAGACGAGTACACGTGCATAGACAATCCATGTCAAACGAACATAATCAAAACAACATCCCAAAGAACCAAAAACTAGGGCACAATACAAGAGAAACATATTGTGGAAATCCTTAATCATGGGTATCATATTTCGCTAAAATAACTCCTCGCTAGATTGACGAATGTCAAGAAAAACGCACACATGCGTCATACAACTACGTTATTTTTCCGTTCCTTCTGCATCACATGCCCTTTATATGTTCTCCCTGAACTCGGCGTTGGTACCACTGGCAGCGGAGCTGCTAGAGCTGGAGCCAACACCAGGATTGTCCAGCTTCCTGAGCTCAATCTTTTCGTGTCTGCTTTCCTCATCCTTGATCTTCCTGTCGGCGAATATACCGGCGTTGTCGGCGGCCACGGAGCCTTGCGCGATCTGGTCGAACTCGATGTATCTGAGGGGTCTCTTGCCGCTAGTGGCCTCGTAGTCTCTGTGGACGAGAATGTTGTCGTGCTCTCTGAAGTATCGGTCCATGTCTTCCAAGGTGCGGTCCGCGGTTTCGGGGAAGAAGAAATAGACGGTTGGGACAAAGGCTAGGTTGGTGACGGTCCAGATGATGTAGAACTTCCAGCCAAGACTGGAAATCCCGGGCTTCGTGACTTCTACGACGACGAAGTTGAAAATCCAATTAGAACTACATTCGGATTAGCCACATAGTCATCACGGTGTAGATAGAGGAGTAGACTTACGCAGTTCCGAGGGCAGCACCCTTGGTACGCATAGAGAGCGAGTTGATCTCAGTGGGATACAACCATGGGACACCTTGCCAGCCGATACCGAAGAAAACGTAGTACAGGAAGAAGAATGCAACGGAAGCGGAGGCAACCTGGGTCTTGTACGCATAGTTGGGGTCCTCGTTGAAGCTGAGCAGAATAGTGATGCACAAATAACAAAGGCCTTGTCCGAGAGAGGCATACATCATCATCTTGCGACGACCCCAGCGCTCGACGTTGGGAATACCGATGAACGAGAAGAGAAGGTATGATACGGAATTGCAGCCAGTGAGAAGACGAGCCATCGTGTTGCTGAATCCCACAGAGTCCTCCAGGACGGATGGCAAATAGTAACTGGTGACGTTGATACCACCCAACTGGAAAGTTGTTAGCTGTATATCCCTCAAGCAATGGGAAAGGGCTTGCAAACCTGCTGCATGGCCTGCGCGCCAATACCGAGAAGGAGACGGCGAACGGTGCTAGTGTTACCAGTTCCGCCAGTCTTTCCAGTAAAGATCTGACCCCAGGTGGGCGAGTTTTCCTGCTCATATTTGACAGTGAATTCAATTTCCTTGACCTGCTGTACAATGAGAACGTCATCCACAGCCATATCCTCAAGATCGGCAATGATCTGCTCAGCCTCAGCGACTCTACCCTTGGCAATCAACCAACGAGGAGACTCAGGAAGCCATGGGACAGTGGCGAAGAGGATGAAGATGAAGATGAATTGGAAGGCAAGAGGAATACGCCACGAAACTGGCCCAGAGATGAAGCTGAAACCAAATGTGACCCAAGTGGAAAGAGAGTAACCGGCAATGTTCATGATCATCTCGATGACGATGAGCTTTCCGCGCCAGGAAGCCTTGGATGTCTCTCCTTGCCATACAGGCGCAGTACTGGTATTGATACCATTTCCGATTCCGGCGATAATGCGACCGACAATCATCTGCGCCGTGCTGTATGCAGTGATTTGGAGGATGGCCCCGACAGACATGATGACAGTTCCGACCAGGATCGAGTTCTTGCGACCAAGAGGCTCGCCGATCATGAAAGCAGCAATCGCGCCAAAGAAGCAACCAATGTCGTAGAGAGCGGTGACGGTACCCACAAGAGAGTCATTGTTTTCGAGGCCGAGAGTTGTCAGAAAGTCATTGGTGACAATGACACCTCCGAAGACACCTTGATCATAACCAAAGAGAGTCATGTCGGTAGCACAAGCGACGGTGACCCAGAAGGTCAGCCATCCTCCCTTGAGGCCAAAGTAAGGCATGTTGAAGGTCTCCTATACCTTTCGAGACGTTGAAGAGATATCGATGGGTTTGGATGAGGCTTGTAGTGAGTGTGGAGAGGAATGCGGGGAATGAGAGGGGATGAGAGGGGGTACACTCGAGAGGGAAGCCATTACCTCTTATACATACTACGATTTCACTCGAGATGTGACCAAGCGAGGCCATTGTAGTGACCGTAGTGTTGGTAGACGAAGCGATGGTAACGGACAACAGTCGATGCGCCGAAGTACGTCCATTTGTGACGTATACTCGTTTGAAGATTGTCTGTGCACTTGCAATACTTGTAACCTAAGTGAGCACGGATTTTTCAATCTGATGATGGTATGCCGCGCCATCGAGCGCTTGAATGAGGCAATGATAATGATGTTCTGATTGTCGATGGCTTTCTTTTCTTTAGTTCAACTTTTATAGCTGGTGCCTTGCTATTGGTTTGGATAGATGACATCTCGTCGCAATTAACTTTGTGTGCCTGGCAGTCTTTCGCAGTCTTTCAAAAGTAGCCCTGGAATTCTCTGGGGCCGAAACTTGGTTTGTCAAAGCGCTCGGTCAGATGTCGGTCTCCATACCAGACAAGCGATCAAGTTACGGAGGCGGCGTGAACGGATTATGGAGATGAGGGATCCGGGGACGGTGGTACTTCGTAGAAACTCATCAGGCTTGATAAATGATGGCAGCGGCTGAAGCTGTAGTGGAGTTGATATGGAGGTTATGGGAGGCAACATCATCGCCTCGTGGTGATCGTGTTGATCGTGTTGATCATGATGGCGTGCGAGACACATTACACATAAAGCAGAGCCAGAAAATGGTCGTGAACGGTGAAGTTGAGCTTCGCTTCACGCTTTGAACTCGGAGGAGGACGTCACCTCAAATCCTGTGGAGATGATCTTGTCGATCAGTTCCTTCAACCTTCTCCAGTTCTTCTACAGATTGCAAATGCAGGTACGAAAATAAAGGTGTCTTGTCCCACAAAATGTGATTCCTTTTCCTGGGCTGCCATTAGCGTTTTGTCATTAACTGTTACAACTTGAAAACGCTGAGCTGCAGGGCTTTGGTTGTTCGCAATCGTCTATGAATACATTGGATGGTTCTCTGATTTAAGCTTTTCCAAGACTCGATCTGGCATGTCTTGACAGATCGATGGCGTTATTCACCAGCCTTTTACACTTGTTCGTCCTCCACAACCTCAACCTTCACAGCTCCGTCTCCGAACTCCTGAACTCTCCGTGGTCCCTCTTTGACTTGTGCAGTCTGCATTTGCATTCCCAATCCTCCCAGCAAAGCGCCTGCAGCACCATAGTCGGCAAGTCTCCTCTTTCCGAAATGATGGACAGTTTCGCCTTTGGGCCATGGTCTGTCTAGATATAACCAGTATCCTGTCAAGGCGACGGCACCAAGGGCTGGCAGATATGGCAATGTTTTCCCCAGCCAGCTCGTGTTGTAATCCTTTTGCGGCAATTTCTTAACCTGCGCACCACTGTTCGGCAGGGGAATTTGCAGGCGCAATTCCCGTCCTAGAGAAGCAAGCGCACGTGCAAAACCAAGCTCTTGAGGTTGTGTCCACGGCAGTTTACCGACGACGGTCCTGCCCTGCAGTATGTCTATGTTCTCGCTTCCAACGACAGGCTCTTGGCGTTGCTGGAATGCCTCAGCGGGAGTTGCGTCCATGTCAAAACGTGCTCTTAATCTGTCAATGTATAGCTTCAGCTTTGCATATCGAGTTTTCAGGCTCGTTTCCAGCCATGCCTGTGGCATTCGTGGATAGAGCATCAGACTCAAATAGCCAAAAGCCAGACAATCGATTTCTGATGGTGCAGATGTTCCAAGTAGGTATTGCTTGTTGCCTAGCATTTCTTGGAGCGGCTCAAAGAAATCGTCTGCGAGTGCTTGAATCTTGAAGGCGGCAGCATATTCAGGAGCGCGCAGCATGGATTTCAGTGTCCTCCGTTGGCCCAGTAAGCGCTTCGCATGCTTCTCCGTTTCGTGTTCTTCGAATTGACGAGGCTGCTGTTGTTGAAGTGATTGCGGTTTCTCTATCACATCCTCGTGAACAGAATCGACATCGACGGTCGATACTCCGAGACGGGCAGTTCTGGATCTTGCGGCAGCGCGTAGTCGCGGAGGTAGCAGAAAATTGGCGTACCAGGGTAGAATTTGAGTATAGGAAGAGCGGGTGCGGAGTCGGTAATTCTCAAATGACACATATAGTGAGACATCAAGAAGAGGGATACCGGTGGAGACAATGAAAGATTTTAACCTACCAAGTTCAATCAGCCATGCGCTGCTGTTATTGATTATTACTGCTGTCGCGGCTGAGTGGATGCACTCACGCAATTGCGTCTGCGCGCTGTTCCGCAGTCAAGTCGCTTGCCAGACCGGCAAGGTTGTTCGGTGAGGTTGCCAAGTGCTTGATTATGTTTCCAAATCCCGAGAACGAGGCACCGTCATCTTCTAGCAATGGCAGATGAGCGTCTGGTGGAGGCTCATGGCTGGCAACCAGCTCCCAGGCTTGATCAGTGCTCTCACAATGCGACTTTACAAGGGCGACTGCAGCTATGCACTCGGCATCTATTGAGGGAAGTCCAAATGCCGGACCAGGAATGTAGAGTCTCATGTTACTTTGGCTCATCTTCAATGCCGACTTTGATTTATGATTCAATTTCGGGACAGTCAGGCCAAGAACAATGGAAAGTCGAAGCCATTTGCCAAGGCGGCGTGAAAGGCACGAGCCTGCGAGGCTTACCTTCCATATTATAATAAATTAAATTTGAGTGACGTCGAAGTCCAGTTATCGCGTATCCGACGCGTCTCCCGCTTTCATCAATCTCAGCATCTCAGCACCACAAAACGTAGCACTATCACCACTATACAAGGTATGGACGCCGATTTCACCCCACAATCAATGTTCGCATTCTCAACCAATCACAGCAAAATGTCAGCACCAGACTCGCAAATCGACCACAAAGCCGCTGTCGACTACTGGACAAGCACTGATGCCTCGGTCAACGGCATGCTAGGCGGCTACCCACAGGTCTCGAGAATAGACCTACAGCAGAGTGCAAACTTTATCGCCAAGCTTCGTCGCTCATCGAAAACGCATCCAACCTCTCAGAGACTCAAACGCGTCGTTGATTGTGGCGCCGGAATTGGGAGAATTTCTCTCGGCTTCCTGTCCAAGATTTCAGATGTCGTCGATATAGTCGAACCTGTCGAGAAGTTCACCCGCGAGATCAGTGAAGGAGATTCTTTCAGAGAGATTAGGGCAAATGGTGGAGTGGGCAAAATCTGGAACCTTGGTCTCGAGGCATGGCACCCAGACCCTGACGAGTACAGGTACGACATCATCTGGATCCAGTGGTGCATAGGCCAATGTACCGACGCACAAGTTCATGACTTGCTTTCCCGCATTCAATCCTGTGTGGTAAAGGGAGGCTGGATCGTTGTCAAGGAGAATCTAAGTAATCATCCTGACGATGTGGATGTCTACGATGGAACCGACTCGAGCGTGACCCGAACCGATTCTAAGCTGAGGAAACTCTTCACCGAAGCAAAGCTCAAGCTTGTCAGCACTGAGTTGCAAAGAGGTTTCCCCAAAGATCTTTATGGCGTGCGCATATACGCTCTGCAGCCCACTGGTTGAGCCGCGGATACATTGGTAACAATCATCATCTATGCTCGTGCACATGGCTTCTCTTCTTCTCCAGGCCCCGAAACATCGACAAGGCCACGTCGATGCATGTGAAAAGTCGCAGCTCAAACTCCAAGTTGCTATGTCGAAGCGATGTACCATCCCAACCAAGTTAGCACAGCTCTACGAGTAGTCTTAGCTTCGGACACTTCGAGTGCTGCCAGATGCCACGAATAAGATGTTAAGAATACTTTACGATGCAATGTATTTATCCTGTTCGGTCATGACATAAATTCAAATCTACACGATTTTCCACCCAAGGTCGTTGTGGAAGCCTCTGATCATGCAAGTATTGACGGATTTGCTTGCTGAGACCCAAGTCTATCAAAAGACAGTACTCCCTCCTTTGATCTATTAGCAAGGGTCTTGCAAGAAAGCTTTGAAGGGTGCAGGTCCTACTCACCATCAACCAGAAAGTCCGCACCAGTCACATAGCTGCCTCCTCTCGAGCAGAGCATCACGACAGTGGCATCCAACTCTCCCACAGCCCCCATTCTTCCGCTCGGATTATGTGCTGTCCACATTCTTCTTGCCTCATCCAGACCACTTCCTTCGTTCAGGATAGTATCCATATATCCTGGACTCAAGCTGTTGACTCGAATACCATACCTTGCCCACTCTGCGG